>VXBR01010635.1:251932-271660 GCA_013400215.1 Cisticola juncidis
GGAGAGGAGAGGAGAGGAGAGGAGAGGAGAGGAGAGAAATTGTCTAAGAGTCCTTTTCTTGGAAATCAGAGCTGCCCCAAAGTTTGGCAAAGCTTTCCTTGAAACAATGGAGGGCAGAATTAGGAAAGATAAATCAATTTTACTTTAAAAGAACGAGCTATTTGGTGAGACCTGGAGTAATTCTGATTTTTTTCACATAGTCCATCTTTGTTTACCTTTGTGTCAGTCTAGCAAGGATTTTGACTCTATTTTAGTGGTGCATAAAGAATTTCCTGTTTGCTTGTATTTTAGGGAACTTGATGAGTATTTCCATATAAAGAAAAAGGTCTGAAAGAGAGGATTTATCTCAGGAAGGAGATTTTCCAGGGTGCCCTGAGATGATGCCACTGAGCCCCTGGCTTGTGGATGGGGCTTGGAGCAACCTGGGATAGTGGAAGGTGTCCCTGCCCATGGCAGGGGGTGGAATGAGATGAATTTTAAGGTCCTTTCCAGCCCAAACTGGGACTCTGTGGTGGACAGACATGAATGCATTTGTTCACCTGCCCACTACAAAGCCAAACTTCATCCCATGCCCAGTGCTGTCATCCAGGAACAATCAGTGTTGTGGCATCAGATTGGACATTTGTGAAGGTCTGAATGCAGGGAGAAGAAAGCAGCAGAGCTGTCAAGCCACCCCAGTTCCTGTTTATGCCACAAGAGCCCCGAGGTTAGGGCTTGAACAATGGATTAACTAATATGTTACAGGCATAGAGAGCCCTGGAAAAAGGGAGGAGGAAGAGGTTTTCCTCCCACCTTCGGAATATGTGACGTGGGGCTGCTGGGCAAGCAAAAGACAGGCAGAAATCACCTTTGCCAAGGCTTTAAAAAATTAAGGAGAGCTTGTCGGAAGGTTCAAGGAGAGAGAAGAAGAGCTGGAGGGATCCTCAGCTGCTTGGGGCGTCTGTGCAGCCAGGAGGTCAAAGCAAGTTCAGCAGCTAAAGCCTGAGCTCTCCCCGGAGCAGCTCCTTGTTCTGGAGCACACGCTGGCTGATGAGGATCATTTCAGTTTGTTTTTATTCAGCGTAATCACATCACTCCGGGGAAACACAAGTGCTGGGGCTGAGGCGTTGCTGCAGCCAGAATTCCTGAATCATCCTGATAATCCCTGAATCCCACAGGATGTGTGCGTAGTTAGTGAGGATCGCTCTGCCTGTGGCCCTGGGCAAGGATAACCTCACATCACACCCATCCCTGCTCCTGGGCAAGGATAACCTCACACCCATCCCTGCTCCTGGGCAAGGATAACCTCACACCCATCCCTGCTCCTGGGCAAGGATAACCCTCACATCCATCCCTGCTCCTGGGCAAGGATAACCCTCACATCCATCCCTGCTCCTGGGCAAGGATAACCCTCACATCCATCCCTGCTCCTGGCCTCTCATCTCTGCTGTGTTTCACCCCACTGAGACCAAGAGGAGTGATGAGGACCAGTCCAAAAATCAGAGCAGCACTGGGGGTGAAGCCTGGGCTCAGCATCCTCTCATCAAACGAGGAAGTTAAAAGTTCTCCCCCTTTGTTTCCTGTGTGCTGTTAATTTGTCGGGTTTTATCAATTTCTGCTACCCCTGGCAGCTGCACTGGGTGTAAAATCCTCCCTGTATCACGTATAGAATGCTCTGCCAGGACTGCTCTGCTTGGACTGGAAAAGCAACAAAAGCAGAGGTCCATTTTTATGTAAATGTTTGGTCGGGGCATAATTGTCTCCCAAATCTGACTGAAGGCACTTAAATTGGTTTAAAGCCTAGCAGTTCCATGCTTTTGGCAGATCCAGCTACAGCCAGCTTGTTCTGGCATCTATGGGCTTGTCACATGAATTTTTACTCTCAAATTAAGCTTTCTTTAATCACTTAACATCAATTAACAGGCACTTAAGATGAAGTAATTTCCTTTTTGTTTTCTTACTTGGTCTCTGCTGATCAGTGCAGGATGAGATCACCTGAATTTTATTTGGGAGGGGGTCAAAGGGAAAATTGGCAACATCCACCTAGGGCTTATTTTGGTTTTATTTCCCCCTTCTCCTTTGAACAGGGTGGGATCTCTGCAGAACAATTAACATTCATTCGCTAAGTGCTTTTGCAAGCATGTTTACAAGGAATGCAAATACTCCAGGACTGCGGTGGGCTTGGTTTTCACCTCAGTTTAGCCCCAGATCCTGTGGGGTTTGGTGTGTACATTGAAATCTCATGCTACAGCCTTTGAAATTTCTCATGCCTGGAGCTGAGCATGCAAACTTCTCTGAGGTGGAGGGGCTGAGATGGGAGAGAGCTCAGGCTGTTGTAGCACAGCTTAAAAAACCGAGGCTGTTTGGGCCTCTCCAGGTGTCCTGGAAGGGAATTTCAGAGCCTGGAAACCACCATCCCATAGAGAGGGTCCCTGGTGTTCCCCCTGCCCCCACATAACCCAGAGAGGCTGACGCCTCCAGGGCTGTGTTTTTTCACCTCCAGCCGTCTGCTGGCAGGGCAGGGGCGATAGCAGTGCTGCTGATTTATGGGCTGGTGCCTGAGTTCCCAACCAGGAGCAGCAGAGAGGTTTTCCATGAAAATGGGGCAGCTCCGAGGTGCGGGATCTGCCGGGCGTCCCCGCGGGCATGGGGTTTCTCCAGCCTGGTCAAAGTCCCCCCAGGGACTTTGGGGTTTTTCATGCAGGCACAGAGAGGCAAAGAGACCTCTCTCCTTCTCTCTGGGCTTTCCAAGGAGTCGGCCAATCCTTTCAGGGATGGAGGGAGGACAGGAAAATCCCTGTGTTTTTTCCCTAGGAAAAGAAGCTAAAACGGAATTCCGTCTTCTCAACCATTTAATGGACTTCAAAGGACCAAGGGCTGTGGAAAAAGCTGGCAAAGGATAGAGAGAAGGGCTGAGTGAGCAGGATGGGACAAGGCACCCTGGACACCCTCCCACATCAGGAATACAGACCCTTGAGGGCATCCACTGGGAAAGTCTCTGCTTAATTACAGCCTGATTGCTGCTCTGGGAGCAGTTCTCATGCCTTTGGAAGATGGCTTGAGAGACTGGCTGGTGGAAAAGGGCTCCCAAAAATGTTTTCTTAAGATTCTGGGCCCAAAGGAAATATCCCAGGGAGTCATGGGTATGGTTGGAGCAGGGGTGAGAAGAGGCATGTCTTGTTCCCTCAAGTGGGAAGAATTGACTGTGGGTGAACACAGGGATTGGGAGTATTGGAAATAGTTTTGGGACAGCAGCAACAAATACAGAGATAATTTATCCTTTTTATTCTTCAAACTTCATAAAAAAGAGTCTTCTGCTGCAGGGGGCAGAGGGGTAATACTGGGGGTGGCTAAAGAATGACTTTTATAGTATTAAAAATCAGTTGTCTGGAAATGAAATACTAGAAGATGATGCAGAAACGTGGATTTAAAGCAGGGTTTTAAACCTGATAGGAACTAAAAACTCATCCAAAGGACCTGGAAGAAGTGGTAGCTGATGAAGATTGTGGTGGGAAACTGCTCCAGGAGATCAGTGTGGTCAGGAGAGGTGGGTGGAAGCTTCTTTGCTTCTTCTCCACCCCTGGAGGTGTCCAAGGAGGGCCTGGACGTGGCACTCAGTGCTCTGGGCTGGGTGACAAGGTGGGGACTGGGCACAGCTTGGACTCAATGACCTTGGATGTCTTTCCCAGCCTAAATGTTTATGGGATTCTGTGACCCCCCCAAAGCACCACGTGGCCCCAGGGAGGACTGAGGATGCTGCACCTCAAGGTGCCACCCTGGGCTCCAGACTTGGAGCATTAATAAAATCACCCTTGGTCAAGGTTACGGCGTGAGCTGATTGCTCCTGATTAGGGATTTGTATTCAGTTGTGACATCCTGCAATTTTTATTACCTTTATGGCAATAATTGCAAATAATAAAATGACAAACTATCGTAATTAAATTTTAATTAATTACAAATCCATTACTTTTAAGTTTATTCATGGTAAGGACAATGATACCGAAAACAATTCATTAAAGCACTTGATATGTAAATTATGAAGCCTGACATTAATCTCAGGCAGCTCATGTATTCTCCACAGCAGCAGGGAATTTGTTCAAGGAAAGGCAGCTCTGGATGATTTTAACTGCTCACTTGAGGGAGCAGGGAAATACTGGATACTCTCAAGCTGAAATGATTCCCAAAGTCAAGTTCTGCATCCTCCAAAGGAAAATGCTAAGGAAGCAAAAAGAGATCCTTGGCTGGCCTTCCTGCTATGGGTGGATAATCACTGTAACAGCACAGGGAAATATTGCAATCCTGCAGGGAGCTGCTCCTGATGGATAAATCCATGTAGGCACTGCTCAGGGAGACACCAGGCAAGGAATGTTTCCTGGGCTTCAGTAACACCCACCCACCTCCCCAAATCCATGGAATCCTACCCTTATGCTTTTCCATCAGGGCAGCAAACCTCTCACCCCAGCTCCCCACACTGAAATGATCCCATTCATGATGGTCTGTTTGCCATCAGCTTTGGCTGGCTTAATTTAATGTCCCAAGCCATGCTGGACTTTGCTTCCCCCGGATAACCTGAGTGCAGATCCCTGCACATCCCACTGGAAAAATGGTCCATGTCAGGTACAGGATGAGGATTACTCCTGGTCAGAAAGCCTCATCCTTGGCCCTGGACAAGCAGGAAAACTGCCTGGTGCAACAAAGGTCCTGTTGGATGCGGCTTGGAGCAACCTGGGATAGTGGAAGGTGTCTTGGTTGGAATGGGATGAGCTTTAAGGACGTTCCCAAACCACTCTGGGATTCCGTGATCTCCACAGGGCTCTTACCCCAGGCTGTGGGAATGAGTCAGTGCTGTTTGACAGCTGGGGGCTCTCTGGCCTGAAGGAGGTCAGCACCAAGCTTTTTAATTTTATTTTCTCCTGTTTTTATTGTTTTATATGGGGAAGCACAAGACTATATTTGCCTTTAGCCGAAGCGAGCTGGCATTTTGCTGCAGCACCCTCTGTGCTCCCAATTGTCTGCATCCATGTGTAATCCTACCCAGCCTGGGAGCTTTCCTGCCAGAGGGGAAGGCACAGATGGAGGGGAGACGTGATCAGACAGAAAGGCACCTCCAGCTCGGACACGGAGAGCCCAAAGCAGGGAGGCACACCCAAGGTTAACAACATGTTGCTCCACCAGCTTCTATCTAATCTTGGAAAACGTCCTCTGCTGCGAAGAAAAATGGGAAAGTGATTATGTGACTTGAAATAAGGTCTTGCTCCACTGTCTAGACAGCTTTAAAAAACATCAAGCTGGGGTGTTCCTATTTATGAAAAATGCAGCTGCAGTGCTGCCTTTCGCGGGCGAGGGAAGCGAGCGGTGCACTTGAGGTCATTTGGCTGCTGGCTGAGCCTGTCCATGGGAATTTATTCCTCTCTCCTTCTTGCTTTATTTGTTTTATTTCCTCCTGCTTCCAACCTGCCATCCCCAGCCCTCTGGGCTGTGTCCTTGGGGGCTGTTGGTGCGGGACAGCCCATCAGACACGGGTCCCCGTGAGGGTCCGTGAGCCAGGACGGCTGCTGGGTGCTAATCCAGGCTTTTTCCTTTTTCCTTCCCAGATCATTGCCGTAGGGATGGCTGCCCTGAGCACAACTGCAGACAGCCTCCAGGTCCTTAATAGCCTTATAACCTCTCCTTCAAACTGGAAGAATTTCATTTGCTTAAGTGCAACCTCAGCAATTCCCCTCTGCCTTTTTTTTTCCCATAGTGTGTAGGGTTGGAGCTTTTTTCCTGGTGGAACCCAGGCAGTGGAACCTGGTGCCAAAACAGACTGGGGCAGGATTTGCAGCAGGAGCCACACGGCTCAGCATCCCCTGCTAATGGGACCCAGCACCACATTCCTGCAAAGGCTCCACCTTGGATGGTCTGGGGAAAAAAGAGTAAAAGACACAACCCCACTGATCACGGGGCTGTGTCCTACAAAAGGGGGAAATGGGTCAGCGGATCTGTTAATCCCAGCTTGAGCTAAAGTCTCCGGGACAGGTGGCAACCTTCATTTAATGGAACAATGAGATCATTAGGAGCTGGTAATGAACTGTAGTGAAAGTAGGTCACCCTTACCAGGGAACACTTCACTCTGTCCCCATTCGTGTGCAGCAGCAGAGATGGCCGGGGGCAGGGTGACAGCTCCGTCAGGGATTTGCTAAACCAGAGGATTTTAGGAGCAGAGAGGGGCAAATGCTGCGGACACAAAATGGGTTAGATTGTCTCAAGTAATGAAATGGCTTCAAAAGGGGCTGGTTCAGGTTTTAGTGGAGTCCCACTGGCACAGGCTGCCCGTGGTTTGTGAGGAGGGTGGTGCTGGAAGAACCAGTCTCAGGCCAGGGACAGTGATCACCCTGTAGGAAAAGGGAAGAGATCCTTTCCCAATCCCCACGGGAGGATTTGTCCCCCCTGAGCATCACACAGATCCCTGTTTCTACAACCTGAGGGCCTCCCAGGAGGTCTCTCCTCACTACAGCACTCTAGGCTGGAGGTGGTACTTTCATCCCTGAGCTTTTCCTTTCAGATGTTTTCCCTGTTGCCTTCAGGGATGAACTTTGGGTGTTTTTGGGTTGAAGCAATCCTGGACACTTTTAGCCCTGCCCAAGCTCCCAAGCCTTGCACATCCAATATGATTCACACCTATTAATTTCTTTTTTCCTCTCCCATTGACCTCTCGTGGATGAAACCCAAGTGCTCATGGTTCAGACTACAAATCTGAAAAGCTTCTATTCTTCCCTCCACCTTCATTTGCTCCCAAATCCTGACATTCCTACAGCCCTCTGTAACTTTCTGAAGCACCAGGCAGGCAGCCTGCTGCCCTGCAGGAGGATAGAGGTTTGCTCAGCCAGTGAGAGCCCCAAGGGCTGAAGACAGAAAAGGTTAAGAAAATATTTTGCTCAAGATGCAATAAGCAGTAGTGGGTTTGGAAGCTTATTTCATTTTACTTTTTTTTTTTTTTAAGGAGTATTCAAGCAAATATTTTACAAATATTTATAGACAAGAAACTGTGCTAAAATAACACTTGAGGGGTGGTTTGAACTCCTCCAGGAAATTGAGGTGGTGCATGGTGCCCGTGTGGCTCTCGTGTGTTGTTAGTGAGGATCCTCCTGCTCTGCATTTCCAGGGACAGGCTTCAGCTGTTGTCCACATTAACTGCAGCTTTTGCATTTTATCCCCATGGATGTGTGATTCCAGGGGTGCTGGGGGTGTGACCAGTTTCCCCCAGCTCTGCCTGCCATGCCTTGAGGCATCTGTCCCATAAATTCAGCAGAAGGCCCCCACAAACCTGACCCTCAGCCCCACCAAAGTCTTTTTAAACCCAACCCATCCCACTGGTGATTGTCATTCCTCCCCATGAGCACATCAGGAGACCAGGAATGCCATCACTGGCCACCAGGCCAAAGGAACAGGTCTCTTTTTGTCCCCCTTCACCAGCTCAAGCTCCACAAACCCTCCCTTCCCTCCACAGCTGGAGGTGGTTGTCCATGTCCTCTCCTTCTAGGTGCTGTAGTCTTCACCAACACTTCAAAACTTCAGGAGGGGAAGGATCCTCCCTCTCCCTTCCTCGTTTTCCTCTTCTTGTTGATAATTTCTATCTTCTCTTCATCTGCCCACAGCCCCAGGCTTTCCTTCCATCCCTGCTCCTGTGGTGCCTGAGCTGCACATCCTTTGCTGGAGGAACAGGAAAGAAACCAAAAATGGTTCAGGTTGTCTCCCACCTAGCCAGTTTCCTACCAAAAACAGCTTTAGGGGACAGGGAGGAACATGAGGATGCTGGTGGAGCTTGGAGAGGACAAGGAACACTGGTGCCACCTTTGGTGCAGCCAGCTGGGCTCTCCCATCTCAAGTGAGCTGGCTCTTGGGGAGACACATGGAAAAACTTGGGAACTGTCAAAGGGAGAGGGATGCAATTCCCCTCATAATAAAGGCTGATTTCTTCATATTACTCAGAAAGGGGCACTCCAGATAGGCTGAGCTGCTGACAAATTTGTTTTTCACCTTTTGGGGAAGACTGGAGAGGGTCCTGTGTGTGTGTGTGTGCCCTTGGCTGTGACCAGGCTCTGGCAGTGCCAGCCCCTTGGCACAGTCCTTCCTCTCAGCTCCCCCAGTCCTGAGGATTAAATAAAGTGGAATATCCATCTTGCTCTGTAATGCAAACATTGCAGCTGATAAGGAATCACTTCTTGCTTTAACGAGGAGACTTGACACAAACTCAAGAGTGTGCAGGAAAAAGGAAAACATTTCAGAGGGTGCCTGCAATGGAACATTTCTGGCACTTAAAAAAGCACAGAGCAGGCACAGTTCACACCACTAAACATTTTCAGCTTCCTTTCAATAAAAATGTAATAACCAATAAATTTAAACTGGACAACAAAAACTTTCTGTAAATGTACACTGAGCAGTTTGGTCTAGAAACTTTTTCACCCCTTCTAAGAGCAAAGAAACCCCATCCAGGTGGGTTTTGATGTTTATTTTTTATTTTCTCCTCACAGCTCAGCATTAAATGAGTGACTAAAAGCAGCAAGAACCCAGGAGTGTTCCACCTGGTCCAGTGACATTGCAGTGATCCTTTGAGGCCCAGCCAAAAAATCAGGGTTGCTGGACTTGAGCCGGACATTGGCTGTGCTTCCAGGCAAATGCTGAATTCTTGGATTCTTTCCCATTTTTCTCAGCCAACTGTGTGCCCAGATGGAAGGATGGTGGTGTTGGATTCCTTAGGGATCTCCTTTTCATGCCCTGATGTGTAAATGGAGGATAAGTGTGGGTGGAGAGGAACCATGTAGTCCTCTCCTCTTTTTATCCTCTTTTTTTTCCCTCCAGTGTTTTAAGGTTTTCATTGAGAAGGAACATCAAATGTGATAAACCACAAAAATGTCCCATTTTTGTCCCATAAATTTTAAATTTATATTGAATTTCACTGCTGTCTGTGTGAAAATATAACCAGGTTCTACTGCTCAGTGCCTGGTGAAACTGAGAACTGGAGAAGCCGGGTTCTGAAATCCATGGCATTTGTAAAAAAATCAGGCATGAGGCAGCCTATTTCCAGAAAAATTGTGTGCAGGAAAATTCCACTCATAAATTCCTCATGTGCATAAATTCCAGAAAAATTTATATCCAACCCAGAACTGCCTCTGCCAGTTTGAAGCCTCCCCCCCTGTCAGGGGAATCGCTTCAAACTGGCAGAGGCAGGTCTGGGTTGGATATTGGGAGAAAATTCCTGACTGTGAGAGTGGAACAAACTGCCCAGAGAAGCTGTGGCTGCTCGAGGCTGGGTTGGATGAAGCTCTGAGCAACCTGGTGGAGTGGAAGGTGTCCCTGTCCCAGGCACTTGGGTGGAACTGGGGGACCTTTAAGGTCCCTTTCAACCCAAACCATTCTGGCATTCGTGGTTTTTATGGAAAGGAGAGGATTAAACCCCAGCTGGNGAAGCAACTTCCACATCGAGGGGAGACCAAGCAAGAAATCTCAGTTTTGTCTAAAAGCAGGAAAATCCAGAGTGCCAGCTACTGCATGGGAGAGCCAACTGCACTTTTGTAACCCTCTAATTAAAGCAAGGTTAAATAAAACAAGTGTTACATATTCAGCTCTGATGAGAGGAGAAAATTGGATGTAACAAATCCACCCCTGCAGCAAACTCCCAACTGGAGCATCTCCCCAGTTCAAGCACAGATGGTTTTATATGGGAAATGTAAATAAGAAGTTACCATCTGGTTAATAAAAAAGCATCTCTGCTACATTTGACTACGTGTCCCCATATGTAAACATTTACTAATATACTTTGTTTTTGCCCCAGTGTTTTAAGGTTTTCATTGAGAATGCCCATGGAGAAGGAACATCAAATGTGATAAACCACAAAAATGTCCCATTTTTGTCCCATAAATTTTAAATTTATATTGAATTTCACTGCTGTCTGTGTGAAAATATAACCAGGTTCTACTGCTCAGTGCCTGGTGAAACTGAGAACTGGAGAAGCCGGGTTCTGAAATCCATGGCATTTGTAAAAAAATCAGGCATGAGGCAGCCTATTTCCAGAAAAATTGTGTGCAGGAAAATTCCACTCATAAATTCCTCATGTGCATAAATTCCAGAAAAATTTATATCCAACCCAGAACTGCCTCTGCCAGTTTGAAGCCTCCCCCCCTGTCAGGGGAATGGCTTCAAACTGGCAGAGGCAGGTCTGGGTTGGATATTGGGAGAAAATTCCTGACTGTGGGAGGGGAACAAACTGCCCAGAGAAGCTGTGGCTGCTCGAGGCTGGGGTGGATGAAGCTCTGAGCAACCTGGTGGAGTGGAAGGTGTCCCTGTCCCAGGCACTTGGGTGGAACTGGGGGACCTTTAAGGTCCCTTTCAACCCAAACCATTCTGGCATTCGTGGTTTTTATGGAAAGGAGAGGATTAAACCCCAGCTGGGATATTGGAGTGCTGTGGTTTTGTGGAAGCTCTCCAGGGCCAGCCTGGGGCAGGGCTGAGCAACCCTTGGCCACGAGGCCCAGGATCCTCCTCAGAGCCTCTTGAGCCCGTGAGGAGCTGTAGCTAAAAGAAGAACCATGCCAGGGTGCTGATCTTGGCTTCAAAACAGTTTGTTTGGAAAGGAAACCAAACCAGAGGATATTTTTACGAGTGTGATGAATACCCAGAGCTGATTCTGCTTCCAGAGCACACAGCCAGGAGGACAACTCTAATTATTTGTCTCAGGGAATTGGCAGGTTCCTGATGCTGGCGCTGAAGCGTTTCCTCTTCACGTGCACACAGACTCTGAGCGATGATTTTGTCCCTTCTTTGGAGCCCTGGCAGTGCTGCTGCCCACTCAGCCCCTTCAGAAAGAGAAAACTTGGCAGTTTGTCTGATGGTGTGGTCAGAGTGGGGGTTCAGGGAGTGTTCTCTTATCTCTGCCTCGAAGTTTAGTCTGTAATCACCTGAACTCCCCTGCGAGCTGAGAGGGTGCTGGGTTGAGCCTGTGCTCCTTGATTTAAGTGGGGTTTTATAATTCATCATTTAGGTTCATATCAGTTGTGAGCAGGACCCCCTCCTGATGGGAAAGCTGTAGGAGGTGCTGGCAGAGGTGCTGTTCACTGGAGACATGGATGGGGTGGGATACCTGGTGTCATCACAGGAAAAGGAGAAAAACCAAAACCTTTCCTTGGAATAAGTGATTAAACTTTCTGTGCCACCTGGAATACACAATTACCTCTTGATATTAATATTATTTAGTCCCCTGCAGCTTTATTTTGAAAATACATCTGTTTGGGAAGGAAAAAGCCATTTGGGAAAAAACCCCACCCAGCCCAAACCCAATGTTTCCACTCCCTCAGGAATGTCTTTCTCTTTATAACAAATAACTGGTTGACAGTTTAAAATAGACAAATGCACAAATAGATTCCAGTTTAAAATGCACAACTAGATTCCATCTCCCAAGCAGAATTTTCCAACAATTTTTCTGGAAATAGGCTGCCTCATGCCTGATTTTTTTACAAATGCCATGGATTTCAGAACCTGGCTTCTCCAATTCTCAGTTCCACCAGGCATTGAGCAGTAGAACCTGGTTATGCTTTCACACAGAGAGCAGTGAAATTCAATATAAATTTAAAATGTATAGGACAAAAATGGGACATTTTTGTGGTTTATCACATTTGATGTTCCTTCTCCATGGGCATTCTCAATGAAAACCTTAAAACACTGGGGCAAAAACAAAGTATATTAGTAAATGTTTACATATGGGGACACGTAGTCAAATGTAGCAGAGATGCTTTTTTATTAACCAGATGGTAACTTCTTATTTACATTTCCCATATAAAACCATCTGTGCTTGAACTGGGGAGATGCTCCAGTTGGGAGTTTGCTGCAGGGGTGGATTTGTTACATCCAATTTTCTCCTCTCATCAGAGCTGAATATGTAACACTTGTTTTATTTAACCTTGCTTTAATTAGAGGGTTACAAAAGTGCAGTTGGCTCTCCCATGCAGTAGCTGGCACTCTGGATTTTCCTGCTTTTAGACAAAACTGAGATTTCTTGCTTGGTCTCCCCTCGATGTGGAAGTTGCTTCCTCTGTTTCCATCCCATGTTTCCCTCATCCAGCCTTCTCCACCACTAAATCCCCCTTTCTCCATGGGAAATCCTGGTCCTGCTGAAGTCAGTGGAAGTCTTGACACCAGCTCCAGCAAGGTCAGGATTTCTCCCTGGGTGTTTATTTTCTTTAATCACTCCCAGCCTGTTGCTCTGTCCAACTTTTCTCAGAGCCAAGTTCAACACTTCCCTCTCCACTGTCTCTGTCACTCCTCTATGAACTCTCTCCAAATTAAAATGTTGGGTGCCCAGAATGCTCAGTGCTGTTTCAGGTGTTGTCTAAGCAGTAACCTCATGGAAATACTCCTTTTTTTTTTTTTTTTTTTCTGTCATCTTTGCTGGGTTGTTTGCTTTTCTCTTTCCCCCCCCCTTGTTTTGTCGGTGTATTATGCTGCATTTTCATGCCATTAATAAAGATGCACAAAAATACCAGACCTAACAGTGACCTCCCAATGGAATCCACCAGCTCTGCCAACTCTGTTGGTTGCTTTTCTTGCTTTTCCTCCCATCCAGTTCTTATCCTTCATGGACCATTTCCATCCAGGCCAATTTGAATTCATCCTGTGTGATCTGAGGAGACACCAAACTGGAGGCTTCATCCTGGTGAGGATCTCATCCATGTGGGAACCAGATGTTGTCATCTGTGAAAATTTTCGTAATTCAAAAGGGAATTTAGAGGAAAATTTGTTTCCCTTTTATGTCAAAAATTAAATTTGACCGAAAATTATTTAAAAAAATAAAAATCACTGATAAAAATTGTCTGAATGACATTTTTGATGTTAATTTGAGTTAGCTAAGCTTGTGGAAAACTTAAGAGACTAGTTGGATAAAATCAAGCCTGTGAACTCTGATAAAATCAAGCTGGTCTGACACAACACTCTCAAAAACTAAGGTAACTCCACAGAACATCATTTCCCAGTAGAAAATTTCCTGATGAGACCAGTTGTGACTAAGAGCAGTAGCCTAAATATGTAATTTTTCCCCCCAACCCTACAAATGCCTCTCATTTCCTGGAAAAAAACCCCAAAAGACCAACACATTTTCAGAGTTGTGTAGCATTTCTCATCTTAGGGGTTTTATTCTTTCCAAATCTGCTGCAGAAAGCAGAGTATCCTCAGGAAGGAGTGGTTACAACTGTCTAACACTCAGCATGGAGCATCCTTTCCTGGGGCTTTCCCATCTCCTGGACTTTATTGGGATTGGGGGATAATTTGAGGCTGGCTGTGGCTTGCTGGAGGGGAATGTGCTGGGAATCTCAGCCAGGTCAAATCTTCCCGTTTGCTTTGGCTCGTGGTGGGATGAGGCGCTGGCCACCGCCTTGGCTCCGTGTCCAGGGCATTTTCCTTGGATGCTGGCCAGCAGTTCCTGCTGGACTCGTGCTCCAGGGCTGTGTTTGAACTCCCCTCTGTCATCCCAGCATCCAGATGTGACAGATCCGTAGCACCAGGCTGCAGATGCTGGATTTTGGCTGCAGCTGGGGTAAATATTGTTCCTACATCCCAGCGAGGGTGAAATAACATCTCCAGAGGATTTGGAGGAGAGATGGAGGAGGCTTAGTTTGTCATGGGCTGCCCTTGGGCTCCTTTTCTTTTCTGCTCCTCTTTTCAGGAAGGGAAAAACCCAGCCTGCTAGGAAGGGGATTTCAGCTCTCCCTTGGATCCTGGTCAGGAAAACAGAGCACTTTGTTTGTGATGGCAGCCTCCCCCAAAACGGCTCAGGGGCCAAATTAAGGCTGAGGAGGAAATTCATCCTCTCCAAAGATGAAAGATCTGCTTGATTTCTTCCCTTGCCTCTGCTGGTTCCCATGCATGCCTCCCTCTGCTTGATGGATGGAGAATGAGAATCATGGAATTGCAGAATGTCCTGAGCTGGAAGGGACCCACAAGGATCATTGATCCAGCCCCTGACCCTGCACAGACACCCCAAAAACCCCACCCTGTGCATCCCTGGAGTGTTGTCCAAACCCTCCTGGAGCTCTGGCAGCCTTGGAGTGGTGCCCATTCCCTGGGCAGCCTGGGCAGTGCCCAGCACCCTCTGGGGAAGGACCTTTCCCTGCTCTCCATCCTGAGCCTGCCCTGGCACAGCCCCAGCCGTTCCCTGTGGTGCTGTTCTGGCTCCTGAGGAGGTTCTGGGATCCCTTGGGAGGATATGGGACCACAGACACCCCTTAAATGAAAGGCTGTTGGTTACTTGTGTGCTGAACCCCTTGTCTCCTCCCCAGCTGTTAATCCCACAGCTCCAAATTGGGATAACATTTCCCTTCTCTTTATCCTTGCCTTCTCTCTCAGGGGTTTCCTGGATCCCTCCCCACCTCCAAACCAAAACCTGACAACAGCCTGGAAGGGAGAGCAGGCAAGTATGGACTCATTGACTTGGTAAAAATCTTTCCATTAATTAAAAGTTCAGGGGATGTTTGGGAAGGCTTTTCCATACCTTTTTCCAGGAGTGGCAGCTTTGGGAATGAAGCTTTTCTTTGGAGATTTTCTCTTCTATCCAGATTAGGGTTTTGCGATGAGCTGGCAAATCCCAAAATGCTGTGCAATCACACAGGAGGGTAAACAGTGCTCAGTGGGACCCTCTCCCATCCTCTCTTGTTTGGTGGCGTGATGTTCATATTTTATTTGAAAATATTCCTGTTTGGGAAAGGTGTGGATTTGTTTTGGGGTTTTTTTTTGTTTTGTTTTGTTGGGGTTTTTTGGGGGTTTTTTTGAACCCACAGGTCTTGAAACAGTTAAAAAAACAGATACTAAACTGAGCTGGAAACCCCCATTTTGGGCAGATCTGGTTCCCAGCTTGTTTACCACAGTTAATAACATATTCCTAAAATCTCAGGCAATTTGAGATACTGTGTTCCAGCATGAACCCGAAATAGGAATGGAAGTTGCTGGGCACTTCCCTTTGAAATGAGAATCATTTCACTGCTGGGATAATTTCACTGCCGTCATTTTCTGCCTGTAAATGCTGTTTTACCCTCTTTGGGGTCCCATTCCCTCCTGTTCCTACAGCAGCAGGTAGTACAGCCTGCCATCCTTGAAGTGAACATCCCAAGGGCTTAAAATCCCCTCCCTGGGCTGTGAGGGCATCCTGTGTAGCTTGGACATCGCTCCCAGGCAAAGCCAGTTTCCCTTCCCATCAGACAGCACAGAAATCCCCATCCTAAAATCCTAAAATCCTAAAATCCAGCCCCACCCAGTCTGTGTTTGATGAGCCTGCCAGGCTCTTGTGACTGTGGGGTTTATGTCCCCAGAGGTCCTGGGGGCACTGCCACCACCTCCTGGCACAGGAGCCACCCCAGCTCTGAGATCAGTGTTCTGCTGCCATCCAGCACTGACTCAGCTCCTTATTTATGGCCAGGACACGAGATCCAAAGTAAATAACACCTGGGTGCTCCCCCCTTCCCCTGCACGGGCTCCAGAGGGGGAGAAGCTGCATTCCCAGGGCTCCCAGAGGGTGATGGATCACCTGGAGGGGCGATGCTGTCAGCCAAGCCCTAACCTGTTTAGTCTGATGGGCAAAGCCAGCTCCAACAATTGGCAGCTCAGCTTTGAACGCCGGGGCTGAGGCGTTCCCCGTGCTCCTCCCCAAATAAATCACAGTTCAAAGCAGCTGGGCTTGTGGCAGAGGGGATATTCCCCCATGGGAGAGTGTGTTTGCAGCTCTCAGCCCTCCTAAAACTCAGGAGAGGGGCAGAGAAGCCCTCAGAAGTGGGTCTCAGTTGGGGTGGGTGTAGGGCTGGGCTAACCCAGCACTGGTGGGTGGAGGGAAGGTGAGAATAGGAAAAACTGTGGGATCCCAGCTCCAACTGGATGTCCTGTAAATGGCAAATCCATCCCAAAGGGCCACTTCATGGATTTCATTTATGGCTGCTGCTGCCCTACATCATCTCTGAGAAGAGAAGTGCCACTTTGGGTTTGTATATCTTTCACTGACATGTGTATTTAGCACTCATTAACCACTTACCTTGGGCTAATAATTCAGCTTTTGTCCCGAATTTCCTCTTTTCCCTGAGTTCTTGGAGCCAGAGACCACTCCTGACAGAGTCATTTCAGCTTTGTCTGCTACAGTGTTTTAGCTGGTTTGAGCAATATTTGCCATGTTATTTTTCAAAAGGATTAGTCAGAGTCAAAACATCTCATTGCTTGAAACCTGCAAATGATTCTTGCCCATTTCAGCTAAAAGCAAATTCAGAACATTTGTTGATTTTTACAAGGAAAAAAAAATTAATTAATTCACTTCATCTCGATGCTTTAGCCAAGCTGGTTGCAATTAACTTTGTTGTTCCTGTCCAAATTTTTTCTGCTCTTGTTTCTGGGTGTTTTCATTGTTTTGTTCCATCTTCAATGGCCTGATGGTTTGTTTTCCATCTATTTAACCTTTGTCAGCACATAAACTCCCAGGACTGACAGGACCTGGAGTGTGTAGTCCTCACACAGTGTCCTTTTTTGTTGTGTTTTAACTCAAGTGTCTTTTTTTGGTTGGTGTTTTAACTCAAATTCTCTTAAGCCCACACTTAAACCTGACTTCAGCATGATCTAAGCCCATGTCAAATAAATTTAGGCAGGACTGGGGCTGTTTCCTATGAAAGCACCTGAGGCAGGAGGGGTTGTGAGCCTGGCACAGTCGTGGCAGGAAATACCCAGCTCTGCTTCTCTGTGATTTCCTGTCCACATAAAACTGAAATTGCTGCAATGAGTCAAATCAAATACAGACTGAACCACTGGTTTTTCCCCCTGTTAAATGAAAACTGAACTCTCAGAGGATCAGGTTGGCAGCTAAACCCAAACCAGAATCAAATGCGAGGCACAGTACTTAAAAAAAAAAATTTAAAAAAGAGTTCAAAAATAGCTTTGCAGTGCCCAGATCTGGGGCAGTCCCTCCTTGGATGAGCTCAACACGTGGGGTTCCCAGAAGGGGAGTTTGGCATCTCCCCTCCTTGGCTGCTGGGCAGGAACCTGCCTGGGCTGTCAAAGTTTCCCCATCCCACCTTGGGGAATGTTTTGAGTTCAGCAGATCAGCAAATGCTCTTCAAGAAGTGCTTTGCTGTTGGGTTTTGTGGTTGTGGGGGGTTTTTATCCCTGTCCTTTCTGCTGCTCTGCTGTGGGGTGAGGGATGTTGCACATGCACAGAGAATCCTCCATGGACTGCAGGAAAGCAATAAACAGCCCAGGCTGAGGAGGAAGTGGATGGAAACCCAGCCCAGGAAAATGAGAAGTGAAGGATTCAGCTTTGGCTTGACTCTGTGCCCAGAGATGCTGAGAGCTGGGCTGTCACTGACTGCAGCAGGCTCAGGCTGTGCAGAAACCTGGTCCTAGAGCAATGCAGGGTTTATTCAAGCCCATTCCCATTTTTCCCCCATTAACTCTGTTTTTTTCCCAGGTAATCTGCACTCATATGTCACCAAACTCCTATTTTAAATAGTTATGCCAGTGCCTTCAACCAAGAGCTTCTCTTTCAATCCAAAGGTTTTGTATTCATTTCCCAGGAGCTCCATAGCAGGCAAGGACATCCAAAAGGCAACTTCAGATTCAATAAAATAAGGGAAATATTGTGGGGTTTTATTTTTTTCCCTGTCTATTCAGCAGTGGAACAAAACCCAGCGAAGGAGGAGGGAAGATTTCTCCCTCTGGTTTTGGTTATTTTCCTGGGCAGAGCTGCCACAGGGGCAGAGAGAAGCTGGAGTAAAAGTCCCCAAGCTCTGGGAGTGGAGAAATCAGCCCTGCTGGGTTGCTCTGCTCCAGATCCTGCTGCAAAGCTGCCCCCAGGCTGCAGGAATATCGCTGCCACCAGGATCCATCTGTGGAGCTTGTTTTTAAGTCTTGTTGAGCTAATTTGTGGTTTTCAGGAGAAAGTGTTGGAAAAGAGAGCAGTGTCAGGAACCCGAGCCAGATTTGCTCGTTTTGGCTGCCTGTCCCTTTTCTATATTCCATCTGCTGTTGGATTTTTGGTATTTTTACTTTAAATCAAGGAAATAAGAGAAAAATGAATTATGTTAGGAAGAGTTCCATTCACTTCTCTGACTCAATAGAAGCCAGCTTTGCAAAACTCTGAATCCCCCTGCTCCTTGTTGTGCTGATCATAAAACATATTTCACAGTGACACTGAATCCTAAAAATTGAACCTAAGACACCTCCACATTTGAGTCAAGTTAAGCCTAAGAGCAGTTCCACATTTTTCAGCCTTCCAGTACCTAAAAGGACTCCAGAGCAATGGAGAGAGATTTTGGACAAGCAGGGAGTAACAGCGTGAGGGGGAATGGCCTCCCACTGCCAGAAGTCAGGGTTGGATGGGATATTGGGAAGGAATTCCTCCCTTTGAGAGTGATTAAGCCCTGGCACAGGGTGCCCAGAGAAGCTGTGGCTGCCCCTGGATCCCTAGAAGTGTCCAAGGTCAGACTGGATGGGGCTTGGAGCAACCTGGGATGAGTGGAAGGTGTCCCTGCCCATGGCAGGGGGTGGAATGAGGTGACCCTTAAGGTCCCTTCCAGCCCAAACCACCCTGTGATTCTCCAATTCTTTATGATTTTTTGGTGCTGATACAGCCCCCATCAAGCAGAATTAAAACATTTCCCATAAGATTTGAGGTGTTTGTGAGAGCAGGGGAGCTTGCACTCAGCCCATCCTATTTTTATGCACAAACCACTGATTTTGGTGCAGACTCAGATGCAAAGTTTCCCTTGCCTGGAGCAAGGGCTGAGGGAAGGAAATCCCAGGCGTTGGGCACCTTGGCTGAGCCGTGGTGGGTGGAGGCACCTCAGACACCAAAGATGTGCACAAACCCAGCAGCTGAGCCCAGGTCGAGGCCACATCTGCTCATGGAGAGCAGGTTTGAGGAGCAGATGAAGGAGGCAGGGAGAAGGCAGCAATATCCAATCTGCCTGCTCAGGGAAGGGTCATTTTCCACACCACCTGCTTGTTACTGTCCTCTGCTCAGCGTGGAGTCCTCTTCCAGCCTTGTGCTGAGGGAGCTGGGCCGGGCTGCCAAGAAAAACAGAGGGAATCGCTCTTTTATGAGCCATCCCTTCCTCCCTTTCATGTTGTTAGGAATTTCCCCATTTCCCTGTGTGTCTCTCCCTCACAAATTCCTTTTAATTACATTGCATCCAAGCAAAAGGAATCCATCCCAGTTTGGCTTCTCCATCGCTGGGGAACGGAGCGCTCACTCTGCTCCTCCTCTCCTGTGCCCTTTTTTGGGGGGTTTCCAGGACATCAGTCCAGTGGCCTGAAGAAGAAAAATCATCTCAGGTGAGGGCCAAGGTATCACCACAGCCTGTTCTGGCTGGGAGGAAAGGTTCACCTGGAATTCCAGGGAGCTGTGGGGTTTGGATGAGGAAAGAGCAGCTCGTCTGCTGAGCACACATGGAAGAGGTGGGGGGTGTGCTGCTGATCCTCTTCAAGGCTGTAGCCATGAGAGATAAGGGGTCAACACACCAGGGACTTGGAATTATAATCCTTGGAATTATAGCACTGTGTTCCTGCTGCCTCTGAGATTGCAGCAAACACAAATCTGAGGAAAACAAAAAGTGCTCAAGTGCTCCCCGAGGGATGATTATTGTTTTCCAAGGGAATGATTGTTGTTTTCCAAGGGAATAATTATTGCTGCTTTTTTTTTTTTTCCCCTTTAATCCCTGTGGTAAACTCCCCTTTGTCTAAATATAAACTTTCCAG
>VXBR01010635.1:271785-302010 GCA_013400215.1 Cisticola juncidis
TAAATATAAACTTTCCAGGAGGAAAAAAAAAAATATAAAATACGCTTGCAGAGATTCTGGTCAAGCCTTTCATTTGTTTGTTTCCAAATGTCATTTTAATGAAGTCGAGGAGCTGCATCAGATTTTGTCAAAGCCAGAATGAAAACAAGATGTATCCATTAAAAACAGGGCTGGAAAGGGAGATTAGATTATTCCCCTGCCCTAAAATGGGATTGAGTATTTTCAGGATACAGATAAAACACCAAGAATTGTTGATGTTACTTTGGCTTTGCTTTCATCCCTTTCCCCAAAATGCAACCTCCCTTCTCCCATGGCTTTGCTACCACACCTTGAACTCTCCCATCTCCCTCTGGATTGAGGCTGTCTTTAATTAGGAACGCCCAATTAGAAATCTTCTTTAGAGTATCCCATCCCAGAGCAGCCCTGTGCAAGGGTGGTGTTTCCCTGTTCACTGCCCTGCTCTTATTCTCATCCTCCATAAAATCCTGCCATGGCCTTTCCCATGGCATCTTTGTCACCTCTTTCCTATCCAGGGTTTTACCAGTTTTCCTAGGAATTAATTTAACACCAGTGCTGGAGAATCTCATTTATATCTACAAGATCCTTAAACCAAATGCACACTGCTGCTACTATTGGATCCATTTATGAATCCAAACATTTTGGGAGAATGAATCAACTCCACCTGCAGTTTCAACAGGAAATTAGGGAAACATTTCCATCCCATAGAGCCCAATTTTCCACTGCCTTACCGGTTTTTCTACCATAACTATAACACGTAGAGCAGTTGCTGTTCAGATTTCTATCTTGACTTATTTTAGCTCAAAAGTCAAACCAACCCAAACATTTCAGCTTCACTGGTAATTTGCTTCTCTTTGTATTTGGGGAAAAAAAATAGAAAATCACATATTCATACGCTCCCTTCCCTCCAGACAAATGCTTTGGAGAATGCTTTCCCCTGACTTTTGTGCTCAAAAGTGTCAAGGAAATCTGAGTCGCTTGTCTGCTTTGAATTGTAAAGAATAAATGGGCTTCTCAAGCCCTTGGGCTGTGTTGGAATCTCAGCCAGAGGCCTCTATTAATAACCCAGCGAGTTCTTGTATGACACTTTCTTATCCTCATCTCACAGATGGGAATGTGGCTCTCCAAGGTCACCCAGCTTTGGAGTCACAGCTGGAGCCCAGGCCTCTCCTGCTGCCCACTGACCTACTTGAACTGGAGAAAATACATCACCCTGATGTATTGATGGTGATTTGTATGATGATGATGTATTGATGATGATGGAGAAAATACATACACAACAGCTCTTCCAGTAGTGCACACCAGAAAATGAGGAACGTCTTCATGGAAATTTCCATGGGAAACGCTCATTTTCCTGGTCAGAAATGTCTGTCTTGGGGAAATTTCCATGGGAAATGCTTCTTTTCCTGGTCAGAAATGTCTGTCTTGGGGAAACTCTGCTTTTTCTGTGGGGAAGATTCAGAATGCCAGGAAGAGGGGGTTGCCTTTTGCCTTCCCTTCTAGTTCTCCTTTTTCCCATACATTTCCCATTTGGAGATGATATCTGTGCAAACAGAGCCAACCATGCAGCTCCAGTGGTTTGATTCCTGAAAAATACATGAGCTGAGGTTTATCCTCACACCAGTCTCTTGGTGGCCATGGAAAGATTTTGTTCCATGGTGCAGAACACCAAAAAGCACCAAAAAGACACAAGTCCAAAGGAGGCCATGGAAATGCTCCAAGGGCTGGGGCTCCTCTGCTGGAGTCAGGCTGGGAAAGCTGGGGGTGCTCACCTGGAGAAAAGAAGGCTCCAGGGGGACCTCAGAGCCCTTTCCAGGGCCTAAAGGGGCTCCAGGAGAGAGATTTAGAAACAAGAGCATGCAGGGCTTCTGTCTCCTGCATTTGGGATAGGAACTGGGAGGGAGAGATTTATCCTTTGCTTTAGATCTGAGTGTGATAGGGAAACCAGCAGGGATTAGAACATCCTGAGGTGGAATATTCCCTTCTTTTGGTGCTGGTCACCCAGGGGTGCTCCCTGGGCTATGAAACGTGTTTTCCTCCCCAAAAGTAGGCATCTCTTCTCTGTCCTGCTGTAGCCAACCCAGACCACTCCCATGAGTGGAGTCCCAGAGGGGGTTGCTCATTCCAGGATGGAAATAGAGATTTATTTTCAGCTCCTACAAACTGATATCATCTGCATGAAAATAGGGGTTTGTAAACCAGGATAAAATTGTCCTTGTGGGAAGTCACACACCAGTACATGCAGATGAGCAGGAATTCATTCCATGTCCTACATTCATTGACCTCATCCATGTAGGCAGGGATGGGAGTGGGGTGGAACTTGAAGGACACCTCCCACCATCCCAGTTTCCCAGTATCCCCACTATTCCACTATCCCAGTTTGCTCCAAGCCCCATCCAACCTGGCCTTGAACTCCTCCAGGGATGGGGCGTCCACAGCTTCTTTGTATCCTTACATATCATTAAGCAATTAGGGAATGGGATGCCTAAGGTTGTTGTAGCAGACAAGAGGGTGCAAATCTGACTAAACACCCCTTATTCCTCAAATTCCTGGGACACGCTATGTTTCTCCTGATTCACAAGGACCCCAGGTAAACAAGGCTGAGGAATTTATCATGGGAAATAAACCCAGCTCGTGAATGGCACCACAGCAACATTTTTGCAGATCCTGGTGAATCCTGAATGGATCTCAGCTCCACTTCCCAAACTGCAGGTTTTTCAACCCAAAGAAACTGAACTGAAATTGTTGTTTGGCTTTTGAGGGGCTTTTTGTTGTTTGGTTCCAAGGGAAAATGGAATCTCCAAAATGGTTGCCTACAGAAAACTGAGTGTTCAGAGATTGCATTTACTCACCAAAGGAGATATTTTTGGGTAGGACTCCCCATCCAGTTCCAAAGTTCATTTATTTAGGGATGAGTCTATGTAGGGATGTTAGGGAGGTAACTGAGCTAAGTTAACTGCAGAACTTGATCTCTTTAATATTTATCTTTTTAATAGAAACAGAGCCATGAACAGACTCAGTGGTTATTTATGTTTTGGACAACCCCCTGCTCTTGTTTTGTGGACACCATCATTGTTCCTGGATGCCCAGGGAAGGACTTCTTTAGAAGTCTCTCAATCAGATGCCTACCATGAAATAATAAATTGAGGTGACAGAATCACAGAGAATCACAGAATCTTTTACTTTGGAAAAGCTCTCCCAGGCCACTGAGTCCTAGCTGTGCCTGACCCCCACCTTGTCACCCAGCCCAGAGCACTGAGTGCCATGTCCAGGCCTTCCTTGGACACCTCCAGGGATGGGATTCCACCACTGCCAGGGCATGTGGCCACACTAATGCTGATCCAAGCCAGGTGCCACTGGCCTTCTTGGCCACCTGGGCCCACCTGGCTCTCTTGGTTCAGGTAGCAGGAGCCATATCCATGCCTTACAAACCCTCTCCTCACTGCTGGGGTACAGGGTGGGAGAACCCACCACTGTGGTCCAGGCTGTTCTCCTACCCCCTCCTCCCACCTCTCCCCAAATTCCCCTGCCATGACATCCCTGCAGTTATTTCCACTCCTGTAAATCACCCCAGCCCTGTGAGGCAATGCTGTTAATTATGTCATGCAGAGACAAATTTACAGTGTGCAGCAACAGTAAAAAATAATCCTGCTTGAAATGATGGGAGATCTGCATTCCATGGGCTCTCCGTAAATCACAGCCAGCTCCGTGTGCCGGGCTCTTCCCACCCACTGGCAGAGCTGGTGGATGTTGGTGCTGACAGCCCCAAAGAAGGGAGTGCTGAAAAATAACCTGCATCACTCCGAGTGGGTGAAAAAAATGTCTATTTGAGGTGTCAAAGTGTTGAGTACCTGATTTTCTATGTGGTGGCACCATAGTTTCTGGTGAAGAAAACTTATGTTCTCCTAGCACCTGAAAACCTGGCTTTTCCAGGAGGAAATCTGCCCAAACTGTGAACTTCTGCAATTCAGGTAGGAGAAAAGCAAGAACACAGCTTCCAGATGCCCAATAGTTGTGCTACCCTTGTCTCCAGCGAAAGAAATCCAAATTCAGCTGCCCAGGAGCTTCAAGACACTCAGTGTGGACTGGCACAGTGGAATTTGGGAACATCTTCAGCCCTTTCTGTCAAAATGTTCTGCAATAAATCTGAGCTGGGTGCCAGGGAAGGAAAGCCAACACCTCATCAATCACCAATTTAAACAGCCAATTAGTGAAATGCCCACCTTGGCACAAAGTTATTTTCCCACTTCGTGGCTTCCAAGGCTGTTCCTGTGTAAATCCATGGAGCAAACATCTCACATGGCCACCCATTTGTCACTGCATGGTGTCCCTGTGGCTGGACATCCATCCAGGTGACTCCAGGTGCAAAACTTCTTGGCAGTTCATCTCCTGGCTTTATTTGGTGCAGTCCAATGTTTTTCTTGGAAGAGGGAAGCACATCTGTGAAACCTGCAGGCAGCACACACCAGTGGATTGAGGACATCAGTGATCAGTCAAGGGGAAACTTGAAGTTTCAAACTGCACCGTGGAGGTTCAGGTTGGATATTGGGAAAAATTCCTTCACTGAAAGAGTGGCAGAGCACTGGAACTGCCCAGGGAAGGGGTGAAGTCACCATTTCTGGAAGTGTCCAAGGAACTGAGTAGATATAGCACTCAGTGGGATGGTTTAGTGGGGATGCTGGACTTGATATCTTGAAGGTCTTTTCCAACCCAGTGATTCAGTGGGATATTTTGTAGGTGGAATAGGGGGGGGGCTCCCACGCCTTCCCCAAGGCAGGACAAGTTTGGAGATTGGTCACAGCCCTTGTCCCACGCTAAAAGTTGCCCTGACAGCCCCAGGATATCCAGGGAAATGCCTGGAGCCAAGCTGGGAGGACCTGGCATGTCCCAAGTCCTCATGTACACCACATTTCTCTGCTTTGCCAGGGTGTGGCATCCCCAAAATTGGAGCTGCCTCATGTGACTGCCCCCTTTCTTGTGCTGCTGATGAGACAGCCCCAGCTAAAATCTCCCTGCTTTAACGCCTCAGGGCTTTTCAGGTTTTGACACTGCATGTGGAAGGCAGCTGTCAATTAGCAGCTGAAAAAACAGCATGCGGTGCTAATGAGAGCAAGTCTAACAGAGACCTTTTCCAAATCGTTTCCATCCATTTTTCAGGGCTTTTAATTGCTGTCATATTACGAGGAGGATGGCAGATGGAAAACACAGGGGGAAAAGCCCCATGTGGAGGTAGATTCCTCTCTGCCAGGGCTGAATCAGTGGCAGCCTTCTTCCCAGGATTTTATTTACCCCAGGATTATGTTTTTTAAGTTGTTTCTGAAGTTACTGGCTCTGGACAGTTCCTGTAACCACTTTTCCCCCATATTCTGTCAGCTGCCACAGCTGGATCAAGGGCTGGGAACAGATGTTGTCTCCCATCCATCCTCAATGCTAGAGTCTGACTTTTTTTATATATAAAATATAATAGAGTCAATAATATAGGAATACAGTAAAAAAAATATTATGTACTGAAACACCAGTGCTAAAATGCTTAATATTTCTAAATACCAAAGAAAAGGCTTCCTAATTACTGTGTTGGTACAGGCAGTGCTGGAGTCTCATCACATGAGAGGCAGCAGGAGTGAGAGGAAAACAAGGGAATTAATGAACAGGTTGGATTGGGCTTGGAGCAGCCTGGGATAGTGGAAAATGTCCCTGCCCATGGCACGGGGTGGGAATGAGATGGGCTTTAAGGACCTCTCAGACACAAACCATTCTGGGATTTAGTGAAATACAATAAAATCTTGAAGCCAAAGGTGGGTTTTGTGAGAGGGTTAAGGGTGAGCCAGCCCAGCATTCCACAAAGCACATTACAAATGACCTGGAAGGGCTGGGATGGCAGCCCTGGCACCGAGAGCTTCCTGCTGCCTGCGGCTGATAAGGAAACCCCAAGCAAACAAATTGATGTCCTCGCCAGTGTCAGGAGTGCAAAAAATGACCCTGCGAGGTCTCAGCCGCCCCAGGGTGAGCTCCGGGCGATGCTGCAGCCGCCCAAGGGCTGTCCTAGGGCGGGGCGTGTTTTCCTCCCTGTGGGGAAGGGAGGGGATGCTCCTTCCCGATGCTGGGATGGAATGACACGAATTAAACCCCAACACGTGATTTCAGCCCGCGGGCTGGTGCCAGGGGTTGAAATCCCGGCCGGGAGGCTGCTGCGTGAGCGTCCCTTCCCAGGGAGCTGGGGTGAACCCATGGGCGGCTGTGCCCGGTGCTGGGATTGTGCTGGGATGCCAGTGATGAGTGTGGGTGATGCAGCAGCCCTCGGGGCACTGGGGCTGTAGCAGTGATTTCCACACCCGAGCAGGTGTTTCTATATAAGGGAAAGAGTTTCAGCTTACCTTGGAACATGTAAGGAAGTTAAACTAGAATTTTCTATACCCTTCTCATTGTAACTGGCTCAGTGCCAGCACAGAGGCACTGATTGGGCTTTAGAAGTGCACCTCAAAGCCTGGTGCCAATTTCATTGCACAAGGTGCCAAATAGCCCACCTAAACAATCAAGTACTAAAGAGACAGCACAGGGTGCTATAGGCTTTTTTGAAATGCCACAGCCAGTGTTATGAGTATTTTCTATACTGTGCTTGGTTTGTATTTCTTTGTTCTATAATGTTTATTATTTTTGTCGTTATTAAAACCTTTTATTTTACCAAGCATGTCCTGAGAAGTTGCTATTATTAAGCCATTTCTCTGCAAGGCTGGACCCTCAGAGGTGTTGGAAGGCCCAACAGCAGCACATCTCCTTGAGCCTCAGGGAGCAAAAAAAATTGCATTTCCTCCTGGATTTGCTGGGATTCTTGGCCCATACCGAGTTCCACCAGGAGGGCTTTAAGAGGGGCTGATGTACCAACTGAGCCTTCCTTAACCTTGGGACAGTAGCAGCTTAGCAAAGTAAATCTTCCCCAGCTGCACCGGTCTGGAAACCTTCCCGCTCAGCTGCTTCCTGGGCCTGCCTCGGGAATCTGGGCCAGACTGGGACAAACTGGGGATGGCCCTGACCCAGGAACATGCTGTTCAGGGAATGTCAGCTCCTGCCTCCCCAGGGCCTGGGGGTGAGCCACAGGGAAGGCCAGGGCTTTGTCCCAGCACACCTGCCCTGGAGCCAGCCCAGAGAGGGTCAGGATGGGAAGCCCTGACCCTGGCCTGAGGATGGATCTGTGCCTGGCTGCAGTGGGGTTAGAGAACAAGCTCAACAGTGAAGGGAGAAGGGAAGACAAAACCAGAGGGTGTTGGAGTCCAGGATATCCCTCTGGCAGCCCTGGAGAATTTGGAGACTGTACAGGGGGGTCTGGGATCTGTACAGGGGGCTCAGCCAGCCTCACACAGAGCCCAGGAGGACACTGGTTCTGGCTTCTGTCCATGGGAGTGAATACTCACATGTAAGAGGAATTACAAATCCTAAGAATTTAGAAATAAATAGTAGTTTGTTATAGAATATAAATATAGAAATTAGGATTCTTAGTATATGGGGCTGAAGAGACAAGATGGAGGAATTGGGGAGTGGCCCCTGTGCTCCTTGTTCTTGCTCTCGTCCCCCGTCTTTTCCTGACTTGGACTTTAGAGATTGGTTTAGAGTAGAACTGACATGTTAGTGTAGGCAGTAGGCATTGGTAAAATTTTGTAAATAAAAAATACATCTTGGACAGTGGTTGGGTGGGAGATCCCGCACTGAAGGTTTGGGGATCTCTGACCCTCCCAGTCCCCGCGTGTCCTGCTCTGCTGGGGACGCCCTGCAAAGCCGAACAAGAACTGAGAGATAATTTAGAATAAACAGCCTTGATAACACTGCTGGACTCAACTTGTCATCTCTGCCTTCGGTGTGAAACACCCAGGGCAAAGAGAAGACTGAAAACCTGATTACCCCGGGGAACAGCAACCCCAGGGAAATCCCCAGGGAACAGCAACCCTGGGGGAGACCCCACTGCCTCGGGGAACAGAAACCCCGAGGAGAATCTCAGGGAACAACGACCCCAAGAAGAGGGGTTCCCCATCCATGAACCTGCTGCCTTCTGGGACCACCACAATACCTTCACCTCCTCTGCCATTTCTGGAGACACTTCTGGTGCTTGGACACTGATGACTTTTGGTGCAGGTGAAATACATCTTGCCTGACGCTTTTGCTTTCACATAAAGCTGTGGCATGATGGGGCTGGATGCTTCACCTGGTAACATGAAACACTTTTTCACCTTCAGATTCATAGATTTCCATGTGCTCAGCCACCACATGTGAGGCCTTTACTGCATCCACCCCTCCATCCATCCCTCCCTCCTGTTTTCCCCAGACCATGTTTACCCAGACCATCTGCGAGGTCGTGAACCACAAGCCCACGTGCTGGGGGGACAGTGGGGACAGAGTGGCCCAAGCTCAGAGGCAGCCATCTGTTTCATGGAATGCCACGTGTGCTCCCTGTTTGGAAAAGGGAACGAGGCAAAACAACCCCTTGTGAGGCAGCGGCTTGCAAAGTCCTGTGGAGACAGATCCTTCTCTTCTGGTTGGGGCTGGAGGTCAGCTCTGCATGGGAAAGGAGAGCTGAAGGAGAAAAAAGGGGCTCTGTTTGCCTTTCCAGTAGAGGATGAGCAGGGAAGCAGCAGGAGAGAACTCCAGGCTTTATTTATGCTCATTAAGTGCAGAGGAGAAGCAGGGAAAACAAACCCAGGGATGGGGTCTGTTCAGGTAGGCAGCGCTCAGACACAGGGAGGGGAGACTCAGAGGAACCTTAGGAGGCAGCTTGGAATGGAGAAAGGGTTTGGGGTTTTATTTGCTTATGGTTATGGGGATTTTTTCCAACTGTTTCAGCCAATTGTTGCTTTGTGGTGTTTTTTACCTACACAGGGTCAGAGTTTTAAGGTGGACTTGGGGTACCAATGAGGTAGAGAAGGGGGAGCATTGTCCCTTGGTGCCATTATGGAGCAGGACGGATTTGGGGACAGCAGGACTCCTCCCTGGTGCAAGGAGGATACTGGGCACGTCATCCCAAGGGCATTCTTCACTGGGACTCAAGCACTGTGTGGATATGCCCCAGTTTGCATGGAGACCCAGGACTACAGCAGGAGGGTTTGGGCCTGTCCCTCCATCTTCCAAAGGAGCTGGTGTGTCAGCCCTGTTAAGGACTCACCACTGAACTGTATTTCCTCCCTCTCCCCTGATGGAGATGGTGTTGGATTTAGGGGTGAGGTGAGGCCTCCTCGCTCCTGTGAACACTGAGCCTAAATCCCTTCATTTCTCAAACTGGGATGGAACATTTTCTTCCTCCAAGCTCTTGGCAGCTTTCCTGGGGGCAGCTGGTCAGAGGCATCAGTGTCAGCCCTGCCTTTACACCAGGGACTGACATCAGGGTCAAAACATCCCATGGTTGGTGCAATCGGGGACATTCCTGCAATGCTCAGAGTCTGACGCAGCCTGGAGGCAAGGGAGGGGCAGCACCACCGGGGATTTTTCATTGATACTTAAACAAATCCCCATCTTCTCCCTTTCCCTCCTGGGCATTTCTGTGCTGCCTAAATCAGTGTCTAAATCAGCCTTGGGCTTGGACTGAGCATAACCCAGCCCTTGTCTGCAGGCTGAGCTCCTGAGGGAGCCTGGATAAACCTGGATAAACTTTGGTGGTAAATGCAGAGAAATGGGGAACTTCCTCCTGGAGGAGTCAACTGAGGCACTGCTGGTCCCCTGCAAAATCAAGGATCTTGTTTCAGGCAAATGAGGTTTTGGAGTGTGAGGAACCCCAGGTGTCTCTCAGATTTGTGCCAGGGCTGTTGCTGGTCCCACTGGGGCAGCCCCATTGTCATCACAGTCATTACCTGGGTGTCCCTGCAAATGGCAGGGACTGGATGGGCTTTAAGGTCCCTTCTAAACTGTTCCAGGGTTCTATGTTATTTCAGGAGACATGTGGGACTGATCTCTCCTTCCTTGCTGGAAAGAAATGTAAAAGTTTGGAAATGTTAATTTTAAGCTCACTTTATTCCATCTCCTCACCTCCCCTTAAAGTTTTGTTTAAAGAATTTATCTGGAAATTATTTTCAAGGTCACAGTGCCTGTGAGTAATTCACCCTGGCTGGCTGAAAAACTTTGGGTGTCATTTATCATTTTATCTCTTTTTTTAAACTACGGAACAGGTTATGGAAGTGCATCCAGAGCTGAGGGCTGCCTCAAAATCAATCAGATTGTGCCAGTTTACACCCACAGAGAAGGCGAGGAAGATGATGATGATGAGGAGGAAAGTTTAGATTTAATATTGGGAAGAAATTCTTTCCTGTGAGAGTGGGGGGGCCCTGGCACAGGGTGCTCAGAGAAGCTGTGGCTGCTCCTGGATCCCTGGCAGTGCCCAAGGCCAGGCTGGAAGGGGCTTGGAGCAGCCTGGGATAGTGGAATGTAGCAGGGGGTGAGACTGGGTGGGCTTTAAGGTCCCTCCAACCCAAACCATCCCAGGATTCTGTGATCTTCCATCATCTCAGAGACTTTCCTGTGCCTTTTAAGATTATTCTCCAAAGAGCTCTGCTCCATGTCAGCCTCAGACAGTTTCAGAGGTGAGCGAGAAGATGGTAAAAAGACCTGCCCATGCCTTAAGCCCGTGGCTGAAATTATGATGTGCTGGAGAGACACCTGCACAGGGAGAAGGACTTGTTGGGAGATGGCTGTGCCGGAATCTCAGGCACATTCCATCCTCTCTCCGCCTGGGAATGGCACAAGGTGTCCATGACTCGACCTGGAGTCCAGGCTGAAGCCTCTGCAGGTGTTAAAGACATCAACTGCCCACCCTCCTCCTGGTGTTTTTCCATCTGCCTGTGTTTAGCAGCTCATATTTTTCGAGCTGCAGGATGGGTGTGAAGAGTAATGGGGCATTGCTGGGGCACCCAGGGATCTCAGTAATCCAGCACTGGGATGGAGCTGGCTCTGGGGCTGTGCAGTGCTGGAATATTTTGAGGTATGTGCTTGGAAGTGACAACTCCAATGAAATTCAGGGGGAAATACACAGCAAACCCTCCAGGCTTATGTCAGTGGAGCAGAAGGAGAAATAGTGATTTCTTCCAAGAAACCTTCAGTCCAAAATACTTTCTGTGCCTTTTTGCTCAAGTGCAGATTGGCATTCTCCAGGGAAAATGGTTTTCCTCCCAAAACCCAGAGAGGTTTCACAGGGAAGGGAGAGGGGTGGGTGACAGTCAGGTTTTGGGGGTGTTTATAAAAGGGTAAATGTGCTGTTGTGCTTCATTAGAGGTTGGGCATGTGCTTAAATCTGGGTGATTTCCATCTCCTGCTGTGCCCTTTCCCTGAAGATGAAGGCTCATTGTGCCAATGAATCCTTTGGAAAACCTGCTGGGATTATGTAATAGAATCCCAAAATGGTTTGGGTTGGAAGGGACCTCAAAGCTCATCTTGTTCCATGGGCAGAGACGCTTTCTACTAGACCAGGCTGCTCCAAGCCCTGTCCAACCTGGCCTGGAACACTTCCAGAGGTGGAGAAAAGAGCAGGATGCAATGGCAATAATCAATATATATTCCCTATGGGGCTTCCAAAAGCCATCAGTGCACTGCAGCTTTCCAAGGGTGTCTCCCAGCCCTTTGGAGGGAAGCTGGAGCAGACACGAAGTCTGTGAAAACCCAGCTCTAGAAATGTGCTTCATCTGGACAAAGCAAAACTTAATCAGGGCTGCCTGGAAGAGCTTTTTGCTCTGCAAAAGCTCCTCTCCTGCAAAACAGATCTTTCATCAGAATGGGAAGATCATCAGGAATTTTAGAAACGAGGTGGATGCTGTCATCTGAAATGTGTGCTTTGAAAAAAAAAATGCTCCTTTGGGGGCTTTGAAGTGATGCAGTCATTTATTCATTTCGATGTCAACAGAACAGTTTTTTTCCAGAGAACTGCTCTAGGAATGGAGCCTTTCCAGGCATGGTGGGGTGATGGATGGATGTCTTGTATGAAAATCACTGCAAATTTGGAGATAAATTTAAATTGGAGACCTCAAGTGCTGGCACAGCAGTTGATCAATTCACCCTCATGCTTTCAACCCAACAACCTCCTGTAACCTAATCAAGATAATTTTTAAACATATATTGGATGTATTTTAAATGTATATTGCTGGTTCTATGTAATTTAACAAATATATTCCTCCTGCTCCTTTGCCTTCCTTCCCACAGACGTTTTAACAGCTTGAGTGATGTTGCTTTTATGATGCACAAGTCATTTTCCTAAACAGCAGGACAAAAGTTTGTTCAGGCAGGAATTTCATTAACTTGGGGGTCCTTGTTGCACTTAGCTGCATCGGGCTTGGCATGTGGGAATAATGGGTTCCAGGGCCTGGAATTTCCATTATTTTCCATCCAGTTTATTTAAAAATCATTGGATGGATTATAAAAGGCTGCAAAACAATGAAAGTACTGTTGTTTCGTGTTGTTTGCTGCTGCATCCATATGTTTGGTGTTCCAGGGTTCCCTAGGAGACCTTTGGGGTGCCACAGAGGGAAATGCATCTCGTAAAACAATTCCTAAATCTTGCTTTGTCCTCGTAAAAAAAAATTACAAGTCTTTGTGGATGGAATGAAACAGTGGGAAGATTCTGGTGGAGCTGATGGTTCTGTGCAAACCAGGAGCATTTGCAGAGGGGGAAACTAAGGCACAGCAAACCTGGTGTCCTGTAGAGCCAAACCAACCCAAACATGGGCTCAACCCCTTTTTTTTTTTCCCAACCCTAAGCCAATATTTCTGTGTGCCTTCACCCAGATCCCTCCTGAGGGATGTCCATTACTGAGAGATAGCTGCACCTCTTTGCCCCCAGCTCTGCACATCCCGTGGGAGAAGGTGATGGGGACCAGTGGTTGGCTCTGTGCCTCCCAGCTGGCTCCCACCCATGGGATGTTCCTTAAAAAAAAGGAATCTTGGGCTCCCCCCAAGATCAGATTTGCTCCCAGCCCATGTTTATAGGGAGGGAAGCACAGGACCTTACAAAGGCTGTGTTGCCAGAGCCCTCTTGCTGGCTCTCCTCCCCTCCCCAGCCTTTTTAGGGATCCCTTCTCTCTGGTTAGTGTAAATTGGACCAGGCTCCAAAAGAAATAGCCTTGTCCTATGGTCCCCAGCATTCCTGAGGTGGGGAATGCCTTGTACTGTAAATAACTGGCTAATAAAAGCACAGTGTTCTTACAGAATAAACAGCTCTGCTGCTTAAATTCAATAGGGATGTGAAATATGGAGGTGCTGGGTGCATCCCAAAATATCACCCTGGAGAGGACTCCCAGAGGGGGCCCTCTAAGCAGTGGGGCTGCTGTGTCCCCCTCCCACAGCCCTCTGAGAAGGATGGAAGTGCTTGCAAGGCAGTTTCAGCTCAGCTTTTGATTTAAAAAATCCCTGTTCAGAGCACTAAAGTGCTGGGAACTGCGAAGGAAAGGGTGTGAAGAGGGAGGAGAGCAAGATGGGGATTCATCTTTAAATGTGGACAGTGTGTACGAGCAACCCTAATTGCCTGGCAAGCTTTTATTTAGTGTTCCAGGGATTCTTTTCCAGCTGGCTCTGTCCAGTGTTATCCTTTCTGAGACACAGATGTGCAGGGGGAATTACTCACACTGCCCCTTGCCCAGCTGTCTGCAAACAGCTCCTGAGAGGTGTCCTGTACCCACAGCAGGCTCACATCTGTCTAATGATGAGAAACTCACCCTTGGACCTTTATTTAATCTCCTTCTGAATCCCTTTGCTCCTCATCCTCATCTTAGTCCATCGATGCATCTGATGATGCTCAGTCCATGTATGAACTGTGCCAAATGGAGATTATTAAAATGATTATTGATTGTTAAAATTATTCACATTCAGTGCCACAAAATCCTGCAAAAAACTAAGATCTGGAGAAAATGTTGGAAGGGACTGGAAGGATGGCCGTGCATTGTCAGCATCAAGGATGCTCCTGCATCAAGGGGTGTTCAACTTCATAGAATCCCAGGCTGGTTTAGATTGGAAGGGACCTTAATGATCACCCAGTGCCCCCCCTGCCATGGGCAGGGACACCTTCCACTATCCCAGGTTGCTCCAAGCCCCATCCAGCCTTGGACACTGCCAGGGATACAGGGACAGCCACAGCTTCTCTGGGAATTCCATTCCAGGGCGTCCCCACCCTCACAGAGAACAATTCTTTCCCAGTATCCAACCTAACCCTGCTTTCAGGCAGTGGGAAGCCATTCCCCCTTGCCTGAGCACTCCATAGTCATAGAAACACATCCTGGTTCTGCCAGAGAGTCTGCCCAGCCCATGGACCCCATGTCTGTACCTTTTCCTTTGGCTCTCCTTCATCTTTTCTTTCCTGAGAAAACATCATTTGCCATGAAATCATCATCTCACCCAGGGCCAATTGGCCATCCCATCCTTCACAGGAAAAATAATTAAGGAATGAAAATGATTATGCTGAAGATAAAGGTACATCCAAAATATTTCTAGCTTGGAGGAGCAGATTTGCACTTTCCTGAGATATTGTAAAGATATTGCAGAAAACAAGGAAAAATTCCCAGCTCAGCATACAAAACACAGCCTGGAAGGGCTGAGCAGGTGAGGAGGATTTTTGTCTCACACCCCATCCCTTTTAAAAGGCAAAGATCTGCTGTGGTTGATGGAAAAATCACCTTTCAGCTAAACAAAACCTCTTCCAGAGTGAGTTTTCACTCCCTAAGATACAAAATACTTATAAAAATGTTATTAAGCTTGTTATAAATCTGAAACTTCTCTAATGAAAAACTTTTGCTCTCCTCCCACAGCCAGCAAGGACCATCGCCTCAGGCAAGGGAGGATGGCTGGGATGTGTCAAGAAGAGATCCCACCCTTCTGGACCCAGGAGGCCAGTGAAAATCCTGCTGGATCATGGTGAAAAACATGTTTTTTTCCCATTAGTAGAAGGTGTCTTTGCCTTTCTTTCTTGGATTTCCTTTCTTCTGGGTTTTCCCATGGAAATAAAAGAGAGAGGGGAAAGAGAATGGATTTGAGGGTTCTACCTGGGAAATGATGTCTGGAGCAAATTTGGGAGACTGAACTGAGCCACGAGAGAGAATGGAGGGGAGCTTCCAGATACTGGTGCCCACAACCCTTCCCCTGCCACTTGTTTGATCCCCATCCCAACCTTCCCCTGGAGGTGACAGATCCTGCCAGGAAGGGAACAGAGTAGGACCCTCTCATGACCAGCAGGAATAACAGGACCTCCCATGAAGCACAGCCAGGCTGGAAGAAAAGATCCTGCAAAATTATGGTCCTCAAGGGGTGTGGGCTCTTTGATATTGCCCTGGGGAGTGGGGCACTGGGAGCATCCTCTCCTCCCAACTTAGGAAGCCACCAAGCAATGGGAAGCGACCTCTCCATCCCAAGGGCTCAGACAGCCTGGGGTGTGCCTGCCTGTGAGATGAAATATTTATTCTGAGTGGCATCCTTGACTGCTTTTCCAATTTATGGGGTTTTTCTCCCCCTTCTTGGTTTATATACATCTCTTTTCCTTTTCAGACCCGCCTTATTCCAGGAATTATGGGAAAAGTGTGGCAAAAATCCGGAAGGGGTTTTTAGCTTTGTTTTAAGAAGTACTTCCTCCCTTGCCATCCTGCTGACAAAGACCCTTTTAGGATTCTGTGATTCTGTGAAAATTTACAGCAAACCATGGAGTGCAGCACTGCACTGGCTCCTTCCAAATTCAGAGAGATCCAGGATCTGGTCTGACGATTCCTACAGCCCCTGGGAGTTATTCTGGAATTTTCTGGCCTATACTATGCAGATTTGAGCCAATCCTTGGAAATCAAAGAGCAACCAAGCAACACATTTCCTCTCCCAGTCTCACCAAAATAACTGCTCAGAAGGAGCTCCACAGAATCATTTAGACTGGAAAAGCCCAACCTGTGACCAATCCCCACCTTGTCACCCAGAGCACCGAGTGCCACATCCAGGCCTTCCTTGGACACCTCCAGGGATGGGCACTCCAGCACCTCCCTGGGCAGTCCCTTCCAATGCCTGCCCACCCTTTCAATGAAGATATTCTTCCTGATGTCCAACCTGAACCTCCTCTGGAACAGCTTGAGGCCATTTCATGTTATCTTTTCACTGGTTATGTGGAGAAGAGGCCAACCCCAACTGCCTACAATCCTCAGCCTCTTCCGAGCCAGGATCCTTGTGTGGGATGCAGAGAGGGTGGCACAGGGATTCCCCACCTCCCACAGAACTCGATGTGTGCCCTCTTTGGAGTGCCCAGAGCCGCGCACAGGGGGTGCCGTGCCGCATCCCGGCACAGCTGGATGGAGAGCCCAGCTGTTGGCAGGCAGGGCTGGCGGAACAAAGAGCCCATTGCCACCGGGACTTTGAGTGATGGAGAGCAAAGCCCGGCAGCTCCCCGCAAGCGTCGGGGCCGTGAAATCCGATTCGTGCCCCTCGGCGGCGGCGCTGGGGAAGGGACCGGGAAGGGACCCCGGCGGCGGGGACGGGAGCGCTCAGGGGCGGCGGGGAGGGACAGGTGGCCGCGGGCTGGAAAGAAGGACCGTAACGAGGCGCCGCGGACACAAGATCCTCTTTGTTCGGATGTTACTGAAGTAGAAGAGTGGCTGCCGGAGAGGTCTCGGCACAGCTGCCTGAACTCCTTCCCTCCCGGAGATCAAAGCCCGCCTTTCTAATTGCGGCTTTTATTGCACTCGCCCCAAACACTCGCCCGCTGTCCCGGTGGCTTTGGCGGGGGACAGGTGCTCTTTAACACGCGTGCCATCACGGCAGATTAGCGGATTTAAAAGCGTGCCCCGGGAGACACGGCGATACATCCCTGCTAAGAGGAGGGATGCTGAGCCGCGCAGGGAGGTTTCTGCAGGAGCCTCTGCCTCCCTGGCACGGGAGAGGAGTTCCCCCCGCCAGCCCCAGCACAGACTGGGAGGCCAAAGGAGGAAGCCCCTGGGTTCACAACGGGAACCCTGTGCATCCCATCCTGCTGAAAAGGGCATTGGCTGGAGAGCGGCCCCTGCACAGGGATGCTCCATCCTGCAAGTGCCCCACTGGACCAGGAATCACTCACTCCATCCCCTAAATGCTCCCCACTGCACTAGGGACCCTCCCCAGTTCATACTCTCCAAAATCCCAGCTGGACCAGAGACCCCTCACTCCATCCCCTAAATGCTCCCCACTGCACTAGGGACCCTCCCCAGTTCATACTCTCCAAAATCCCAGCTGGACCAGAGACCCCTCACTCCATCCCCTAAATGCTCCCCACTGCACTAGGGACCCTCCCCAGTTCATACTCTCCAAAATCCCAGCTGGACCAGAGACCCACCTGCTCCATTTCTCAAATGCCTCTGCTGGAGCAGGGACCCTCCATCCCCCAATCACCCCATGCTTGACCTGGGATTGTCCCACTCCATATCCAAAAATATCCCATGCTGGATGCTTGATCCTCCCCCAAACACCCTATAATGGACCAGGAATCCCCACACTCTCTTTATCCCCTGGAATTTGGGGGCATTCAGAGATTTCCAAGCGAGGGAACAGAGTGGTGGGGGAACAGTCAAGAGAAGAGCTCTTGCATTGCTCAAAGGTACCAAACTCTTTTCCAAGGAGGATTAAAATATGTGGAGAGCAAGAAATGCTGGCCCAGGAGCCAGGGAGGGGACAGAAACTTGGCTGAGGATCCCGGAGAACAAAGCAAAAACAGGAAAATGCACAGACAAGCCTGGAAAGTCATAAAAACAAAGTTTAGGTTAAATACACAGAGGGTCTCTTATCCCCTTGGCAGGTTAAGAAAGGGCAACCTTTGCCTCCAGAGCCTCTGGCAGAAGCCATCGCTCCTGCTTACTCACGGGGAAGACAAGAGGAGGGGGATGGAGGTGTCCAGGGTGGACAGAAAGGAGCTCAGCCACCCCCAGATCTCAGCTCTGGGGGAGATTTGCTCCGGAGCAGCAGCAGGAGGACACAGAGCCCCATGAGCAGGGACAGCTGGGTGGACAACCCTCAGCATTTCCTGCCACCCTGGTCACTTTGTGGTTTCCTACACATCCTCAGCCTCTCTGATTTAGGATTTTATTTACCTTTACTTCATAGAATCACAGAATTATAGGATGGTTTGGGAGGGATCTTAAAGCCCATCTAATTCTACCCCCTGCCACAGGCAGGGACACCTTCCATCACCCCAGGTTGCTCCAAGCCACATCCAAATCCGACCTTGGACACTTCTAGGAATGAGGCAGCCACAGCTTCTCTGGGCACCCTGTGCCAGATATTTATACCACTGTGCTGGAGTATAAACCTGTAAAATTGAGATGCTGGGTTTAAGCTGAAAAAATCAAGGATGAGGACAGCAAAAAAAAAAAAAAAAGGAAAACATTACATCCCAAATATCCCAGATAGCTTCTTGTTTATTGGAGTTTAAACCAACGCCCCTGTGTAAATGCAGTAGATTAAAAAGCTTGTTTGGGGGAAAAGCAGTGATCATTTCCCATCGGCTGCTTGCAGTTTCCTTTCATGGGTGCAGCTCCTAAAAATGAGGCGCTATTCCCTTTGATGTCATGGAAGGAAATAATGTGTTTGGATCCAGCTTTTTCTCAGATCAGCCCAGCTAGTGCCAATCAGGCCACTGAGGGAATGGGAAGGGTGTGGAGAGGTTCAGCTTGACCCTTTAGCACAGTTTTCTCTAGCTTTCACATTAAATTACTGTCCTATTGTTCCATATCGCCCCATTGCATCCTAATTTCCCCATCACGAGCCTTTTGTTCCCCTACAAATCTTTGGAAGCAGATGAGAAAAGGAAACCACTTGCAATCATCTTTCCAGAGGGTACCTCCAGATCACAGGCAGCAGTACATGGAAACGACTGGGAAAATGAAGGCCTGTCACGAAATCTCTGTTAATTTTTCTTGGAAATGCCTTGGTATTGCTTTGAAAGCTACTTGGGACTGTCCAGGATGGCAGAACTGGGATCCATTTCCTTCCCTGCTTTAAAATTCATGCAAGGCACAAACGAGTTGCTGAGATTTTCCTGCCATCATCACCAGGAGCTGAATAAAAATCACATTAAATTTACTTTACACTTCTGCAGCAGCTGGCGGCCATGTCTTTAAGTGCTTTTCGAGCCTGTGGGCCAAAGAAAAATCAGGATGCTGTCAAGTCAAGGAGCCTTCCCGTTAATTTAACGTGGTTAGCTTTGCCAGTGGGATAGATTTTCCAACGTGCTCAGCTGTTTTATGAGTCTGGCCTCTTCTTTTGGTGTCTGAATTGAGGAGAAACTTCTGAGTGAAATAAATGACCCTGTGGTTTTCTGGGATGCTGGCTCAGGCAGTCTCTGTCACTGTCCAGATGTCCTGGATGATGCCACCACTCTGAGGCCAGGCTGCAAACAACCCCAGGAACATCTTCCAAACCTCCCAGCTTTATAGCAACCCTGAAAATACAACGAATTTGCTGTATTTTATCTTTGTGACTCAAAAAGAAGTGTATTCTCTTCTGGCATGTTTCCTCCCTGAAAATCTTACCACAGCCTTAAGCAGCTTTGGAAAAGGGGGGAAGAGAGAGGAGAGGATGCAGCATATGCTTGCAAAAGGATAGGTTCTGCCTGATTCCATGCCAAGGAATTGCTTCCAGAGAGGGGCTGTTGGATTTGGGAGGCTCAGATCAGCACAGTGGGAAGCAACACTTCCTCTGTTGTTCCAAAAGAAAAATGAAAAGCAAAACGAAATATTTTTTAGAAAGCCGAATTTCCCCCAAATAGAAAGAGTCTCTCGGGTGGAAAGGACAGTGGGACATTTAGGTGTCCAGTTTCCTTGGATTTTTGGGCAGTTTCTCTTGCAGCTAGTGCCCTCTTGAGGAAACCTCTCTTCTATTCCATTTTCACAGGGTTTTTCCTCCCCAAAATGAAATGATGTCCCGGCAGGGAGCAGGAGCATAGTCAGGGGCTGTGATTTTGCCAAGGCCCAACACAGCCAGCGATGCCGGGGACTGTCTCATGCCTTCCCACCTGGATCCAGCAGGAAGGAGGATGGCACTGGGATGTGGGATTGCAGCGTCTGACATCCCCCAGGAGACGAATCCTTCCCAAATCAACGCGTTCCCGGTGGCAATCCGGGATGCTCTGACCCCAGCCCTGAGGGAAGGTCCCCCACCGGCATCATCACAAGCTGCCGCCCGCTTTGCTCCCCTCCTCGCCTCCCGAAAACACGAGATAATTGGGAATGGGAGCAAAAGGTGAGGACAGTGCTCCTCTCAGATGTCCGAATGTCAAAGCGACGCTGGCACAGAGCTGGCGGCAACAAAGGGCCGTCGGGATCGATGCGGCTGGCGGGGACGGGAGCGGGATGAGAGGTTGTTTCCCGGGAAAAGTGATGCCTGAGCCGGCGGAGCAGCAGTGCCATCGCCTGGAGCTCTCCTCCAAGATGCTGTGCTTCGGTCGAATCCCAAAACGAACACAAACTCACGTTAGTTTTGCTTTTCCACAGCCAAAACCTCTCCCGGAGTGCAGGGACTCCATGGCAAAGGGATCAGGATTTACGCCATTTTTCCTTTTTTTCACCCCCAAAGTGTGGAGAACACAAGAATTTTGCACCGAGGGGGTTGCAGCTCCTGAGCACGGCTTGAGAAAACTCCCTGCATGAAGAATAAATGGTTTGGGGAATGATTTTTAAGGCTGTGCTGGGGATGGAAGATGGTGGGAAGCGCTGGGATCAGGCTTTGTTCAGGGAATATGGGGCAGAGGATGATGCTGGAAAGCAAATCCGTCGTATCAGAAAGGAAAGTTTTGCAGAAAATGAGCCCCTCAGGGGGATTTACCCTAAAAATATGAATTTGCATCTGTGGCCCCAGTAATTCCATAGATTTGGAGACAATCTTGCCATTTCCCATCACTTCCTATGCCTCAAACTGGGCTGGGACCATCACTGGGGATGGGGAGCCATGGAAAGGCCACGGGTGGATGGTTCCACCTCTAAAATAGCACCTGTGCTGTTAAATGCTGTTTTAGTGTATTGTGGGCTCTTCTTAGGATAGAAGCACAGATACAGATGCTTCCTTGTATATACTGAATATTATATTGAATATTCATTGGGTATATATTGGGGCTGTGTCAGGGGAGGTTTAGCTGGATGTTGGGAAAAGGGTGAGCTCTGAACAGGTTCCCTGGGGAATGGTCACATTCCCGAGGCTGCCACAGCTCAAGGAATGCATGGACAACGCTCTGAGGCACAGGGTGGGATTGTTGGGGTGCCTGTGCAGGTCCAGGGGTTGAATTTGATGATCTTTGTGGGTCAGCTCAGGATATTCCATGATCCTATGACTTGTTTCCAGCAGTGTTGTTTTCTCTGCAAGCACAGATTTCATAGGGAACAAAGATAAAGAAGCCCAGCTAAACTGGGTAAAATGATTTTTAAAACCCACCAGAAACAGGCACAGAGCTGGAAAAGCACTTCCTATGCCTTAAGAATATTCCTTATGGACATGTAACACGCAATAAGGGACGGAGGGCGCCCTTCGCACGCATCCCGTAACGTGCCACAAATGCGGAGAGAAAACCGAAAGCGGATCTCCGTGTTGCACGCCAAGCACACTCAGTCCTTTTTACGGCGCGGAAACTTTGCTTGTTGCGCAGAAAGTAAAGGGATTTAAAAGGGTTTTAACCATCGCCACCCTCAAAACCGCGCGCTGCCCTCAGCCCCTCACGGGCCGTGGCCACGCCCCCGGCCTTGGCCACGCCCATCATAGCATCGCCTTGCCCTGGCCACGCCCCCGCTCTTGGCCGCTACCCCATGTTGGCCACGCCCCCCGGTCCTCCAGGATCACTGAGAGGCTGGCGGAAGGTGCTGGGGCGGCAGGCTGACAGCGGAAGTGACGTCAGAGCGCGGGCGCCCGATGCGGGCGGGCGGCGCCGTGAGGGGAAGATGCCGGTGGCGGTGATGGCCGAGAGCTCCATGAGCTTCAGGCGGCTCCTGGAGCAGTGCGAGACGCAGGAGCTGGAGGTGCCGCGGGGCGTGGGGGGTCTGCGTGTGCGCCCGCGAGATGGGGAGGGTGCGTGGGCCTGTGTGTGAGCGGGGGAGGGTTCGGTGCTAGAACTTGGCCCCTTGCGCTCGCCAGAGAGCCCTTCAGAAACTCGCAGCCTGCAGATAAATGGGTATTTCCGTATAACTATTCGCGTATTCTCAGAGCGGGGGTAGTTTATGTGTTTCCGTCCTTCTCATGACCGAAAAAAGGAAAATATTGGTCAGGAAGTGGAGCCCTGAGCCAGGCTTGGGGAATTACCCTTAGATCGAGATTGATTGTGGCAGCTTTCACTGGAAGCTCCCTCCCTGCTGTTTAACGCTCCGTTGTCCCTTGATAAGCCTTATTTGAAATATTTTTTAGCTTTCAGGTTACTGCAGGCTTTCAAAATTTTACAGACTTGTGGTTTTTTTAATCACTAGTTATTTTTCTCCTCGAGAGAGTTGTGAGCTCTACTGAAGTGTGGCAGGGGCCAAAGCTTAGCCTGGGGTTTTTGGGAGAGGCAGAGAAGCTTTGCTGTGGTGGAGTGGCCTGAGCTGAAGTTCAGCTGAAGGTAAACGAAGTCGGGGTGATTTAATTTCACTTTCAACTGCTGCCACTCTCATGAGCATAGGAAAAGAGTCATGGAAGAGGTAGCCTTGCATTATTCCCACCCCAAAAATCGTGCAGGTCTGTTATGTGATGTAAAAAAAAAGAGATAAAAATCAGTCGTTTTGGAGTGTCTAGTTTATGTAAAACTTGGCTTCTTGCTGCATTCTGTATCAGAGCCCTCTGTAAAATCTGTAACTCAAGGATCTGTGTTTGTTCTCAGGCCCCTGGAGGAATTGCCACACCCCTGGTTTACGGCCAGCTGCTGGCTCTGTACCTGCTGCACAATGACATGTGAGTGGCTTGTCCCAGTCTGTGACACTGGGTTTGTCACCAGCATGCTGGGAATGGGCTGTGTGATTAACAAAGATGCTGTGTTTNTAAGTCTTTCACCCCTTGATCTGACAGGAAGACTGTTCTCCTTTCCTTGCTCTTCCCCACCCTTTTGAACTGTGGGGAAATTTGGGGATAAAGTTCCTTAAGTGGTGAAATTGGCTCCTCTGGGAAGTGTTAAACGTTTCAGTGCTTTGTTTTGGAGCTGTTCAGGCTGCATTTGTTTTGGGTTGGATTTGAGGCTTGTGTTTGAATCCCAGCAGGATAACTCTGGACCATCCATGTTAAAAATGAGGGATGCTGTTGGCTGGAAGGAGCTAAACCTGCAGGAAGCAGAGATCCTGGGAATTTGGTCTGGAGAGTTATTCCATGTCCCTGTGTGTACTTGATGCACTCAACTTGGGGTTTTTAGGGAGAATTTGCTTTCCCAAACTGGTGTTAAATTAGGTAATTAATGAACTGCTTGTTGAGTTACAGCAGTGTTGTCTCTGTTTTCCCACTGCAGTATCCAGAATTCCTTCATAGGAAGAATATTTTAAAGCACTGAGAGTGTTCAGTGAGGCATCTGGACAAACCTTGTGGTGTCTCATTTGGTGACTGAAAAGCATTTTTATCTTTTTGTTTTTAGGAATAACGCACGTTATCTCTGGAAAAGAATCCCCCCTGCTATCAAATCTGTAAGTACTGGGCCAAATTTAGCTCAGAAATCTGCTGGGTTTGTTGCACAGCAATGTTCTCTGCAATTCTGGGGGTGGAAATGGGTTTATGCATATGGTCAGTGCAGAGGATTTTCTTCTGGATTAACACTGGGCTTTGGGGTTTTTTTGGCCACAACAGGCAAATGCTGAACTTGGTGCAGTTTGGTCTGTGGGACAAAGAATCTGGCAGAGGGACTTCCCAGGGATCTACGCAGCAATCAGTGCACACCAGTGGTCTGAGACTATCCAGCCCATCATGGAAGCACTCAGAGGTACGAGCTGAGCCTGTCTGGGGAGCAGGGGATTGTCTGGAATCATTTGGGTCTGCTCCAACACAAAACAGACAAACTGTTAGTTGGGAACAATCAGAGGTGGTCAGGAAAATTGTTGCCAAGTTTTTGTGGGTTTTACTTACAAGGTTTTTAGGTATTGGGTGTAAATAAAAAGCTTGTTACAAAGCCTTGTTGAAAAAATAAATCAGTATTAGTAGGATTTTGTTTCTGTGTATCCTTTGTCACTGGAATTTCATAAACCACATGGTTTGTTCTGTAAGAGCAAAACAGAACATTAATTACCCAGTTTTATCAGACTTCTAGCCAGTGATTCAGGGAACTTGGCCTGGCATTTCAGAACCTTGTAGCATTTACAAGAAGGTTCTTCTGTGAAATGTTTTCTATCCTGTCTATTGGTAACATGCAAATTCTCACTCCTAGAGGGCAGTGCAGACTGCTAAAAAGAGGTGCTTTGCAATAACCCATTCTCTGTAGCTTGAGAAACAACTGCTTTTTAGGTGCCATTAATTATTAACTAATTGCTGGCAGATTGCAAACAGAGAATGCCATCAGATGCAGAGTTCCCTAAAGCTTTTTATGTGCTGGTGGTAAAGCCCAGTTTGCTGCAGGCTGCATTTGGAGGTTCAGTGTGGGCTCTGAGGGGGTTTGTCCTGGCAGAGAACACCTTGTTGTCTCTTGCTGCTGACTGTGAACTGTGGGAAGGGAGGGGCAACTCCTGAAGTGCTCACTTGAAGGCTGGTAGTGATTTTCCAAAGGTGACAGAATTGAGGAAATGTTCTCAGATTTCCCAGCTCTGGAGATGAGTCTCTTGTGTCCTGTGTTCCTCTCCCCATAGATGCAACCAGGAGAAGAGCCTTTGGATTGGTTTCCCAGGCTTACACATCAATAGTTGCAGATGATTTTGCAGCCTTTGTTGGCCTTCCTGTGGAAGAAGCTGTGAAAGGTACTTGGCATTATTCCCTGAGTGATTTTTATACTGATGATGAGCTCACAGAGCTCCAAGTGATGATTAATAAAAATACCTACAAATTCTGAGGCTGTTGAGTAATTGGGCAGGGATTAGAGAAAAAAAAAATCCTGGTTCTGGATAATGGTTTGATTTTTAAAAAATTACTTGCTGTTAATTATCACTATTTATTCTCCCCTTCTGTATCTTACAAATGCCCAAATGCCTTTCCAGGTGTGCTAGAACAGGGCTGGCAAGCAGACTTTGCAACTCGCATGGTGATGCCCAAAAAGCCAGGTAGGTGGAGCTGTTCCCTCAAGAAACATTCAGCATTTTGTAGCAATCGGGTGTTAAGTTTTTAATTACAGCTTTGCACGGGATTCTCTTAGATACTTTTTGGACACTCGTGCTGCTTATAAACACGGGGTATGTATAAAATGTGAGGAAGTGCAAAGTGGTGGGTTTGGTTTGGAGTTACAAGTAGTTTGGATTAAGCTACATCCTCACATGAACTTGTTTAAACAAAAGCAGACAGGATATGCTGTGACTGCTCCTTCTCCTCCTCTGCTGCTGGTTCTGCCTCTGTGGAACATGAACTGGATCCCCTCAAATTACATGTCTTATCCTAATAAAGATGAGCAAAAAATAGACCATCTTGAACCCAAGATTTTATCTTTTTTTTTCTTCAGGAGAAAGAATTAGAACTTCTTTAGGCAGGGATTAAGTGAATCTTTGTGCTCTGAGGAGTTCCAGTTGTTGGTATAATTTCCTTTGCTTTTAAAATTTAAATCTTTTCTTCACATTCATGGTGTTGACAACAGAATGTCTGTTCCTGTAAAACTTGGTCTGCAGAAATACTTAGCTTTTTTTTTTTCCCCTAAAGTTGTATCTGTAGCTGGCTGAGGCAAAAATAAATATTAAGCTATAAAAGCAGGATGAAAAAACTGCTCTTGAACTGCTCTGTGCAGCTCTGGCAGAAGGAGCCAAATTACAGCATATTCAAAAGGGCAAGATCTGTTGGACTAAGAAAGACTCTGTTTGTATGTGCAGAGTTTTGGGGTGTTCAGAGCCTGTAATAAACAGGTGCTGGAATTTACCCCTAAGGGTCACAAAGCCAACCAGAGCCCTGAGATTTTACATATGATCAGGTGGGGTTTTTATGAGCTGGTTGCAAAATATGCAGAGCTTAAAAAACCTGGGAATTACTTACATGTGGTTTTTTTTTTTCAAAAGTGAGTGCAAGAATTACTGTTCAATCAAAAGAAAGAGAGTCTTTTGAAGCAGCTAAGCCTTGAGTATTCTGCTTTTTAGTTTTAAAGTCAAGTGTGATGAATAAACAGGTTTAATTATAATTAGCTTTTGATCCATGTTTTGTTGCATAGAACTGTTTAAAACTGTTCCACTGGACTAATTTTGTATGTTTTTCTGCAGGTGTGCTGGAAGCTTCCTTTAACAGATTTATTCCTTCATCAGGTATTTTTGTTTATATATGATGGATTTAGCTAAACTTGCATAAACAGTGTCACCAGCACCACTGGGTGGGAATTGAGTCCCAAAGAAGTCAGTGTTCTCACTGGCCTCTCCAAAATAAAAAACAACAGCCCACTCCAATCAGGTGCTATGTAAATGTGGTTCTCCCTCTGTCTTCTCACTTCCTCGTGTTTTAAGCAGTTCCTGAGGTTCCCACTTCCAAAGCAGAGCTCCTGTGTGTTCTGTTGGTCTGATCACCCTGTTTGCTTGGAGTCTTCAGAATGGCAGCTTGCAAGGAAAGGAGCAAGCAGAGAGCTCCAGGAGCTTTTCTCTCAGAATGCTGTCAGCCCTCATTACTCAGACTCCAGTGTGTGCAAAGAAATTCTGGGGGTTGCTGACAAGTGGAACTTGTTGCAGCAGTTTTTGTGGTTCTTGGAGTACTGAATGGTGCAGATAACAAGAATTATGTCAGCTGGAGCTGTGTAGGGAGGAGATACAGTTAAGATTTTCCCCCAGAAGGCTGTTGAAAGTCAGATGCATTTATTTTTTTTTCCTTACTGTTACGATGGATGGTACTGCTGATGGATTTGCTTTCTATATTTCATTAATGATCCATTTTTTTCTCTTTATAGAACCTGCTCCAGTCCCACCAATTCCCAATGAACAGCAGTTGGCCAGATTGACTGACTATGTGGCTTTCCTGGAAAACTGATCACCCTGCTCCTGTGTTCAGAACAACTTGAGCATCCTGTGTACTGACAGTTTTAGATCTAAGATTTATTTTATTCTGTATCTGTTAAATGTTGCAGCATCCCCCACTCAAAAGTGAAGTACCCAGTGTATGTCAGCCCCACTTCTGTTTTGCCAAAGCCCAGCTAGCAGTGAAACAATCCTATAACTCCTGCAATATTTATTCAGTAGGTACACAGCATACCCAGCAGTATTACATAGTACATTTTTTTAATTGACTCAAAGCAGAACCTTTTTCAGGAGTGTTAGAAATGGAGAAGAAACAATTCTCTGGTGAGTACTGCAGTGCTTATGACAGATCTCTTGCACGTTGAACTAGAGGACAGAGAGTGGAAGACTGCCCAGCCCATATGTACAGAGAGAAAATATTTTGATGAAAGTGAAAGAAAACAATTTTGCAGTAACTCTCTTGCAAATATTTTTGTGGCATATTTATAATTGATTTTTTTTCCTTTGTTCTTTCTGGATTGTTAAATCATCTTGTTCTGATGTGAGAAAATTCACATCAGGCAGAATTTCAGCATTTTACAGCAGAATAATTGTTTAACAAAGACAAATCTACATTTTGAGGAAGCATTTTGACTTCTGGAAGGTTTTATTTGAGTGACATAGGACACCAGATGTTTTCCTGGGTAACCCTACATCTTTGGACTTGCCTTGCTCCATTTCAGTAGACTGGGCCAAGGTCTGCAAGAAGTAACAATTCTTAGCTGTCTTTAAGTTTTCTGGCTTACTTTTGCAGTGATGGAAGAGGAATTTCAAGGTTAAAATAGGAGCAGAGCCCAGCTGGGAGCAGGGGTGATGCATTGTGCTGCAGTGTCAGTTTGAAGAATAATTCTGTCAGAGCAGTGCTCTGTTAATCTTTGAGCTGAGAGTGGATTTTGGAAGCAAACATGAATTCACAAACATGAATTCTCTTGGCATTTGTTTTATGTTGGTGAAAAGGCTGTGGAGAAAGAGTGGTGCTTTAACAGGCAGTGCATGTCTCTATTTACTTCTCCCCTCTTTCTAAAATCCCATTCAGAGGTTCCATGGAAGCTGGCAAGTGTGCCCTTGTGTTGTGATTGTTTTTCCAGTGTGCACTGCCTACTGTACATTCTCTTGGTGAGGGGGTGTTAGCAGGGAGGAATTACAAACTGTGCTCTGCTGCCTTGAGAGCTCCCTTGATGTGTAAACACTTTCTCAAAATGATTATTTATTTGAAACCCACCTAAGACTTGGATTGCTAAATTTGTTTTCAGTGATATTAAAGAACATGTTTACACTGACCTTGTGCACTTGGCTTTTTAAATTTTCTGCAGAATAAAGAAAATTTGATTTGGTGAGTTTTTTTAATGAATTCTTACTGGCTTAATTTGGATAGGGCTAATTAAGGATTACTGTAATATTGTATGCCTCCACAGCCTCGTGTGCAGAAGTTGTATGGAATTGTATTTAAAAAACCCACTGGTATCTCTCAGATGTCTTAAAACATTCCTTGGTGTAAAGTGTTTGAACAGCCGGGTGAAAATTTCCCTTCTGTGTTTGTATTGTGCATGTCTGCACTTTTAGGTAGTACACAACCCTGCTTGGAGAAATGAAGCTTAGACATAATTAAAGGATTATTATGTACTCAATGAATGGTAATAGGAGAGGAGCAATGTGGATATTAGCAATCTGTGTCTGTCTCAAATCTAGTATCAAATCTGTGTCAAATACAGTAAGTTTGACCCTGTCTTGTTCTAACAAGTTGATAACTTTGGGGTTTCTGGTCTGCTGTAAAACTTAAGCAGTCTTTTAGCTTTGAGTGAGGCATTAACTTATAACTTGCCTCGAGTACTGTATTCCCAGCTACTTTCTGCCTTGTGCTGTTTTGGCATCCAAGCTATTTCACGTGGATTTCATCCTCATTGCCCTTTTCCTGGTTTTTGGTTCACAAATACCTGTCTTCAGATGAGCAGCTTTGTGCTTCCCTATCCAGAGCCCTACCTTGGGAGACATTCTGTGAAATATTTCCTAAAGTGACATCTTCAGGCACTTGAGTCCTTACCTGTCCTGCACTAACCCTGTGCTTTCAGCTCAACAAAGAGGAAGTATTTTTGTGCCTGTATTTATTGTTTTAATTGAAGCAATTGGTGTGGATTTTGGAGTTCTTCCAAGTACAGAGCTGAGTGAGAGGTGGGGAGGACCTTTGAGTTAAGAAACCATTAGGAATTCAGTTGGGAACAGAGGTTCATGAAGGATTTGGAAAAAAAGAACTCAGTTTCAGTTTTCCATTTCATCTGCATCCCATATGTAATGGAACATTGTTTGTTGGCATTTTATTCTCCTGTGTGGCTCAGCAGTGCTCATTTACCCACAGTTCCAGTCTCCATAGGGAAAGCTACCTGAGCTCTAAGGTGGTTAAAACAGGAGCAACTGGGTGGGGAAGCAGAAGAGCTGAGTATCCCTCCCTGCTGAACTGTGGGCTTTAATAACAAATCCTGCCGGACTTCTCCAATACCTCATTGGAGCTGCCAGGAATGCAGTGAAGAAGATGAAAGCAGAATGTGCATGTACAAAAAAGTCTCAGCAGGCAGTGCAGGAGAGCAGTTTGGATGTTGCTGTAAGCCTGTGTTTCAGCCTGGGCATTGTGCAAGAAGACCTGTGGGACAAAGTAGAGACATATGGAAGATGCTCTTGGGTGAATGGTTGGTTCTCCCTGTGTCCTGCCCTGCAAGAGCTGGCTGGACTGTCACCGGACAGCACACTGGTGTATTCTCCTAGGAAGGACTGTCTGGGCTGGCTTGGCAAAAAAGCCAATCAATCCCAAACAAAACTAAAAGACACTTATATTTAGTGTCAAACAATTTTTTGTAATTGACTCTCAACAGACCATGTGAAGGCAAATGAGTTGCTTTTTTGAGATGGGAAGAAGATTTCCAAATATATTATGTTCTTGGGTCATGCCAATTGACTTGAAAAGTTTCTTAACGTTATTTTTAACTATTTGTGTTGAGCAAAGGGAAGTAACGTGCATTCATGGTTTCCTGAATTCAGGGTTATTAAATGCCAGCTTGTTCTGTGCCTTCACAGAAGAACCTCAGGTTTGGGATGCCCAGGCAGTGTGGCACAAGGTAAATAAACTCAGAGAACAGGTTAAGCTTTAGGAATCAATCTGCCCTGCGTGCCACTGAGGGGA
>VXBR01010639.1:10589-25680 GCA_013400215.1 Cisticola juncidis
AAAAATTGAAATGTCTTGATTCTCCTTGGGCAACCCCTTCCATGACCTGACCAGGAGGAAATTTCATTATTTTGTCTCCCAGTCCTTTTGCTGTGATAGATTTCATATTTGTGGGAGCTCCACCTGATTTCTGGCATTAATTTTAATTTAAATTTAGCACAAAATAGAGCAAACAGGATGCTGAGGCTTCCCCAGGATGTTGGACACCCAAGATTTCAAGCTGTCCAAGAAACTTAACAAACAAACCAAGAAACGCTTGAATTGATGCAAGAAAAAATAATCTTTAATAGGAACGAAAGGCAAAGAGGATTTTAAAGGGAATCCCAGAAGGAAAAAACCACACACCCAAAGTCACATGAGGCACCCACATCATCCAGTCAGAGGGAACATTTCACCGAGCTGGGTTTGCTGGGAGACTTGAGAAGATCCAGATGGAGCCAAAGCGCCGCCAACCCTTCAACAGCAGCTTGGGGCACCCCAGAGCTCCTCCGCTCCCCAAAACTCCTCTCAGCGATGCCCCCTCCATCATCCACACCCACCAAACCCAAGTCCTGGCAGAGCTCTCTGGCCCTGGGTTCAGTAGCCGTAGCAGCCGCCGTAGCCGAACCTCTGGCCGTAGCGGGAGCCGTAGCGGCCGTAGGAGAACCCGGAGGAGCCGTAGCAGTCCCCGGAGCCGTAGTAGCCCCGGTAGCCCCCGTAGTAGCCCCCGGAGCCGTAGCAGTCCCCGGACAGGCCGCGGTAGCCGTACAAGCTGCCGTAGCGGTCACCGCAGCCGTAGCGGTCACCGCAGCCGTAGCGGTCACCGCAGCCGTAGCGGTCACCGAAGCCGTAGAGGCCCCGGTAGCCGTAGAGGCCTCCGAAGCCGCGGTAGCCGCAGGGGCTGCCGCAGTCGTAGCCGCGGTAGCCGTAGAAGCTCCCGTAGCTGCAGGGGGAGTAGCAGTCTTCCTCACACTGGATGAAGGTCATCTTGGAGGTGGAGGAGGTAAAACCTGTGGGGAGGAGAGGAGGAGTAGTGAGTACTCCAAGGAGTAGCAGCAAAACCTTCCTCGGAGGTTCCGTGAGAGAGCAAGGGCAGAGCTGGCTCATCCCCGTTTGTACAATCTGCTCATCTTTTATGCTCTGTATTCCTATGGATTTTATTTGCATTAAAATATTCCTATAGATGTAATATTGTCATATTAAAATATTAATATAGATGTAATATATTCGTATTAAAATATTCCTATAGATATAATATTTTCACATTAAAATATTCCTATAGATATAATATATTCGGATGAAAATGTTCCTATAGATGTAATATTTTCGCATTAAAATATTCCTATAGATGTAATATATTCACATTAAAATATTCCTATAAATGTAATATTTTCGCATTACAATATTCCTATAGATGTAATATATTCGCATTAAAATGTTCTTAGATTCATGGAAACCCCTGAGGACAGGATCAGAGGCCGCAGATCAAAACCTCGCTGCTGCTTCAGGGCTTTTCCTGAGAGAACCTGACTGGAAATGAACAACCCTGGGTTTCTTTCAGGCTTCTCATGGAGCTCTGTGTTCCTGACTCCTTCAGGAAAATCTTCCTGAAAATCTTTCCTGACTCCTTCAGGAAAGCCTTCCCGAGATTTTCCTCTGATAAAACCCCTCAGGTTTTGGGTCCATCACTCCAAGATCCATTTCCATCCATTTTAATTTGCACCTGGAAGTGCTGAGAGCCCACAGAAGAAACCACGGAGCGTGGACACACAGCCAGACCCAAAATCCCACTTAAAACAGGAGATTTAAGGAACAAACCCACCAGGAGTCACGGTGGGGAAACCCTTTCCTACCTCTGCTGTCCCAAAAATCCCTTTTAGGGACTCCAGGCACCAAGAGGACCAGGAAAATCCCACCTGCAGCTCTAAAACTCCAACCCAGGTTAGAAGAAGAGATGAACCTGAGAGTTCAGAGGAGCCACAACCCTGACAGAAATTCTGGAAGGAAAATTCCCAGTGCAGGAGAAGGAAGGAGGAAAATCTTACCGAGTTCTTCTCAAAGAAGAGGAGGAGGAGGAGGCAGAAGAGCTGATGAGGAACCTTCAGCTCTGAGCCCTTTTTATACTCCAGCTTTGCCCTCCTGGCTTATCTCAGACGCCCTTGGATTGCAAAGATCCAGAGCCCCATTGGCTGGAAAACAAATTTGCCTGTACAAGTCATATCTACAATTAACGTAATTTTCCTCATTGTTTGGGATTATTAGTGTGTTCCTGGCCTCCCGTACGTCCCGTATATTACAGGTTTCTTTCATCTTAACGTTTTCTGGGCCAACAACATTCCTGATACCATTTTATTGCCTCCGTTGTCAAATCCGAAATTTGTTTTTTTGTGTAATGGAAAAGCCACTTCCAATTTGTAAAGGTCATTGGAAAGAGAGAGAAGTTTTCAGTACAAAAAAGAAACGTGTTTGGCACATGTTTGAAAGTATTTGTGTCCAGCAGAAAGATGCACGGTGGGGTTTTATTTACAGGAAATGTAAGTGTAGGGATTTTTCATTAAACCTCAGTAAAAAGGAGCAGAACTATAAATAAATGTGAATTCCAAAGTTCTCCCGATTCAAAGCCACGCTGGAGGAGGAGCAGGAAGAATGTTTTGAACAAAAATCCAGCTGCCTTTTTTGCAGTGTCATTCACTGGAGGGTTTGACCTGAGTTCAGCAGAACAACGTGGAGAACTCAAGTCTCAACTTGATAAAGAAATAAAGAAATAATCAGGATTAGCACAAAAAGAGCATTGAATGAACACCAAAAGAGCCCTGCTGGGATTTTTTTCCACAAAGAATCACAAGTTAAAGTGAGGAACGCTGGAGTTCAGGGCAGAGCTCCTTGGGTGACCTTCACCCAGTTTCTGGCATTAATTTGAATATAAAAGAAGCGCAATAATGAGCAAACAGGATGTTGAAGCTTCCTCCGAATTTTGAATACCATGGAACTTCATAAACACTCATTAATGTTTTCAATTTGCAAAGTATTGCTGGATTTAAATATTAATAGCTTGACACCTCCACATTTAATAACACGGTCACTCCTCAAGGTTCCTGAGCCATATTAAGGTGATGCTGTTCCATGGAAGCCAAAAAATGTCCAAAAAAATCACTTAAAATAGGAAGGAATGTTTGGGAACCCCAACAAGGCAGCTGGAAAATGCCTTTGGGTTGTCTTGGAGAACCTGGGATGAAAATTTGGTGGGAGATCCCCCACGAGGATGTTGGGAAGGTCACGGAGTGGAGGCTCCTCCAGCCTCGGCACAACAAAGCTCAACCTCCTCTCTTTGTCCTCCGCGAGCGGCGCCGGAGGCACCAAAGCCAAGCCAAGGGACCACCCTCAATGAGATAAATATCTCACCAAAGAAATAAATTAATCTCCTCTAATATCTGCCCACACGGACGCGGGGACTTCCGGGCAATGTCCCCAAAATTGTCCCCCTGCTGTAAAGGATTAAAGAAATTCTGGAGCGTTGGCGTCGGCGCCGCGACGCCGAAGGTGGAAAATATGGAAATGGTGACGTGGGTTGGGGGAATAAATATTGGGATGAGGAACTGGGGGAGGCAGAAAGAGACCCTCGAGTGCAAAGAGTCGTCTGCTCCTCTCGGTGAAGCTCAGGTCAGTACGGACTCCGCTCTCCTTTGTGCGTCTCTCCAAATATTTCTTTAATATAGAAACTAGAAACTAGAAATATATATATATAATATAATATATAATATATATAATATAAATATTAATATATCTATTTTATATATATATTTAATATAGAAACTAAACTAGAACTAGAACTAGAACTAGAACTAGACATAGACATAGAAATAGACATATAGAAATGGAAATACAGAAATGGAAATATGGAGAAGAATATAAGAACATGGATAAGAGCATGGATAAGAATACGATTATATAATAAATATATACTTTTATTTATTTAATTATCCATTTAATGGGTGCTGCTGTGTCCCTATACATTTATGTAAGGTATAACCTGTGTCCGTGTGCAGGCACAGACATTCTGTAGGAAATTTCTTGTGATTTAGAGCCAAGCCAAACACAAAATTCCCTGCAATACAAATAATTACTCCACTCAAGGCTTTTTGCTCTTCTTTTCCTGTGCTTTGTTAACACTGGGCTTTAAAGCTCTGAAAAGTGGAAATCTGCTACCGCAATTTTGTAGTACAAAATAATTTTCAATTCTGGGTTCTATTTATTACATTTTTCTTTCCTTTGTCGCATTTCTCTGATTTCTGGGGCAAGAGAAGCTCAGCTCTCAGCTGGCAAAACTCACTGGCCACGTTTAGTCAGCACCTCCCAAAAGTTGACAGGGAAAAAAAAAAGCAACGAAGTTGTTTGGGATGGAGGAGATTAGAAAAATAAATGAGTTAATTAAGAGGCTGAAACTGATGCGCAGGTGGGACCGAGTCGGAGCCTTTGCTCTGCCCTTGTAAATTTTGTTTCTGGGCGTGTGTTCCAGGCTCTCGGAATCAGCACGGGATGAATTCCTACAGGGAGCTTTGTGACAACTGCGCCCAGGGCGGGAACAGCTTCGGGAGCAGCTTCGGTGGCTTCGGCAGCTCCGGCTTCAGGCCCAGGCGCTCCCTCAGCCTCCACCTGGACCAGGGCCAGGACGTCCCCCCGAATTTCAGGAACGTCGGGAATTTCTTCCAACCCTCCGGGAACATCCAAGGCGTCGTCCACGCCAACCTCAACGGCGACATCGTGGGGAAGCTCACGGGGAAGATCGAGGGGCTGCCCGGGCTGCTGGGGTACATGGGCAGCCTGGGAAACCTCGGGAACCTGGGGCTGAGCCTCCCGTTCTCGGTGCAGGTTGGGGACAGGACCCTGTGAGGTGGCGCCGGCAGGGACGGGCGCGGATTCACGGTTTCGGTTCCGGTGCTGAGAACGGCCCGGCGCTCGCAGCTCCGGCTCTGGGGGGTGTGTGGGCGCCAGGCTGTGGGGGATGCTCCACATGGAACCCTCTGTAGCACCTCCTGTCTCTGCAGCTGTCCCTCTCAAAGGACTGAAGCACCTTCAGAGCTCCTTGGTGGAGTGGAAAGGGTTGGGTGTGAGGAAAGCTCCGGCTGAGTCCATCCACAGCCGCTTTGCATTGCCACAGAGAAGGAGCTTCTGCAGTAAAATTGCCTTTATTCCACTCTGACCAAAGGTGATTTTTAGCAGAAGAGCTCCTGTTCCCTGCCCACCTGACAGTGAACACGACAGAGAAATTCATTTGGGCTGGAAAATTGCCCAATTTCCACCAGGAGAAACATCACCCTCCACCGGGAGAGCTCTGCTTGCCAAAGTCCTTTTTGTATCTCTGCTCTCTTCTTCTTGCTGTTCCTCACTGCTTCTCATTTCCATTAAAATCACTCTGGCAGCATCTGAAGTCTGCTGTGCTTTTGTCTGGCACCTAAAAGAGACCCCCAGCCACCCTGCAAGGAGAGGGCGGTCTAGACTCGGGGACACTGGGGACTGTCACCACATCTCCATCTCAATGGCTCCTGCCCTGACTCACTTCCCCCAGCAGAGGGAAAGAAACCTTAACTCACCCTGGCTCTTGGGTTTTACCCGGGTATTTCCCCAGGAAGAGGCACGGCCCCAGCGATTTTTGTCCCCAGAGCGGCTCCCGGAGCAAAGCTGGGGCAATAAATCCCAAATCCCGGGGGATGAGGGGAGCCTGGTGGTCGTCCAGGGTGGGAGGTGGGAGGTGGGTGATGCAGGTGGTCAGAGACACCCAAGGGAGAAGAGCAAAGGCAGCCAAGCGTGGCCAGGAGGGCTCAGCTCCCCTGCAGATGGAGCAGCCGGTTCTTCAGGAGTCCCTGCCCGCCCCTGCCTGGGGAGAGCGAGCAGCCCTGGCTCGGGTCTGGAGCGGCAAAGGTGACTCAGGTTTAGAGCACTAAAGATTATTTAGATTCAGGACAATTAAGGTGATTTTGGTTTAGGATACTGAGATGATTTAGCAGATTAAAAAGGGTGGGGATTCCCTGGGGACAGGACCCACATGGTGGGGACAGGACCCACATGGGGTGAGATTTCCAGGGGACAGGACCCACATGGTGGGGACAGGACCCACATGGGGTGAGATTTGAGGACAGGACACACAAGTGGTGAGATTTCCTTGGACAGGAGACCCACATGGGGTGGGATTTCCTGGAAACAGAACCCACATCTGGTGAATTTTTGAGGACAGGACACACATGGGGTGATTTCTTGGTGACAGGACCCACAGGTGGCGATTCCCTGCCAGTGCCACCCCTGTCACCCGCTGTCACCCCCCACCCTGCTCCCACCCTGCTTCCCCTTCCTTTATCACAGCTCTGGGGGTGTCCCGGTGCCTCACTCCACTCCAGGGATCCAGGGCACTTCCAGGACCTCCTCCCCCGCTGCAGGGGAACCTTCTGGAAACATCAGAGCACAAAATTCCTCACCCCAGATGCTCCCGTCGCAGGAGTCACTGAACAGGGATGGGACCTTTCCTTACCTGCTCATTCCAGCTCGTCAGGAGAATCCAGAAAATGCCAGACCAAAATTGCAGCCCAGACCCCTCCCAGGGGCTTCCAAGCATCACCAAAGCTCATTTTCCATGGCTCTGCCCTGATATCTCAGGAACATTTGAGTTTCTCCTACATCTGTTCTGGGTGGGTGAAGAGACCTTAAAGATTGTCCCATTCCAGGCCCTGCCGTGGGCAGTGACACCTTCCAGGTGGCTCCAGCCAGGCCTGGGACACTTCCAGGGATGGAGAATCCATGGAATATCCCGTGCCAGGGCCTCCTCACTCTCACATGGAAGAATTCCTCCCCAACACCCTGAATTTCCCCTCTTGCAGCCTGAACCAATTCCCCCTTTCCTGTCACTCCAGTTCTGACCTTCACCCTCTCCACAGCTTCCTCTGAGGCTCCTTCCAGATCCCAAACCCGGAATCTTTTCATGCCCTGGGGCTCAGGAAATTCAGATGGTGTCAGGAACTCGATTGGCTGCGATTTTATCGTAACAGGCGACAGCCGGGTAATTTAAATAACTGCAAACCAACCCCTGTAATTCCACTGCAGCTCGGGGCTGCCAGGATGGATTCACCGGGGAATTATCCAGTTAAATGTTCCCCACCACAGGAGCTGCCTCCGGCACAAAGATTCCCTGCGAGGCTCAGGATCCTCCCTAAAAACCAAACCAGCCCCAAACGAGAAGTTTGGCACCCGATTATTGCCCAAACTGGGCTCAATTTCCAAATTATTTGTGAAACAGTGCAGCTTTCTAGGGGAAGGGAAAGTGGGATGTGATACAGCGGGGAAAAAATGTCTGTGTAGGAAAAAATAAGAGAAACAAGAATTTCAGAATTCACCGTATTTAGATGGGTATTGTTAACACATAATTATCATTAAAGCAAACAATTAGGCTCAGTAATGAACATGAGAGATATTAGCAAATGCTTCTGTCTTAAAAAGGCATTGAAATCTTCTTTTTGGTCCTCTGAAAGGACATTTCACACCAGGGGCTTTTATATCAAAAGGAATAAAAATGTACCAGAACCAGTTCTATCAAAGCCCACGGGCAGAATTCCACCATTTCCACAGAGTTTTCTGGTTTGTGGTAAATTCAGACCTCAACTCAGACCAAAGAGCATCTGGAGAGGCCTCAATAAACCGCAGCTCATTCCCAAATAATCCCAGCAATAAAGGTCCTGAGGTTTGGGGGATTTCTCTTTCGTGAGGATTGTGTGGTTGGGGAGAATCTGGTTTAATTACCTGCTCCAGAGCTCACCAACATTAATTACCCTTCATTACAGAGCCTGGGTGACTTTGTTTTCCTTCCATGTGAGGATGATAATTCCCCAAGGAGTGACTGCCCTGGAATAATCCCACATTCCCACCACGTCACCCTCAGTGACTCTGGTGCTGCTCCCAACTCTGCAGAACATCCCAAACACGGCCAGGAGAGCTTGGGAAAGGTTCATTGACAGTTTATTCCAAAAAAATCCCCAATTCCATGAGGTGGCCAGGGATGGGAACAGGGCTGGAGCAGCTGGAAAAGGGAAGGGAGAATCCTGAGGGAGCTCAGCCTGGAGAAAAGGGGGATCCAGGGGGGATTTGGGGCTCTGCCAGGGGGGATTTGGGATCTGAGCCAGGGAACGGGGCCAGGACAAGAAGGAACAGCCTTGAGCTGGGCCAGGGGAGGTTCAGTGTGTGAAATTTGGGGAAATTCCTCCTGGAAAGGGTGGCCAGGCCTCAGAAGGGGCTCAGGGAGGTTTGGATCCCCATCCCTGGAGGTGTCCAGGGAGGACTGGACACTGGTCTGAGTGACCAGGTGGGATCAGGTACAGCTTGGACTCAATCCTGGAGGGCTTTTCCAACCCTGAGGACACCAGGAACAGGTGCCAGGAAAGAAAATTCTGAGCAAAAATCTCCTCGGGGACTGGAAATGTGGGGAGGGAAGGGACAGCTGGGCCCTGCAGAGGAGACACCCCCACAGACCTTGGCCAGACCCCTCAGGAATTTCAGGAATTTCAGGAATTTGGGACAGGATCAGGCTGGTGCAGCAGGACAAGGACAGGGAGCACACAGAGACACCCACACACCAACAATCTGCTGCAAGGGCTGGTTTAATGAGGAGGAACAGGGGAGACACAGCACGGGTTCCAAATTGCCCACAGGCCGTGGTTTGATCCAGGGTGACTCAGGGAAGGGCTGGGGTGGCTTCTCCCGGGGTGACACCAGCCCTGGTGGCACAGCAGGGCACAGAGCAGGGGCTGGGGCACTGCAGAAGAACTTTCATCCATCAGGAGCCGTGGAAGGAGCTTAAAAACGGAGCTGAGGTGGATCTCAGAGCAGGTCCTTGATGCTGTCACAGTCACAGGAGCTCAGAAGGGTTTGGGTGGGATTTTAAAGATGATTCGGTGCCACCCCTGCCATGGGCAGGGAACTTTTCACTGTCCCAGGCTGCTCCAGGCTTCATCCAACCCGGCCTTGAAAACCTCCAGGGATCCAGGGGCAGCCACGGCTTCTCTGGGCACCCCGTGCCAGGGCCTCACAGGAAAGAATTCCCGCCTAACCTCTCCCTAAAATCTAATCTAAGCCTAATCTAATCTAAATGGGAAGCCACAAAGATCCTGACAATCTCCCAGGGGATCAGGAACAGCCCCTGGCTTTGACAACAGAGGGCTTGGAAAGAGAGAGAAGCTTCAGAGAAAGAAATTCAGGAAGGGCAGGAGAAGGATGGGAACAGATTTCCCTCCTAACTTCTCCCTAAAATCTAATCTAAGCCTACTGCCAGTGGGAAAGAGCGTGACAATCCCCCAGGGGATCAGGAACAGCCTGTTTGACAACAGAGGGCGTGGAAAGAGAGGAAAGTTTTAGAGAAAGAAATTCAGGAAGGGCAGGAAAAGGATTGAAACAGATTTCCCTCCTAACCTCTCCCTAAAATCTAATCTAAACCTAATCTAATCTAAACGGGAAGCCACAAAGATCGTGACAATCCTCCAGGGGATCAGGAACAGCCCATTTGACAATACAGGGCTTGGAAAGAGAGGAAAGATTTAGAGAAAGAAATTCAGGAAGGGCAGGAGAAGGATGGGAATGGATTTCTGAGGTGTTCAATCATCCACAGACGATTTTAACGCTGCCCCAAATGCTCAGCTCGGCCGTGGAGCCGCGTCCCAGCTGCCCAGCCCTGGCTTTAGCAGCAGGGTCTGCAGCTCCCCACGGGGTACCCCCGTGCCCATCTGGCCCCACCATAAACTTGGGAAGCTCCAGGGGTTCGGGCAGCACCGAAACTGCCTCCAACTCCGGCCCCAAAGCTGCCCCCAGCTCCGGCCGCCACCTCGGGGACCCCGGCGGAGCCCACGACGCTCTGCTGGGGGAAGGTGCTGAGGATGGGCCCGGGGATGGTGACCACCACCGGGGGAGGGTAGATGACCACGGTGGAGTCGGGGCACTGCCGCACGCAGGGCTCGTTGCAGGAATCGGCCACGGGCTGGGGCACGGCCACGCCGCAGGGGGAGGCGCTGCCGTCGGTGCAGGGGCTCAGGGAGTGAACCATGGCTGGGGGAGCTGTGGGTGAGGGGAGAGCAGGAGGAGAAAACACAATTTTAGGGTTCCCACAAAAATTCACATTGGTTTAATGTCAAACGTGAGAATAAAAGGCCACGGAGAGGCTGGAGGGACAGGGAGAATTGTCACAGCTCAGCAGCAGGAATACACCCCCTAAACTGAGCACTGAGCACAAGTGGAAAGGGTTTTTATGGAATTTTGCCCAGATCTCACCCAGATCTGCATTTCCCAGTGGTTGAACAGTCACAGATGGATTCATTTACACGACCCCAGAGCTGCTGAGGATGGAAAAGCCCCCCAGGATGGCCAAGCCCAACCCAAGATCAATCCCCACCTCCTCAACCAGACCAGGGCACCAAAAGCCACATCCCGGGAATCCCACCAGGAAAATACCAGACCGATCCCAAAACCCTGCTGGAAACCTTGGAGAGAGGAGGAATTGAGGAATTCAGGAGTTATTCAGGAATTCACTCACCTGCAGCACCAGGGAAGGGAGGCAGCAGAAGCGATGGCGCCAGATGTGAGCTCGGGCACTTTTATACCCGGCCCCAAAACGCCCAGCTCGTGAATCACCCACACCCAAAACTTCCTAATCAATTACTAATTACAATTATGTGATTCTTTCCAGATCCAGCTTTGTTAACGGGTGCCAATTGTTTCAGATAAATCACTCCTGCTAATTGCTGGTTTGTCCCTGGGTCCCGCCTGACCTGTCCTTTTACTGCCTGCCCCACTCTGCAATTTCAGCTTTATAGGCAGGGAATTCTTTGTCCCTGCATCTCAAAGGCAAAATATTTATGGGGTTTGGGCTTGATCTCCTCCATGACTGGACTCATTCCTTGGCAGGGGAGAACCACACGTTTTTCTGGATAAAAATATCCTCGGTTCAGTCCAGGAAGAGCTGAAAAAGTGGGGGATAAACTGGAGTTCTGCGATCTTGAGTTAAATATTTGATGAAAGATGAATATCCTGTGTTCTGGGTTCTTTAGACTAATAAAAAAGTCTGATCAAAGCTCTGGCACTCTGCAAAAAATCCTGAATTTTATAGTTATGGACCCAAATAAGTCAGGACAACTCTTTCAACCCGACACCGAGCACCCAATCCCTTTAACAGGTTTTAACAATAAAACAGAAAGAAAGGCAAGGCTACATTTAATATCTCATTAAAAAATCTATTCTTTTGAAACCATAAATCACAGCTGGATCTGGGGAAGGGCAAAAAAGGGCCATAAATGGGGTGTGACTGAGGCAAGACCGTGCCAGGGATTTTTTCCAGGGATTCTCCCTCTGAAGGGCACCCAAAGCAGCTGAGGTTGGGAACAGGAGTGGGAGACGCCTCTGGAATCCCGGCTGCTGGTGAATCCCGGCTGCTGCTTGGGGTTTTCATCCTGCCCAGCCTGAGGAGGAGATTTTGGGACAGCCAGGAGTGGAGCCAGGGAGGGACACTGAGGGTGGCACCAGCATGAGCCGGGCGGACGCTGCCACCACCAGCAACTCCTCCATTCTGCTTCCCACTCAGTTTAAAAAATAAAAATATTCTCCTACTTCTGCTCCCTTTTATTAAACCTTACTCAAAGCCTTCTCCCTTGGGTTGGAAGGGATTTCCAAACGATCCCATTCCACCTCCCACTGTCCCGGGTTGCTCCAAGCCCTGTCCATGCTGGCCTTGGACACTGTCAGGGGTGGGACAATAATGGAAAATAATCACGGGGATTGCAGCATCTGCCTTCACCTCGGCTTGAACCGGCCAGCAATCCATCCCCAAAACCAGAAAACATCGGAATTAATACCTAATTACTGTTTTCAGCCAGCTGGAGATTAAGTGTTAAATCTTATCTTAGAGACTGATTAATAATTAAAAGTCCAGATCTTTGCTCCGGCATGGGAGGAATCCGCAGCGCTGGGATTTCAGCTCGGGGCTGCTGTGGCTGCAGGGCGGATTTCTGTGAACAGGAGCACCAACCCTGACAAGATTCACGCCGAGGCTTTCTGCGAGGGTTTCCTAACACCTCTCACAAGCTCATTAGCGCCCTGATGTTGTCACTGGGTTGTTAACAGGGGTTGTAACAGCTCAGACACACGCAGGAAATAAAAGTGATGAATCAACACGTGGCCAAAGCTGAGTTTTGTTGAACAGAGCAGATTTACCAGCCCAGACAGGCTGGAGAATCCAACCCCAGCTCCTCTGAAGGTAAAGAAATAAAGCAAAAACATCGCCGGTTTTGTGAAGATAAATCTGAAAGAATCAAGGGGGAGCAGAGCCCAGGAGGAGGGAGATCCCTGAGGACACCGTGAGGGTGAAATGTTCAAAAGAGCAGGGCTCAAATCCACCCCTGAGAGCAACAAAACACCAAAATCAGAATCCTGAGGTTGGGAAAAAGCTCCAGCCTGCGCCAAATCCCTGCTGGATTCACCCAGACCAACACCCAGGGATTCCCTGGAGGCTCCAAATCTCCTGCCAGGAGTCTGGAGAGACAATTCCAGGGGCTGGAACGAGACATTCCCGAAATTCCTTCCCACCCAAACCCCTCCAGCTTTCCCTGATACCTCTGCTCCCTTTTCCAGCACATAAACCCGTGGTGTATTTACTAAATTAATATTCACTAATCCACATAAAACCACAGCATCCAGACGGGCTTTTTTATTATTATTTTTAGAGGGATTCTCTGAGCTGGAAGGAGGGAAAAACACCTTTAATCAGAGCCCGTTCTCACCCCCAAACTCAGCTTTGCTCTGCTGATACACGAAGACATTTCAGTGATAAATGAAGACGCTCCTGATTAATGAAGACACTGCTGATTAATGAAGACACTCCTGGTTAATGCAGACACTCCGGAGGTGCTGAGCTGGCTGTCCCGGTGTTTATTCGCTCATAAAGCAGAGCAGGGCGTTAAGCAGCACCTTCCTGCCAGGACCTCGTAACCCCCTCACCAACGCTCATTAGCGCCTGACACGAGCCGGGCTCGGCCCCGTGACAGCAGCGCCAGCGCGGAGCCAATTCCAGGGCAGCGTCCCGGCACATCAAAGGCTGCTAATTGCCCTAACGACGTCAGGCATCGGGCACGGGGAGAGGGCCGAGCTCTGGGAGCAAGGCTGAGCTGCTGGGATGGTCCCAGAGCTATCTGGATTATCCCAGAGTTGTTGGGATGCTCCCAGGACTTTTGGGATGGTCCCAGAGTTACTGGGATGCTCCCAGGGCTTTTGGGATGGTCCCAGAGTTACTGGGATGCTCCCAGGGCTTTTGGGATGGTCCCAGAGCTTTGGGGATGGTCCCAGAGCTTTGGGGATTGTCCCAGAGATTTTGGGGTGGTCCCAGAGTTTTTGGGATGGTCCCAGAGCTTTGGGGATTGTCCCAGAGATTTTGGGGTAGTCCCAGAGTTTTTGGGATGATCCCAGAGGTGTTGGGATGCTCCCAGGGTTGTTTGGATGGTCCCAGAGTTATTGGGATGCTCCCAGGGCTTTTGGGATGGTCCCAGAGCCATTGGGATGGTCCCAGGGCTATTTGGATCATCCTAGAGCTTTTGGGATGATTCCAGGGCTGTTGGAATGGTCCCAGAGTTGTTGGGATGATCCCAGGGCTTTTGAGGTGCTCCCAGAGCTTTTGGGATGGTCTCAGAGTTTTTGGGATGGTCCCAGAGCAGTTGGGATGGTTCCAGAGCTGTTAGGATGCTCCCAGAGCTTTTGAGGAGCTCGCAGAGCTTTTGGGATTGTCCCAGAGTTGTTGGGATGGTCCCAGAGCAGTTGGGATGGTTCCAGAGCTGTTAGGATGCTCCCAGAGCTTTTGAGGAGCTCGCAGAGCTTTTGGGATTGTCCCAGAGTTGTTGGGATGGTCCCAGAGCTGTTGGGATTGTCCCAAAGCTTTTGGGATGCTCCCAGAGCTCTTGGGATGCTCCCAGAGCTTTGGGGATGCTTTTGTCTTTTTTCTGGGGAGGGATGGATTTCCTGAGGCCCCTAACGAGGTCAGAGGGATAAAAGGAGCCTTTTCCTTCTCCCCCATAAATCCGGGAGAGGGAAAGAACCCAGAGGGCGTGAGGTGTTTTCCCCGGGGTTTGGGGATAACAAACCTTAACGAGCCCGAGTGAGTCCGATAATTACAGCCCCAGAAAAGGTCGCAGGTGAACAAATTCCCCCCGTGGTTTAGCAGGATTTGGGGCTCAGTGGCTCAGGTTTTCCGTGAGGCCTGGAGGATTATAAAAACTCCTTATAAAAACCCCATTTCCTCCCAGCCTTTCCATCCAGCCTCACTCTCCACCGGCAGCTCGGTAAGTTCTTTACCCTTTTCTACTCCTGAGAAAATCCCATTTTTTCTGGGGCTTGGAGCTGGAATCTGCATCCTGCAGGAATCCCCTGACACTGGGAATTAAGAGCGTTGTTGTTGTTAAATGTTCTTGGGTCTGTGGCTATTTTCTTTTTTAAGGCAGGAACAGACAAATTATTTTGAAGTTGAGCCTGAGACAGGGACAGAGAGCTGGATTTTTTTGGGAAAAGCGAGGCTGTGTGGTTTGGATGGAGAGATGGGGTTTTTGGGGTGAGGTTTTGTTGGTTATTTTGGATTTTTTTTTTTTGTTTGTTTGTTTGTTTGTTTGTTTGTTTCTTTTGGGAAAAGTGAGGCTGTGCAGTTTGGATGCAGAGCTGGGGGGGTTTTTTGGGAAAAGCGGGCTGTGCATTTTGAATGGAGACCTGTTTTTGGGGGGTTTTTTGGGGTTTTTTTTTTGGAAAAAGCAAGGCTACGCAGTTTGGACAGAGTAGGGGGTTTTTTGGGAAAAGTGAGGCTGTGCAGTTTGGNGGCAGGGCTGCGTGGAGACCCGCGTGGTGCAAGGGCACCGCTCCTCCTCCTCCTCCTCGGGGTGCCTGGATTGCTGCCCCGCGCCCTTCCCGCAGCCCCCGGTGCAGGGCGGGGGTCTGGCCGTGCTCGGGGGGTGTCCCCAGGGGTGCCAGGATGGCTCCTGCCCCTTCTCCTACCAATGGTCCAACAGTTACCGGTACAGCTGCGGGCACTGAGAATGCCCGGGGCACGGGGAGCGCC
>VXBR01010639.1:48345-73224 GCA_013400215.1 Cisticola juncidis
CTGCAGTGGGGGCTCCGCCAGCTACGGGGTGGGAGGAGGATACAGTGGATCCTGGGGATCCAAGAGCATCATTGTAGGGGGAGGCAGTGGAGGTTCCTCCAGTTACTGCGGTGGAGGATCCTCAGGATGTGGGACGGGTGGAGAATACGGCGGTGTGTCCTCAGGAACCAAGATCATCCTGGGAGATGGAGGCAGTGGAGGTTCCTCCGGGTACTGCGGTGGAGGATCCAGCTATGGGATGGGAGGAGGATATTCAGGATCAAAGAGCATCATTGGAGGGGGAAGCAGCGGAGGATGCTCAGGTTATGGCATGGGAGGAGGATATGGTGGATCCNGAGGATACGGCTGCGGCTCCTCGGGCGGGACCATCATCATCAGCTCCGGAGGTGGCGGAGGAGGCTCCTCCCAGCAGAAGTGTCCCATTGTCATCCCCAGCGTGGTGTCCCACCAGAGCAAGCAGAGCTGCCACTGGCCCTACGGCCAGAAGTGACAGCCTTGGGCAGCTCTGGCTCTGCCACGGCTCCTCTTTGCCTCCAGCCCTGGCTCTGCTGCCTGGTCCTTCCCAGCGTGTCCCCTCCTGTCCCCTGGGTGCTGCATCCTCGTGTGAGGACTCCAGGGTTGCCCTGCCCCTGCTGTTGGGGTGCCTTTGACAATGTTCTGCTGCTTTTCCAAGGGTGCTTTTTACAACAAATAAATGTTATATTGCTCAAACATACCTTTTTAAAAATTATTTATTTCATTTATTTCTTACACTATCAACCTGCACTTCACGGTCTTGGGATGTAGAAATGCCTCTGGAGAGATGTTTCACTCCAAAGCCACCCAGTTTATTGCCCCAGAGGTTTTGCACCTTCATTTTCCACTCGGGCTCCATGAGGGAGGAGCAGAAGATCCCAAAATTTGAAGGAATCACAGCCCAAACACCCTTTGGTGCCTGGGCATGGTGCAGGCCCTTCGTGTCCTCTGGGGTGCCTGGTGGGAGACGTGCCCAGGCTCAGTGGGAAGAGCAGGGATTGGGAATGACCCAGCAGCAGCTGGTGATGCCCCAGGTGGGCAATAAACCCACAACAGCATCCACGGCTCTGCCATCCTGCAGGAAACCTGAGGGAACGGCCCCAGGCAGGCTCAGGGTGGAATTTCCCATGGGAAGGGGGGTCAGGGCTTGGCAAGGGCTGCCCAGGGAGGTTTGGAGTCCCCATCCCTGGAGGTGTCCAAGGATGGAGTCCCCGTCCCTGGAGGTGCCCAAGGATGGAGTTCCCATCCCAGAGGTGTCCAAGGATGGAGTCCCCGTTCCTGGAGGTGTCCAGGGATGGAGTCCCCATCCCCAGAGGTGTCCAAGGATGAAGTCCCCATCCCCAGAGGTGTCCAAGGATGGAGTCCCCGTCCCTGGAGGTGTCCAAGGATGGAGTCCCCATCCCCAGAGGTGTCCAAGGAAGGGCTGGAGATGCCCCTCAGCGCTCTGGGCTGGCTGACAAAGCGAGGCCAGGCTGGACTCCATGGTCTGGGAGGGCTTTTCCAACCTCAGGGATTCTGGAATTCCATGATCTGTACCCGGAGGGGAGCCTCACTTAGGAACCAGCCAGCCCAGCCCCGGGCCGGGCAGGAGGGAACAAAACCAGCAGCAAAACCCCTCAGGCAGCTCCAAATCTTCAAATCCCTCCTGGGCCAGGCTCTGCCCCCTGGCAGCCCCACCACCGATCCTGATTTCTGCCCAGACTTGGGGCTTTGGACTCTCTGTCCCCACCAGGAATTCCCCGGGATTTTCCCACTCCAGCCCCCGGGAATTTGGGACTGCAGCCCCCACCAGGCTCCCCGCAGGCCCCGCTGCTCTTTCCAAACCAGAGGAAGGAGATGGAAAAGAAGGAAGGGAGGGATTAGGAGGAATAATCCTTCATTAAGCCCAGCCAGGCTGCGTGTAAGCATCGGGACGTTCACACCTCCGCAGATTCTGCCTTTAAGCGCTCTTACAGCACCCTTGCAAAATTCCCACTTAGGGCATCAATCACTGCCAGCGACCTTCTACTCGGTATAAAAATATTTTCCTCAGGATTAAAACTATTTTCCTCAGGATAAATCAATAAATAAATAAATAAAAATAAAATAAATAAAAATAAAATGAAATGAAATAAAATAAAATAAAATAAAANATAAAATAAAATAAATAAAAATGAAATGAAATGAAATGAAATGAAATGAAATGAAATGAAATGAAATAAAATAAAATAAAATAAAATAAAATAAAATAAAATAAAACACAAAAACCTCCCCCCAGAGCCAGCAGGGAGCTGCCAGGGACGGATCGGTTTTCCAGCAGAGCTCCGTGAGCATTTCTGCCCCTGCTCCCCGGGCTCCCCACGCGTCCTCCGCCCACATCCCCACCCACCCCTCCCGGGGCTGGGGGCCGGAGGATTCGTGCATAGCCCAGGGCAGGGGCACAGGAATAGGCTCATTAAACAGAAGTAACAATTACAGCAGCGAAATGAGCGGTGTGAGGGCAGATATGGATCAGGAGTCAAAGCAAACACTGAAATCGCAGTTCGGTAAATAAATCCTTCTCATTCCCGAGGGTGTCTCACTTCCCTTACAAGTTAAACGCCGTATAAATGGTCCCGAGGCTGTTAAAGCTCCTCATTCAGTCGACTTTTACCTTCTAAATGTGCTTCCGATGGCTGAAGAGGGTAAGTCTGCGGGTTTTTTCTGGGATTTTATCATTTCCTAGTCATGGGAAGATCTTGGCTGGTGCAGGCAGCAGGACCCCTCTGCCTGAGCCAAGTCCTCGGGATCTGGGGGGGCTCTTGCTCCTTTCTGGATCCAATCCCTGGGGAAAAAGGGGAAATCAAAACACCAGCCCGGGCTGCAGAGGGGTGAGCAGGGTAAAAACCCGGGTGGGCTTTGAGAAACAGAAACGAGGATGACCCTGGTTATTTTTGCACCTCTGTGGACATAGAAATGAGTGGGGAAAACCATGGCAGTTATTAGAGGGGAAAAAAATATATTTCAGATTTCTGATGTTGGATTCAGAATATATTTCAGCTTTTGGATTCTCTGGAAACAGAGGCAGAAAGAGGAAAGCTGTCCCAGGAAGAGTCCAGATATCCTCAAGAACAGGGGCTTGGAGCAACCTGGTCTAGCAGAGGGTGGCACTGCATGAGCTTTAAGGTCTTTTCCCACCCGAGGAAAGGATGAGTTTTAAGGTCTTCTTCAACCCAAGGAAGGATGAGTTTTAAGGATGAGTTTTAGGTCTTTTCCAACCCAAACCACTCCATGATTCCATGATTCTCCAGCAGCCCAGCAGTTCTCATTTCCAAAGCCTGGAACTGCCTGAGTGCCTGGCCAAGCTTTCCTGGCCAAGCTTTCCTGGTCAAGCTTTCCTGGCCAAGCTCTCCTGGCCAAGCTCTCCTGGCCAAGCTTTTCTGGCCAAGCTCTCCTGGCCAAGCTTTTCTGGTCAAGCTCTCCTGGCCAAGCTCTCCTGGCCAAGCTTTCCTGGCCAAGCTCTCCTGGCCAAGCTCTCCTGGCCACTCCACCTGTCTCCTCCCCACCTGCCCTGGTACAAACACGAAGCAGAAACAGAAGTGTGATTTTTTTGGGGTGTTTTCCTTCTCTCCTCCAGCTGTACCACTGCCTCCAGCGGAGATGCTCCCGGCGGAACCGGGGCTACAGCCGGGAGATCTCCCTGAGCCACGGCGGGTTCTGCTCGGGCTCCCTCTCCACGCGCCACGGCCGCGCCTCCTTCTCCTGCGGCAGGGAAGGCTCGGTCAGCTACACCCGCAGACCCTCGCCCTGCCCGCCCCTGCCAGCCCCAGCCCCCTACAGCGTCTCGGGAGGGTTCTCCTGTGACACCCACGGGTCCCTCGAGGTCACCAGCGGGGACTGCGGGGTCACCTCCGGCTGGGACGTCACGGTGGGGACGGTGCCGGTTTATGGCCCCGGCGCGCGGTACGAGGACACCAGGCCTGTCCTCACCTCGGGGGGATCCTCCTACCACCCAGGGGATTTGGGGGTGGCTGAGGGAGCAGGGTATGGGTACACCGTGCCCTTGAGTGACACTGTCACTGCGGGGAGGGGCACTGAGGGGCCCGGGTACTACGGGGCAGGGCTGGGGTACGGAGCTGGCACCTTCCCGGGCCCCGAGCTCGGCCCTGTGCTTGGGGGATGCTCCCAGGTGGTGCAGCAGAAGTGCCCCGTGGTTGTGCCCCCGATCAAGAGCCAGCAGTGCAAGCAGAGCACGAAGTGGCCCCCGATGCAGAAGAAGTGACTGCCCCAGCAGCCTCTTCCACATCCCAGAATCGCCCCACGGATGTGCCAGCAGGGAATTCTCCCCTGACCCGAATCACCGAGCTCAGCTTTCCCCACGTGGGGCTGTGCTGAGAGCTCTCCCCCAGGAACTGCTGGGAAAAAGGGGTTTGTGATGGGAAAAGGTTCTTTTCTCCGCCTCCTTTGGACGGTGGGTTGGACAATAAAACCTCACGGTGTGCGGGTGGTTTCAGTATTGGGGTGGTTTCTTTCATTTCCGGCTCCCTCACTCAGAATGGCTCCTCCACAACACAAAGGACATTCTTCATACGCATTTTACACCAAATTTAGGTGTAACATTTACATTGATACAATTGAAATACAGATTTTTCAGCAGCTGGGGCAAGAGGATGGTGCCAGACTCTTCCCAGTGGTGCCCAGTGACAGGATGAGGAGCATGGCCACAAACCAAACCCTGAGTTCCACCTCAGCACGAGGGAGAACTCCTCTCCATGGAGGTGGCAGAGCCCTGGCACAGCTGCCCAGGGCAGGAGCGGGGTGTCCCCATTCCAGAGACCTCCCAAACCCACCCAGATGTGTCCCTGCTCTCCCTGCTCCCCTGGGACATCTCCAGAATCCCCTTCCAACCCCAACCACTCCAGAATTCTGTTCTTAACCTGCTGGAGCTGCTGCTCCCACCCCCAGAGCCCCACCAGCGTTATCAGAGAGCTCTGCCCATCTCCTGGGGGATTTCCTGTGGGAAATGGATTTGTAGATTCCATTCGCTTACAACCTGTTGTAATTAGGAAATAGTTTGGTGTTGGCGTGAATTGTAACACCCGAATTGTCTCACCCTTCACGTGAGACTGCAAACGGGATAAAAGCTTTTCAAACGCCTCTCCATTGCCCCATCTCTGGGTCAGAAAAGGCTGTAATCCCACGATTTTCCCACTGATTGTTGTTTACAGCCTGACCCCGGGCAGTGAGAGGTTGTTTACTCTGCAGCAATCCCTGCCCCAGAGATTGGCCGGGGATGGCGCAACCCCGAGCAGGCAGAGCCTCATGAGGCAACCCCGGTTTGCTCCTTGGCTCCCTCCCCAGAACTGCTCATGGAATTCTGTGATAGGATCAGGCCCCAAATTAGGCACTGGGAGAGGACGGATCCGGTGCTGCTTGGGACGTGGGGTTTGCCCAACATTTAATCTTCCAGGACTCTTCTCTGGGGTGGTTTGACTCACCCAAATACTTGTTGGGAAGGAAAAGAGGAACACCCATGGAGCTGGGTCCATTTAAAAGAACACCCATGGATCTGGGTCCATTTAAAAGAACATTGTTTGTTTTTCACTGTTCTGCTTTCAGCCACCTTGGGGGGATTTTGACGCTTTCAACTCAATAAAAATCCAGAGAACTTTGCCCCGAAACACCAAAGACCCAAATTCTTTGAGCTTTAAATCCGTGTTTGATGCCACAGGATCCTTCACACACCAAGTGCTGTAAGATAATCATGTGGGGACAATTACACAAGGTTTTGTCACCAGCCCCATTAAATTCCATTCTAAAATTAGGCAGCGTTATCATTTATTTGCTTTTATTGCCATTTCTAAATTCTACCACCTCATTATGGACATTTCTGTGGGTTTCCTTTCCTCATTAAGAGAGCAAAAAAAAATTTGAAAGCTCGAACAAATTCCCAGAGAATTCCAGAAAACCAAGCCAGGACGCTTCAAATATTTGTGTTTATCCAACCCACCGAAAACCACCTCAAAATTTCAGTCCCTCCCAAAACGAAGAAAACAGAAAACACCTGAAAATTCCATTTCTCATTCCCTGGTTCTTGAGGCTCCTATCCAAGGGCACTCCTCAGGTTTGGATGGTTCAATATTTAATAGACCCAGGGCGATCAGGATGGGTTTGCACCCAAAGGTTGGACAGAGGAGCTGGAGCTGAGCTCAGAGCCCTCCCGGGAGCTCAGCTCAAGCCCAAGGAGGAGTCCCAGGCTGGGTTTTATCCTTGGCACAGCGAGGTTTCCACCCCTCTGCTTGTGCAACAGGGCAGGGACGAGTCAGAGTCATCCTCGGAGGAGCTCTGACAACACAGGGCTGGTCCCGAGGCCTGATAATGCCGGGCTCATTCCTGACTCTGATAAACCAGAACTCATTCCCAATTCTGATAAACCAGGACTCATCCTGAACTCTGATAATGCCAGGCTCATTCCTGACTCTGATAACGCCGGGCTCATCCCTGACTCTGATAAACCAGAACTCATTCCCAATTCTGGTAAGTTCCTGACTCTGATAAACCAGAACTCATCCTGAACTCTGATAACGCCAGGCTCATCCCTGACTCTGATAAACCAGAACTCATCCTGAACTCTGTTAACACCAGGCTCATCCCTGACTCTGATAAACCAGAACTCATCCCGAGCCCTGATAAACCAGGACTCATCCTGAACTCTGTTAACACCAGGCTCATTCCCAACTCTGATAAACCAGGACTCATTCCCAATTCTGATAAACCAGGGCTCATTCCTGACTCTGATAAACCAGAACTCGTCCTGAACTCTGGTAACACAGGGCTCGTTCTCAAATCTGATAAGCCAGGCCTCGTCTCCATTTCTGATTAAGCCAGGCCTCATGCCCAGCTCTGATAAGCCAGATCTCGAGTTCTGATTAAGCCAGGCCTCATCCCCAGCCTGTCTGTTCTTGCTCAGCCCAGGCCCCTCTCCTCCAGGCTGAGCAGTAAACACGGCTCTGGCTCCCAGATCAAAGTCCCAGCTGGCGCCTCCGGATAGAAACTCCAGGAATTGTTTCAGTGACAGCAAACGGGAGCCACCCCTCGGCTCCAGGGCATCCCTGCCCGACAAAACCTCACGGCTCCGTGAGGGAGCTCAGGTGGACAATGAGGGAGAACACACCAGGAGCCCTGCTGGGATTCCAGGGCTGGGAATGGGAGGGGAAATGAGGGAGAACACACCAGGAGCCCTGCTGGGATTCCAGGGTTGGGAATGGGAGGGGAAATGAGGAAACGGGATGGGAAATGAGGAATTGGGAGGGGAAATGAGGAATCGGGAGGGGAAATGAGGAATCAGGGATGTTGCAAAGCCGCGGTTGCATCCACGGTTGCACCATCCCGGTGCTCTGCACCCAGATGCTCCCATCCCGCCCCAGGGGAGAGCCAGGGGAGCTGGGGATGAGTGGGGAGCTGGGGATGAGTGGGGAGCTGGGGATGAGTGGGGAGCTGGGGTGCATGGTCTCTGACCCAGAGTTTTACTCACAGCTTACTCATGGGTGGGAGGTTTGCACAAGAGGCTTGAGTTGACAAGTGACTTCTGCAGGCGCCGATTTCCCAGGAAATAAAGCAGATAAAACCTGAGAAAAATGGACTTTTTTCTAAAAGAAATTCCGTGTGGGGCATCTTGAGTGGTCTCTGACCCAGAGTTTTACTCACAGCTTACTCATGGGTGGGAGGTTTGCACAAGCGGCTTCCACAGGCGCTGAATTCCTGGGAAATAAACCAGAGTAAAACCTGGGAAAAATGGGCATTTTCAAAGAGAAATTCCATGTGGGGCATCTTGGAAAAAATCTCAGAGGTGAAATTTGGTGGTGACTGCGTCAGCGATGGTGGGACAGGCGTAAAATGAGGTGGGAACTGGACACAGGTGGGGAATCCCAGAATCCACGGAAGCACAGAATGTCAGAATCCCTGATCCCACAATCACAGAACCCCGGAACAGAGCGGGGCAGGGTCACCTGGAGCAGGTGGCACAGGGACACGGCCAGGGTGGCTCCAGAGGGGACACTCCAGGCCCTCCCTGGGCAGCTGTTCCATGGCTTTGCCCCTCTCCATGAGAAGAAATTCTCCCTCATGTCTTCCTTGTTACATTTTTGGGGAATTCACAGGTAGAAATGGCCTTCCAAAAGTGGCCTGTGCCACCAGACTGGGTTTGCCAGGTCCCTTCCCAGCCTCCCACAGTGGGCAGAGACCTCCTCATCCTGGTTTTGTTCCTTTGGGAAATGACCCTGTCGGAGAGGGGCCCCTCAGCTCAGTTCTGCTACCTGCAGGTGTCTCACGGGGTGAAAACCACTTTAAAAATCTTTTCCAAGGACAACCAACCAGGACTTTCTAAGAATTTTCCATTTTTTGTGGCTCGGACCTAAGAGTGGTGGTTTTTCTCCACAAGACCCCTGTCCCACCAAGACCAGCCAGGGAGGACGGGGCACTGGGACCTCTCCTTCCTGCCAGACTTTGGGGTGAGAGGTTTTGGGAGGGCAGGAAGCCCAGAACTCAACACCTTTGCCTTCCAAAGGTTTTGCAACCTCAAACTCATCGCGCCGTGAGGGTGAGACAGCCCCAGCCGCCCACACGGTTTTCACTCGGAGCCCGCCAGGGGCAGGGCGCAATTAACGCTCTGCATGACGAGGAAGACAATCCAGAACCTGACAAGTCAATCAAAGAAACGGGGTGGAAGGAGCTTTTGAAGGTGGTGGGTAATTAGGGGGTGCGGCTGTTGTGTAAATGCCTTGGTCATCTCTCCCCAGGGGGTGATTGCATTTTCAGGAAGGGACTTGGGAATGGTATAAAAGGCCTTGGAGGGGAGAGCAGCTCATTCACTCAGCTCCGCTCCTCCTCCAGAGCCTTCACAGCCCAGGTGAGTCCCTGCTCCACCGCTAACCTTTATTTCCAAGGAAAATTCCCTGCACCGAGCTGAGCTTTGCTCTGGGGGCATTTCCTGGGGGGGCTGAGAGCCAAATCCTCGGCTCTGGGGCGTTTTTGTGCTGCCAAAAATCAGGACTGCTTGCACCACGAATTAAAATTTATTTACCTGTAGTTATATTTGGATTTCTCTGGTGCTTTCCAGGATCCAAAGGACAAACTGGAAATGAATAAGAGCAAAAAAAAGGGATTTGGGGATGGATGGGATTTGGGGATGGATGGGATTTGGGGATGGATGGGATTTGGGGAAGGGTGGGAGACAGCAGGCTGATCTTTCGTAAGAGACCTTGGGATTAAGCTGGGAATTTTAATTGCATTTATAAGCCTGACTCCTTTCCTAAGCTCCTCTGGAAAACATTCAGGAGCTGAAAGTATTAAAACTGAAGGAATTTAGGGAAGGGCAGAGAAGGTGGATTTAAAGCGTGAGAGGAAGGAGCAGCAGGATCCTCTTCCAGCTCAGCATCCCGGATTCTTTTCCTTCCCTGAAATCCCAGCAGTCCTTGGAAGGGGATTGGGATGTGCACAGAGGATTTTCCTCAGGAAATTGGGCCTGGAGGGAGCAGAGGACTCGAGGAGGGAGGGAGGGAGGCACAGGAATTTGTCTTCATTTTGGGCACCTGCCTCTGGAAGTGGAATTTTCCTGGGGCTCTGCCACCAGTCCTGGCTGTGCCAGGGCCCCTCGAGGCTACGAGATTTTGGGATTCTTGCCAAGATGCCTCTTGCTGGTGTGGGATATTCCAGCACCACACGGAGCATCTGCTCCTCTGGGAGCATCCTGGGATGCAGCCAAGGGAGAGCGGGGCTCAAAAATAGCAGGGAAATGGCTCAAGAATAGCAGAGAAATGGCTCAAAAATAGCAGGGAAATGGCTCAAGAAAAGCAGAGAAATGGCTCAATAAATAGCTGGAAAGTGGATCAAAAATAGCAGGGAAATGGCTCAAGGAAGAACAGGGAAATGGCTCAAGGAAGAACAGGGAAATGGCTCAAAAATAGCAGAGAAATGGCTCAAAAGTAACAGAGAAATGGCTCAATAAATAGCAGGGGAATGGCTCAAGAAGAGCAGGGAAATGGCTCAAAAAATAGCAGGGAAATGGCTCAATAAATAGCAGGGAAATGGCTCAAGAAGAGCAGGGAAGGAGCTCGTGGAGCCCAGCAGAAACAGAGTCCAGGGCTGCTGGGCACTCATGAGGGTTTTCAGATGTCCCAGACTGACCCAGCCCTGCGGGAATGAAGCTCCAAACTGGGGAAACTGGAGGGGCAAAAAACCAAAACCCTGCCGGGTCCTGCTGAGCAGAGCTGGGAAAGAGCCGGGAACTGCACCCTCCCCTCCCAGCCTCTAACTCCAATCTCCTCTCCTTGCCAGGTTTTCCACCTCCTCTGCCAAACAACCCCAAAAATGTGCTCCCGTGAGAACCGCGGCTGCCACAGCTCCGAGAGCTCCTCCTGCCACGGGGGCAGCTCCTCGTGCCACGACAGCGAGCGCTCCTGCCACGGCCACGACGTCACCCCCGTGCCCGACGTCACCCCCGTGGTGGTGCTGACCCCCCAGTGCCCGGTGGCCACCACGGGCAAGGGGGAGGTGGCCCAGGTGCCGTGCCAGCAGCAGCAGCAGCAGGTCAAGCAGCCGGTGCAGTGGCCGCCGCAGCAGCAGCAGAAGTGAGGGGCTGGAGATGCTCCTGTGTCCTGGGCTTGGACGGGTCCTGCACCAACCCTGCAGCATCCCTGCAGCCTCATCCCTGCAGCATCACCCCTGCAGCACCACCCCTGCATCATCCCTGCAACCTCATCCCTGCAGCACCACCCCTGCAGCCCCTCCCCTGCTCCTGAAAACCCTGAGTGGCATTAACGCGGTGGAATTGGGATTTATTTCCCCCCCAGTCAGGAATTCTGATCCCTTTGTTCCCCGCTCCCGTCTCTGGTAGCCAAAATGTGATATTATTAAAACCTAAATCTCATCAAACCTGCTCTCGTCCTGGTGTTTTTCCACTGGGTTTTCCTTATCTTTGGCATCGTGGCCCAGCCTGTTGGGGCAGAGGGGAGCAGCTTCCCGCAGCTCCCTCCCCTTCCCGTGGCATTCCCGTGGCTGGGGTGGCTCTTGGGCACCTTGGGCACCTGCCAGGCTGATTTCAAAACCTGTCTGGGGCTGAGGGTGCAGATCAGAATCTCTGATCCTGCCCTTGGCCCTGACATCCAGGAGGGTCTGGGATTCTCCTGGCTGCTGCTCCAGGGAAGCCTGGACACCCCTGATCTCCACAAGCGGGAGGACACGGACAGAGCAAGGACCACGTCACATTCAGGGTCCCTTCTGACCCCTCCAAATGCAGGATTTGGGGTCAGATTGGTCTTTTCTCCCTGCTTTGAAAACCCCATCAAGAGTCTGTGTTCCCTGGAGGAAATCCTGGAGGATTGGAGGAGTCCTTGGAGGAAATCCTGGAGGTTGGAAAAGCTCTCCAAGACCTTTGAGTCCAAGCTGTGCCTGATCCTCACCTCGTCCCCAGCCCAGGGCACCTCCAGCCTTTCCCTGGACACCTCCAAACCTCCCTGGGCAGCCATGCTGCCCTTTCCATGAGGAAATTCCTGCTGATTCCAGCCTGAGCCTCCTGTCAGGGACTTGTGCAGAGCCAGAAATTCCCCCTGCATCTTCTTTCCTCCAGACTGAGCCCTCCCAGCTCCCTCGGGAGTTCTCCAGACCCTTCCCAGCTCTGGACATGCTCCAGCCCCTCAATGTCCCTCTTGAGTGAGAAAAACCATTCCCAGTTCCTCCAAAGGTTTAAACTGACTTAAACCATGAAAGTTCTGAGCCCTCCTTGTAGCCATGAAAGGCAAAAAAAAGAAAAAAAAATAAAGGAAAAAAAAAGAAAAAAAAAGGGGGATTTCAGATGAAGTGATGAAAATCCGCGGTTGGATTTATTTTTGGATTTGTCACTGCCGCAGAGCCCGGCAGGCTGCGGTGGCTCTGTGGGGTGACACTTAACGAGCCTCTGAAAGGAGCGAGAAACGTGCCATTAGCGCTCCTTTAATTTAATTAGGAGTCCTAATTAAAGTAACAGCAGCCCCGGCCCCGGGTGTGAGGTCCGTGATGGCAGGAGCAAGGAATGAACGTCGGGAACGGGGACATCAGAGCGGTGCCAGCCTGGAGTGGGGACATCACAGAGTGGGGACACCACAGAGCAATGCCAGCTTAGCATGGGGACATCACAGAGTGGGGACACCACAGAGCGGTGCCAGCCTGGTATGGGGACATCACAGTGGTGCCAGCCTGGCACGGGGACATCACAGCGGTGCCAGCCTGGAGTGGGGACATCACAGAGTGGGGACATCACAGAGCGGTGCCAGCCTGGCACGGGGACATCACACAATGGTGCCAGCCTGGCACGGGGACACCAGAGAGTGGGGACATCACAGAGTGGGGACATCACAGAGCAGTGCCAGCCTGGCACGGGGACACAACAGAGAGGTGCCAGTGCCAGCCCCGTGCCCCAGCACCCCTCGGGCAGTGCCAAACCCACACTGAGCCAGCAGGGGCTGAACCCAGCCCGAGAGGCTCCAGGCTGGGTTGAGCCTGACTCTGTGGGAAGGGAGAGATGAAATCTCCGGTTTGGATCCTTTCCCAGCAATCCAAGGTTTCACCCACGCTCCGGGCTGAGCCGGAGCCACCCGGGCTGTGTCACTTCTTGGAAGGAGAGGATTGGGAAGGGCTCGAGGGAATCTGTCCCCATCTGCAGAGTGAGGCAGGAAAAGTGTGAAAAACAAGGTTCACTTAGAAAAAAATTTAAAATTTAATAAAAAATACAAATAGACAATCAGGAGACATTAAGAACAAAAGGAATCTTTTACAGGCACCCTCACATGCGGGTACCCCCCTTAAAAAAGACTCATCCCTTAAAAACACTCGTGTGTTGAATATTCCTACATGGTTCAAACATCCCTTTCAAATCATAGATATTCCTGTTTAATCTCAATCTTCTCCTTCTCCCTTCCAGCCATAAATCTGGTCACAGAGCTGTCATAAATCTTTTCTCAGAGCCTTTTTGGTCATTGCTGCTCTGGGATGACAAAGCTGAGCTGGGGAGGGACCAGTCCAGGGATCCCCGTGAGTCAGGACAGCATCACCCCAAATCCCTCGTGCCTCACGCCGAATCCCCGGCGCCATCCCAGTGGTGACACATCCCTGCCTTTTGTGGGACCAGGAGATTTAATTGAGGGGTCAGATGGGCATGACTGGTACCTGGGCACTGCAGACCAAAATCCACCCGTGATTCACGGGCAAATCCAGGTCCTGGTGTCTCCTGCATCCCATGTTTGTGTCTCTCTTCAGCTCCAGCCCTGCCCCATCATCCCTGAGATCATTCCAGAAGGGCTGGAAGCAGGGCAGCAACAGCAGGGCTCTGTCCCACCTAAAATACAAAAAATCTGAGTAAAATCAGAACAGAAATCAACTCTGGTGGGGTGAGCAGGACTTGGGCCACCCTGGAGGTGTCCAAGGAATCTCTGGACCTGTCCCTCAGTGCTCTGCTCCCCTTCCCAAGGTGGGGCTCGGTCAGAGGTTGGGCTCGGTGGTCTTGGAGATCTTTTCCAACATCAGCAATTCTGGAAATCAAATCTGGGGTTCTGTTCACCCCAAACCATCCTGGCCCGGGGTTTGACACCACTACCCCCAACACCAAATCACAAAACCAGAATAAAACAGAACCTGGAGGCCCAGGCTGGGTTGGCTTGGCCAGGTTGGGGTGGATGGGGGTCCACAGAGGTGGCAGGGACAGGAACCCATCCTGGGGCAGGTTTGGTGGCAGAATCTGTGACCCCATGAACAGGAGCCCACCCTGGGACAGCTTTGGTGGCAGAATTTGGGACCCCATGGACAGGAGCCCACCCTGGGCCAGGTTTTGTCCCAAAACCTGTGACCCCATGGACAGGAGCCCACCCTGGGGCAGGTTTTGTCCCAAAACCTGTGACCCCATGGCTTTGGTGATCACCTGGAGAAGTCCTTGCTGGGCCACACGGGGCAGGAAGTTTGGAATTATCAGTGAAGGACAGATTTGGGCTAATGCAAATCCCTCATTGAGATATCCGGCCCCATTGGGCAACTCCTCCGGAATATTCCTGCCCTAAACCTAATCCTCAGGGATTAACATCAATAATTTTGGATGGAAGTGGATCAGGTGCAGCTCCTGGCCAACGTGACCCCGAGGAATTGGCATTTCTGGATTGCAGGAGCCTCTTGTGCCTGGTCCAGAGCAGCTCCATCGGTGCTGGCGTCACCTCACGTGAAATTCCTTCCAATCTCCTTCACAGGGAGGCGAAGGAATTAACGAGCTATTAATAATTACAATGCTAAAAGCACCGAGCATCAAAGGGAAAATCCGGGAAGCTGAACACAGCGGACAGAAATGGGCTGGGATCTGTAATTAGGGATGCCTCATGTCCCAGATAACCCCGTGGAAAAGTATAAAAGGTTTCCCATCCCTGTTTCCTTCACTCCCTGCTCTGATCTGAAACAGCTCCAGCCCCGCTGCCGAAAGGTGAGTCCAATCTTTCTGTCCCTCTTCAATTTTTTGTTCCCTCTTTCATTCCCCTTCAATTAGGACTTCAAAATTCCCGATTTTCTGTAGGAAAATGGATTTTTTCCCATTAGTTTGGGTAGAATTGGAGCTTTGGGCGCTCCCTCCTCACCTCTGGATCTTGGTCGTGCTGGAGACCAAGATCTCATTACCCACAAGAATAAATTATTAAAATAAATGAGAAGAGAGACCTTGAGCAGAGGCTCAAGTCAAACCAAAACAGCAGAAAGGGAAGCAAATAGAGACAGAGGATTTTGTGGAAAAGGTTATGGGAGATTTCCAAGCAGGAGGAACCAGAGGCTCTGGAGCTGCTCTTGGGAAATGAAGGTTTGGGACAACTTTTCCCTGGGAATCCAAGCCAGGAAAAACCATGAGAGGTTCTGGGTTTAATGAGGGATTAAAGCATCTCCCAAGGACATTTCCTCACCCCTGCTCTTGGGAAATGAAGGTTTGGGCAAATTTTTCTCTGAGAATCAAGGCCCGTCCATGGAAGTGCATGGGTTTAGTGAGGGATTAAAGCATCTCCCAAGAACACTGACCCCGCTTCCTCACCCCTGAAGAAATCAGGAGGAAAATGGGGACTCCCAAGGGCAAATGTGACCGATGTGAATTTTCCTTTTCCCCCTGCAGCCCCACCAGAACTCCTCCACCATGTGCTCCCGAGGCTCCTGCCACAGCCACGAGACCTCGTGCCACGAGTCCCGCTCCTCCTGCCACGGCTCCAGCTCCTCCTGCCACGACTCTGGCTCCTCCTGCCACTACACGGTGCAGAGGCAGCCCGTGCAGAAGTTCAGCTACGTGACCCCCTGCTGCCCACCCGTGCAGCCCTGCTATGCGCCAGTGCAGCGTTACTGCCCCCCGGTGCAGCCCTGCTGCCCACCCGTGCAGCGTTACTGCCCCCCGGTCTGTCCCCAGGTCACCAAGAACATCTGCAAGCTGCCCACCTACCCCAAGTACTGAGGGGGGTCCCTGCCCCGGGTGCTCAGCCCTAAAGCCTGAACCGATGGCTCATTATTCTTATTTTAATTTGATCCTCTAATTCTTCACCCATTATTAGAATTCACTTCCTGGTTTTGCTCCTCCCTGGTTTGATTTGATTTCCACCAAGCTGGGGGTGATTCCTGCTGCTTCTCACCAGCGTGGCGGGCTCCAAAATAATAAAATTTTATTTCCAAAAGCAAAAGAGGTTTATGGTCTGTTTGTTCTTTCACCCTTTTTTTCTTCAGGGTAATTGTTACCTCTGACTTCTTAGTCACCACTTCTTGCTCTTTTCTACTCAAAAACCACAAAATGTCCCTGAAATTTCAGAATAATAAAAGCCAGCGATTCCAGAGGCATTTCTGGGGGAGGTGAAGGCTCAGGGAGCTCCTCTGCACCCTGATTATTCACATATCGATGTGCAGAATATTTATATTTATATTTATATTATATAATATTTATACATTTCCACCCGGAAGGAATTGTTCCCTGGGGGGGGTGAGCCCCTGGCACAGGGGATTCCACGGATCCCTGGAAGTGCCCAAGGACACCTGGGATGGTGGGAGGTGCCCCTGGAGATTTTTGGGGTCCCTTCCCATCCAGCCCATCCCAGGGCTGTCCTCAGTCCCTTCCTCAGTCCCTTCCTCAGCTCCTCACACTTTGTCCCTCTGACTCAGAGCCACAAACACTCCGAGGTGCTAATAAATGCAAATAAGCACCTCGTGGGTTTTCCTAACCCTCCTTCTTTCACTGAGCCCCAAATTACTGTTTTCAGTGACTTCAATAACTGTGAGATCTCTCAGGACTTTTGACAAGCTCAGAGTTTCCTTATCTCCCCGTCCTGAGGCACCGGTTGCAGAACAGGCTGTGTGGCTGCATCAGCTCCCCAGGAGCTCAGCAAGCAGACTCAGCTCCAATTAATGACCCTGAGAGTTGGGTCAGATGATCCTTAATGTCCCTTCCAAGCCAAATCACTCTGTGAATCCCTGATCCCACGAATTCCTCCTGCCTGACGGAGAATTGACTCAAGGGCCTCCCCAAAAAGGAGATTTATCCAACCCAGTGGAGAATTTCTACATCACAGCAGCTTCCAGAAAACTTCAGATTCTCCTAAGCAAGCATTGGCTCTAAAAGATTTTCTTAAAAGCTTTTGGGTTTCTGAGCCATGGCCTGGAAGATAAAAAAAAAGAATCATAAAATAATTTGGGTTGGGAAGGACCCTAAAGATCATCTCATGCCCTGACCCCTGAGTTGTTCTCACTCCCCTGGATAAAAGTCACAGGAGAGGGACAATCACTCATTTTATGGTCCTAAAAACTTGGGGGAAACTCAGAAGCAAAGAGCAAAATGAATAAAAATTACAAAACTAACTAACTAACTAAATAAATAAATAGCCTAAATAAAACTCGACCCAGCAGAAACCCGGGGTTGCAAACAGGATGGCAAGAGGTAAAACCCTTCCTGCTGAGGGTTTGAAACCTCCTCCATCCAGGAGGAACACAAACAGGAAAATATCGTGAAGATATTTTGAAAATTACGTGATATCGTTAAGATATCTTGAAAATAACGAAGAAATCAGCTGATGGAACGGGAGAAATTTGGGATGGGGGACCCAGGAAGTCACCAGGACCTCCCTCTAATGAAGTCCCTGCGAGATTTGGCTCTTAATTACAGCCCCTCGTGTCAGAGGAAATAAAAATGCAACAACCAAAAGGTGACTGCGCCACGGAGGAGCAGGGGAAGGAGCCAACCTTGAATTGATGCAATCCCAGTTACCCAACACAAATCCCTTAATAACTCCAGGGACAGGTTCGTTTTTGCCAGGGAAATGTGCAACTGCTTCCGAAATTCCTCTCTAAGCAGGTTGGGAAATTTAATTTGTTTATTTAAGTGCTGAGGAAAACGTCGTCGTTGGGGTTTTGTTTCTCTGACGGCGTCGAATTGGAAATGCTGAAAATGAGAGATGGGAGATGAATGTGAGTGTGAGGGGTTGGGTCAGCACTGCCAAGGGGAGCCTAAATCCTGGGACAAAGCTTTGGGAGAGATAAAATCCTGTCCCCTGCTGTCCCCTTGTCCCCTGCTGTCCCCCTGTCCCTTACTGTCCCCCTGTCCCCTGCTGTCCCCAGTACACCAAGAACATCTGGAACCTTCCAAACTTCCCAAGTTTTGAGCAGGACCCAGCCCGGGCTGCTCCAACCTCAGCTGGAATCCCTGAGTCTCTGCTGTGTGGGGATGAGCTCTTCCCCTAATTAATGTTTGTGGTGTTGTTCTCACTGAATTATTTGGGAAATTTTCAATTTCTAATTATTCGGGGCATAATTGCTTTGTTGGGGGATCTTTCTCTGTCTTGCACTGCTGTTTCAGGCTCATCTGGGTGTGAGAAAAAATAAATCTGAATGAATAGAAGATGCATCAGTAAAGGAAAAGGGGAGATGGTCAAAGATTGGGTTCAATGATCTCAGAGGGCTTTTCCAGCCTCAGCAATTCCAGGAAATTACCTGGAAGGGGAATCAGTAGGTCCCAGTTCCAGTCCCCTTCTCAATAGGTGATAACTTCTTCCGAGCTCTATTTCAGACCTTGGACATAAATTTTCAAACATCTAAAAAGCCTTTGAGCCTCTGAAAACAGGAGGCCCAAATTCCTGTGAGGGAACTGTGAGCGAAGGAAGATGGCAACTCCTCCCAGACCCCGTTTTCCTGAGCAGGCCCTGAATTTGAAGGAGTCAGAGATGTCTCCTGGGGGGTTTGGAAGGCTCTTGAGGAGGCAGAAAGATTTTGGAGAGCATCAGTGGGATGCTCCAGGCCAAACCCTGGACCAGATCCTGCTTTTTCCCCTGGGCAGCTGCTCAGGGACCCTCAGCTGAGTCACCAGAGGTCCCTGAGGAATTCCTGCCACCTTCCCTTGCTCCACAAAACTCCCCACAAGGAATTGGCTGCCTTTAGCCTGGAGAGCTGTGGGACACCCCCAGTTTGGGAATCTTCCCTCCTGAGGCAGTGAATTTTCCCAGTTTGAGGAGTTTCATTTTCTTACACTTCAAACTCTGAGTCAAACAGGGTCATAAATCCAGATTTAGTGCCCAAACTCCCACCAGGAGTGACAAAACCCAATATCTGCTCAGACTTCAGCTCCTCTGAACCCCTTGGTGTGGTCAGGTGAAAAAAAACAATGTGAGGGATCACAGGAGGAAAGAGAAACCAAAGAATGGGAAAATTTAACGTCCTCAAACCCCGTGCAGAGCTCGGGGTCAGAGGTTTTTCCCTGATCCTGCAATTCACGTGGAACAGCGGATGGGATCACCCCCAAGTCACCCTCCAAACCCAGGGACACGTGAAGAACCAGGAACATTTTATCACCCCCAAGTCACCCTCCAAACCCAGGCACACGTGAAGAACCAGGAACATTTTATTCCTCCCATCCCAGGGAGCCGAGGAGATCCCTCCGGATTTTCCTGCGCGGTGCCACCCTCGGGAATTGCAGCCCTGATCCCATTTCCTCCCGGCACTCAACAACAGGGGAATTAAACCCTGAGCTGTCACCTGCTCCCAACGGGGAGGCCAAGCCAGGAGTCAGCGTTTCTGGGAACCTTCCTGTTCCTGATGCAAGCCGGGCTGTCCCTCACCCTAATTAACTGGGGTGTCAGGCTCCAGGAAATGGGAGAGAGCTGCCTCCCCAAAATCCCCGCGTGAGGAATCACCGGGGCCGCGTGCGTCAGGCAGGGAACACCGGGAAACGGGGGAAGTGCAGACATCCGCGGGATTGGAGGCAGGATTAATTAAGAGGAGGCAGAATTAATGAAGGTGTCATCTCGAGGAGGTGCCTCACACCCTGGGAGGGTATAAAACGTCCCTCAGCCCCGGCCTCGGCAGCCGCCAGACTTCGCTTCCAGAAACTTCTCGCTGCAGCTGAGGAGGGTAAGGGCAGCTTCGCTATTTCTGTTCTTGCTGATGGAGAGGAAAACTCCACGAGGGGTTTCTGTGGATGGAGCTGGGATTTCGGGAAGCACCTCCTGCGTGTGCCGAGGGAGGGAGGGGGGGATTCCCAGGGATTCCCAGGAAAGGGGCAGCCCCAGGAGGGATCCTTGGGGACACAAACTCTGCTGGAACTGGGGCTTGGCTGAGGGGCTCAAACTGAAATCCCACAGGGATTTCACACCCCAGTTCCCAGAGCACACCCAGCAGATCCAACTGGGACCTTTCCTCATGGAAAGGGTGGTCAGGCCTTGGCAGGGCTGCCCAGGGAGGGTTGGAGTCACCATTCCCAGGGATTCCCAGGGATTCCCAGGAAAGGGGCAGCCCCNGGGCAGCTTTGTCTCTTCTCTCCAAGCAAAGCCTCCTAAAAATGCCGGGGGTGAAGCGGTTTTGGGGTGAAACCCCCCGGTTTTAGGAGCTCTGAGCTGTTTTTCTTTCCTCTGCCAACGCTGGGAATGGTTCCCTTCTTGCTTTGCTGCTTTGTTCTTCAGCAAGAGAATAAAAATGGTGATTTGAGCCAAGCTGACTGTCCTGGGTGTTTGCAGTCACTGCCCCCTGGGGAAAGAGGGACACTGAGGGGCTGGGGTGGGTCCAGGGAACAGAGCTGGGGAAGGGGNAAGGGGCAGCCCCAGGAGGGATCCTTGGGGACACAAACTCTGCTGGAACTGGGGCTTGGCTGAGGGGCTCAAACTGAAATCCCACAGGGATTTCACACCCCAGTTCCCAGAGCAGATCCGGCGGGACCGAGGGGGTGTTGGGTCTGGATTAGCGGGTGAAAAAAAGGAAAGAAACAGATGGTGGGAGATCTCAAGAAAAAATATTATTAAAAAGAAAAGGGGGGGAGTACAAGAAGCAGATCAGAGCCTCCTCTCACCTCGCTGCTCCCTCTCTCCAAACAGCTCTGCCAGAACCCCACCACGATGTGCTCCCGAGGCTCCTGCCACGACTACGAGTCCTCCTGCCACGGCTCCCGCTCCTCCTGCCACGGCTCCAGCTCCTGCCACTCCGGCTCCTCCTCCTGCCACTACACCGTGCAGAGGCAGCCCGTGCAGAAATTCAGCTACTGCTGCCCACCCGTGCAGTACTATNTGCCCAGGGAGGTTTGGAGTGCCCATCCCTGGAAGTGCCCATGGAAAGCCTGGAGGTGGCACTCAGTGCCCTGGGGACGAGGTGGGGATGGGGCACAGGTTGGATTTGGTGGTCTGGGACCTCTTTTCTCTGGGATTCCACGCTGGTCTGGTGGCATCCCTGTTCTCCCGTGGGTTTGGAATTAAAGCTTTAATCCCTGGATCCTGAGAAATGCCAAGGAAATGTGAAATCCATGGAAAACGCCTGGAAGGAGCACACAGGGTGAATTCCCAACAAATCCTTGCCCTGGGCCCAGCACATGCTGGGGCTTTGTGTTTCCATCCTGACCTGTGTGTTCATGTTTTCCCCACGAGCTTCTGCTCTCAGAGCCGCTGCTATTTTTGGAACTGAAATAAATAAAATAAAACCAAATCCTGCAGGGTTTGGAACACGGAGCAGCCTCAATTAACCTCTTTCTGCAGTGTGAAAAATAAGTGAAGCTTTCCCCGGCGTGATTCACCCCTCATCACCCATCCCTGGCGTGGGAAAGAGCCTGGAATGAGCTGAGGGCTGCAACAGCCACGAAATGACCAGTTGGTCAATAAGGAATTGGAATTAGTGATTTATAGGCTGAGGAGAAAACGCTCATTAGAGAGGAATGGGTTAAAAAGGAAAAGTTGCAGCAGTGAATGATTCACCTGCCTGGGGGGCTCTTGCTTTTGCTAAGAGGTGTCAGCCTCACATGAGCCTGAAAAAAGAGAATTTTCTTACTCATCCCTGCCCTCCCTGCAGGTGGGAATTGAGTTCCTGAGGTTTCCTGGCCACAGCACTGGTTTGGTTTTCAAGCAGAGACTTTCACTCCCATTTCCTGCCCCAGTTTCAGTTTTCTCCTCTGTCAGTGACCGTGGAACATTTTATTTCCTCTTCCAAATCCAGAGAAGTCATAAAGTCAATAAAGATCCTTTCCCTGTGGATCCAGGCTGGGAATGTCGGGAATTTTGGGGCTGTGGAGGGCCCAGAGCCCCCCCAGGATCTGCAGGGACTCTGGGGAAGCTGGAGAGGAATTTTTGGGATTTCTCCTCAGGAACTGCAGGGACAGGACACGGGAATGATTTCAGAGTGATGGAGAGGAGGTTTAGGTGGGATAGAGGGAAAAACATTCCCTGTGAGGATGGGGAAACCTCGAAGAACCACGAACATTTGGCCAGAGAAATCCAGGCGGCCTAAAGGGACATTTATTTGACACCAGGGACGCCTCGAATAACAACACAGCAGATTCCAAAACAGAGATAAACTGAGCAAACCCCAGGGATTAATGGGGAGGATTTGGCCTCAGAGCCTGCACGGTCCCTTCACCCAAAGTAAAACACAACTGAGAAATTGTACGGCTTTAATTTGAATATTCTCCTTTGCAGAGTGGCTGTTGGACCTATGAATCCACCTTGCAGAGGTGGATCAATATGTAAATGTTTAATAATTTTAATATTTTAAACACCTTCTGGTGTTCAATTTTAATCCAACTATAATTTTTTGGGGTTTGTTTTTCTTGGTTCACTGGGTGAACCTGTACAAAGTCACCACCAAACAACCTCATATGGTCCAACCTCTCCTCCTTCACCTCCCGCCCAGGATGTCCCGAATTTCTAAGGCTGGAGTTTCCCATCCCTTCCCTGGAATCCCCCGAGGATCTCCCGGAGCCTCCCAGCGTTAATCTCAATCACTAATTAGTGATAATTGGCGGCGCCTCGCTCAAGGTCATTACCACAGCTGAACCCAGTGGGAAATTGAGCTCCGAGGGAACTGGAGCCTTGACCTTGGGGTGACCTCAGGGTCCCGTGGCTGCTGGAGCAGGACCAGCCCCTCAGAGGTGACAGGGCCGAGCATCACTGAGGGTCTGTGTCACCGGCACAGAACGGAAAATTCTGGAGACCCAAAGTGTCCTTGACACCCAGAACGGGATGAGAAAACACCAACCCAGCCTAGACCTGCCCTTCCCTCAGCCCAGCAGCACTGAGGGCTCTCCAGGCATGCAGGGCACCCTGTATAATTTATATACAATTAATTGTAATTTATATCCAATTAATAAAAGTGCTCAGCCCCCCAGCAGGAGCAGCCCGTCCCCCGGGGTGACCTCAGACACCAAACATTTCACGTGAGCACAGGGAGATCATTTTTTTTTACAAACTCGTTTAATTCAAGATGCACGAGGTGCCCAGGACATCACGCAGAGATTTATGCAAAGCAGATATTAACACCCGTCATTAATGACTGATCACAGCGTGATCATTAACGCCGGCACTAATCACTGCCGGCGGTGCCCGGGAGCTGAGCACGGAGCTCCTCCAGAATTTACATCCGTAGGTGGCTCTTCCACTACTCCAGGGCATCTTGGAATCTGCAAAGAATTGAATTGGAATTTTGCAGATCGGGTTGAGCCGAGCACGCACAGGATGCAAAACTCCCTGAGTGGTTTTGCATTTTGCTTTTATTTAAATACAAAGAGGAATCAGAGGAATGAGGCTCCGATTTGACCCAAAACCAATTCCAGATTTCCACGATGACATTTGCAGTGAAAATTGCTCTTGGCGGGGCCCTGAGCCTGACAGAGCTCAAGGAGAGTTTGGACAAGGACCTGAGGTGGGGTTGCTGGGGCTGAGCAGGGCCAGGAGCTGCCCTGGATGGTCCCAGTGGGTCCCTTCCAGCCTAGAATATTCCATGATCCCATGGTTCTGCTCCAAGGTCAAGGACAGGTGTTTTCCTGGGATGGGATGAGGCAGAAAGGGGTGAATGTCAGGAACTTTCTGTGTTTGCCCTCCTGGTGTCTTTGGGCTCCACCATTTCTGCCCTCAGACACAAAGCACAGAATTGGACTTCCTGGAATTCGATTTTAAAAATCATACCAAGGAGCAACTGACATCCAGAAGCTTCTGGAATCCACTGCACCTCGATCTTAATTAGAATTTTTATGTTAATTAATCATCTCCATGCAGCAGCCTTTACCGTATGCAAAGCGAGCAGAGGCAACCCCTTCGAGCGTCCCGCAAGAATTAACTCGACATTAAAAAATTGTAAAAAATTCACACAACAAATTGATAATGACCCCAAATTGAGGGGTTGGTCAGAAGCCACGAGGCAAAGACTAAACACATGAAGGCCCATGGGGTGAATAAGTACGGGCTTGGTGCGTCACTCACGGATTGCTGGGGGGTACCTCATGTCCGGCAGGACGGTCCAGACCTCAATAAAAAGGTCTCCAGGTTCTTCTGCTCCTCACACACCCTCAGCTCTCAGCAAGAACGGTGAGTGCTCCCTACAAGGTTCTCATTTGGCTCTGGGCAAGCGATGGATTGAGGCTGTGTCTGATCTCTGCAGGGCGTTGGGCTGGGAGGACCTTTGAAGGATTCTCCTGACCCAAACTGTTCTTTGTGATTCCGTGGGCTTGTGATTCCAAGGTTTTGTAGTTCCATGTTTTTAGTGTTCTATGCATTTATGGGTTCTGTGTTATGGGTTCCATGAGCTACAGCTCTCTCTGAGATCCAGTTTTTGTGGGTAAGAGATGAATTAAGGCTGTGTCTGATCTCTGCAGGGCGTTGGGCTGGAAGGATCTTTGAAGGGGTCCCCCAACCCAAACTGTTCTTTGATTCTGTGATTCCGTGGGTTTGTGATCCCAAGGTTTTGCAGTTCCATGGATTTACTGGTTTATGGTTTATGGGTTCTGTTTAGGGGTTCCATGAGCTACAGCTCTCTCTGAGACCTGGATCTTTGCGAGGTCCTTGTTCTGCTGCCTCTTGGGAAAGGTGGAGAGAGCTCAGCGGGAAATGATCTGCTCGGGGTGGGAATCCAGGGAGGGAACGTCCTGGATGAGCACAGAGTGGGGCAGATCCCAGGGAAGCTCAAAATCTCTGGGACAGAGCAGCAGGTTCGGTTCCTGTGCGGATCTTGGGTTTCCAGCTCAGGATAAAGCAACGGGGAGCGGGGTGAGATGTGTGGAAAGGTGGGATCAATCTCCAAGTCCTTTGTGTTCCAGGTCCTCTCTCCGACCACCCTCCACTCCTCTCCCATCACCATGTGCTCCACTGGATGCTGTTCCACCTCCTGCTGCTCTGTCGTGAAGAGCAAGACCGTGTGCTGCAGCCCCTGCAAGACCGTGTGCTGCAGCCCCTGCAAGTCTGTGTGCTGCAGTCCCTGCAAGTCTGTGTGCTGCAGTCCCTGCAAGACTGTGTGCTGTGACCCATGCCAGAAAACCGTGTGCTGCAGCCCCTGCAAGACTGTGTGCTGCAGTCCCTGCAAGACTGTGTGCTGTGACCCGTGCCAGAAGCCTTGTTGTGACCCGTGCCAGTCCTGCTGTGACCCATGCCA
>VXBR01010639.1:73713-85777 GCA_013400215.1 Cisticola juncidis
TGCTGTGACCCGTGCCAGAAGCCCTGCTGTGACCCGTGCCAGAAGCCCTGCTGTGACCCGTGCCAGACCTGCTGTGACCCGTGCCAGAAGCCCTGCTGTGAGCCCTGCAAGACCGTGTGCTGTGACCCGTGCCAGTCCGTGTGCTGCACCAAGGTCAAGTCCGTGTGCTGCGTGCCCCGGTCCTGCTGCTGCCCCTGCTGCTCCTGCGTGGTGAGGAAGCCCGTGGTGGTTTGCTGCACCCCGGTGCGGAGGTGCTGCACCCCCTGCATCCCCATCCAGCAGTGCTGCGCCAGCCTCAAGAAGAGCTGCTGAGCTGCCCCTGACGGGAGCGGCACAGGGAGGTGAAAATCGGCACAGGGAGGTGAAAATCGGCACAAGGAGTGAAAATCTGCTCGTTTGCCTCTGCTTCTCATCGTGATGGAGCCAATTCACAGCGATTTTCTTCTTCTTTTCCAGCTTAAGCTGCTGCTCCTTTCTGCCCTTTAGTTATCTCTTTATTAATTAATTATTGCCTTGAGTTAATCACTCATTGTAAAAGGCATTAGGTGTTGGTGGGGTGTTCGTTCTCCTCTTGGTGTTTGCGAAACCTTTGGTGTCACCGGGATCTCTCCTCATTTCCTCTCTTGACTTGTAGACAATAAAATTTAGCACTCAGCAAAACGCAATATTTTTGTCTCTTGGTTGTTCTTGTGTGGCTTTGCCGTTCATTTGTCACCTTGCCCAGTTTGTCACCTTGCCCAAAGCTTGTCACCTTGCCCAGAGTTTGTCACCTTGCCTGGGATTTGTCACTTTGCCCTTAATTTGTCACCTTGCCCAAAGTTCATCACCTTGCCCAGAATTTGTCACCTTGCCCAGAATTTGTCACCTTACCCGGAATTTGTCACCTTGCCCAGAATTTGTCACCTTGCCCAGAGCTTGTGACCTTGCCCAGGGCTTGTGACCTTGCCCAGAATTTGTCACCTTGCCTGGAATTTGTCACTTTGCCCAGAATTTGTCCTTATTCCAGCACCATCCGTGCCTTTGGCCAAGGACATGCACCGGTGGCACGGTAGAACTTTTGGGATGCCAAGAGCCATCCAGGCTGTTGGCACAAATCAGGCAAGTGGAGCATTCCCGACCCTCTGGAATGGGTGCCCAGAGCACCTGGGGCTGTCCCTGGATCCCTGGAAGTGTCCCAGGCCAGGTGGGACGGGCTTGGAGCAGCCTGGGACAGTGGGAGGTGTCTCATGGCACGGGGAGGAACAGGACGAGCTCTAAAGTCCTGTCCAGCCCAAACCGTTCCTGGGTCCCTTCTTGGCCTTCCTGATCATTCACCTCAGCTCAGATTTTATACAAAACTGAAAGGTGAAGTGATTAAAACTCAAAGGGCAAGGGCTGAGCGAGACACAACTGAAAACACAGAGAATCCTTGAATATCCTGGCTTGGAAAGGATCCAGCAGGATCGTGGAGTCCAACCCCTGCTCCTCCACAAAATCCCACCCTGGGCATCCCTGGGGACGTTGTCCAAACACTCCTGGAGCTCTGGCAGTACCCACGACCCTCTGGGGGCAGAACTTTCCAGAAATACCCAACCTGGACCTTCCCCTGGCACAGCTCCCACCTCTCCCTCAGGTTCTGTCTCGATCCCGGAGCAGAGATCAGAGCTGCCCCTCGGGAGGAAGGTGTGGGAGAGCCCTGAAATGCACAGGAGCTCTGAGATGCACAGGAGCTCTGAGATGCACAGGAGCCCTGACATGCACAGGAGCTCTGAGATGCACAGGAGCCCATCCCTGCCCTCGGAAGGGGCTCCCCAACAGGCCCCAAGGGGAATTCACTACTCACTGGACAGGCAGCATCTTCTTCCCACCACATCTTCCCAAACTCAAGCGTAGAAACCCCCGGAAATCCCTGGACGATTTTTGCGTTTCCCGTGCGCGTTCCTGGACTACGAGCCCAGGAATGAAACCCGGGACTGGCACCCAACTTAAAAACCTCATTCCTAAAATAACAAACCCGTGAGTCAACGAAACCTTCCCTCCCTGGCTGGGACTTTCTTTGCATTAAAATGCAGGACTCGGCTGGGAATTGCAGGTCTGGAGAAAACGCCTGGAGCTTGATTTGCTTCCTCCAACCTTCCCAGGCGGCATCTGCATTAAAATCATCTTCCCTGCGTGTTTGGCTCTTCTGGAAACTCTCTTTGGCTCTTCAGGGGGGTTTATTTATTGTAAATCAGGCAGGATGAGCAGGCAGCAGGATATCCCACATCAGAACATTTTATAAAGTGTTTTCTTTAGGGAATATTGTGAATATTCATTCGTGTTCGAACCACAGAATCATGGAGTGGGCTGGATTGGAAGGGATGTTAAAAAGGGATGTTAAAGGGATTTGGGATGTTGGAAGGGATGCTAAAAACCATCTCAAACCCCGGGCACGGACAGGGACACCTCCAGCTGGACCAGAGCCCCGTCCAGCCTGGCCTGACCCTACACTGGGACAGCTGCAGGAACAGATTTGCAGCAGTGCTGCAGCCCAAACTCACAGAACCACAGTGGAGGTTTCAAAAGATCCAAAGATGGAAAATTTTCCCCATCACAGGATGGGACATGGCCTGGAAAAGGAACTTTGTGTGGATGTTATTTCTAACCCGAGTGCAGGTTAAATGGCATTGAACAGCAGGAAAATGCTGCCAATGCTGAGGTTCAGCCTGGAGGAGAGACAGGTTTAGATGGGACACTGGGAATAAATCCTTCTCTGGGAGGGTGGCAATGCCCTGGCACGGGATATTCCATGGGTGTCCCATCCCTGGAAGCGTCCAAGGCCAGGCTGGATGGGGCTGGAAGCAGCCTGGGGTAGGGAAGGTGTCCCTGCCCATCCAGCAGGGTTGGGGTTTCCTCCAACCCAAACCATTCCATATTTCTATGACTACAACCCCAGGATCGTCTCGGCCAACAGGACAACAATAAAACCCCATAAAAATGCGATGAGTGGTTGATTCAGGGGAAATGTCTGAGGGTTTACACAGGAGGACATCGCTGCCCGCAGGCAACTCTTGGTGATTATTGAGTGACCAAAACGATGCTGCCCTGGGGACAATTCCAGGAGGGACACCCGACGTCACCAGAGGTCGTGGTCACATCCTGGAAAGGCAGATCCTGCCCCAGTCACCGGGGATCAGGTGCCACCACGTCAGGATCTCCTGGATGTGATGGCAGCGCTGGTTTTGCCATGAGCTGCTGCTGCCTCAGCATCCTGGAATTCCCATTTTTTTACCGGGATCACATGGAAACACCATCAACGTCCAATCTGGAGCTGTCCCTGCTCTGCACGAGGCCACAGCTCCTCGTGGGGACACTCAAGTGTGACCACCACAGCTCTCCTCCGTCCCAGAATATCCCAGATATTTTTATTATCCCAGGTTTGGGATAATCTCATATAATGGAGGAACCAACACGGGAAGAACCCTCACGTGCTGCCTTGAGCTTCGTTGAGACTCAATCCATCCATCTCATGGGTGGGAATGAAAAGAAATCTTAATAAAGATTTACAAATAAATCTTTACAAATAAAGATTAACAAAAATAATAATAGAAAATAACAGGGAGTGTGAGGATTTAGTACCCTAAAGGGGAGGCCCAAGAGCAAGGCTGAGAAAGAGGAAGCTCCAGCCTAAACTTTGACCACAGAGGCAGGGAAAAAAGGATTCCCACTGACCAAAAATTTCCATTGGCCCCCAGAGATCCCAGCCGGGGGCAGAGGGGACACTTGAGCAATGCCAGCTCCAGGTTCCAGGCGTGGTTGTCCCCCTGCTTCCGCAGCTGCCTCCCCCCGGGCACATTGCTCAGCGTCCCCGTGTCCCAAGGTCGTTCCTAAGGGATGGGGATACCTCAGAGCTCCCTCCCTCCCCGCTCCCATTAACGCAAATCCATTAGAAAATTTGCATCTGTTGTTCCTCTGGACGAGTAATTACCGGGCACAATTGGGGTGGTGAGCAAACAGAAGGAGGCAGAGATTAAACACGGCAGGAACTCACGTGAGGGGACACCCCGGGCGACCCGCGGAGCTGGGATTGCCGAGGGATGCCTCATTTCCAGGGGAGGAGGCTCTGCAGAGTATAAAAGGCTCCCCAGCCCAGGGGTCTTCATTCGGTCATCTCGACTTCTCCTCTCCTCCCTCAGCAGCTCAGCAGGGTAAGTTGGATTTTGCCTCTTGTCTTTACTCTGGGACTCTGTTTCTGTGGGCTTCTCCAGGATTTTCGGGGCTGTCTGGTTTGGGACTGGACCCTGCCAAGGATTTGGGATCAGAGATTGGTTCTGGGGATCATAGATTGGTTTTGGGGACCCGAGATTGGTTTTGGGGACCAGAGTCTGGCTTTGGGCTGCTCCCAGGTGGATTTTCTCTGGCAGAGCCAGTGCCGGACAAAACGCCAAGAGCAGGGGAGTCTGTCCTGGGGTTCAGGCACATCCCCGGCCAGTTTAGGGTGGATTTGGGGATAAGAACTGAGCTGCCTCAGCCTCTGGGGGATTCAAGCAGAGAGAAACTCAAATCCAAATCCTCTCTTTCCCTTCCAGCTCCGCCTCCTCTCCCATCTCCAAGATGCCCAACGGATGCTGCGGCGGCAGTAGTGGCAACAACTGCTACACCGTGTGCTGCTACAGCAGCCCCAAGTGCTGCAAGAGGCCCATGTGCTGCAGCTCCATGCAGTGCTGCAGCCCCTGCTGCAGCCCCTGCTGCATGCCCATGCAGTCCTGCTGCATGCCCATGACCTGCTGCTACACCATGAGCAACAACAACAACAACAGCAGCTGCTGCGGCTGCGGCAACTGAGCCCGCCCGGTTTGCTCCCTCCTGGACATGGATTTGGACTTGGATTTGGACATGGATACTGCCCCAAATCTTCCTCTTCCTTCTTCCTCCTCTGCTTAGAGATCGTAGAACTCCTCTTCCTCTCCTGCCCTGCCTCTCCTCCTGCTGTGATGCGCCCTGAAGCCGCCAGTTCCTCCTGGGAGCGCCGGCGCTGCTCCTCGCTCTCCTCTCGGTGTGTGGGATGTTTCACTCTTTTTATCTCTGCTTTGCTTCAATCTGTCTGAAAAACAACAAAAAAACCAATAAAATCTGTAGTTTGTGACCCTGCAACCTCCTGGTGCTGCTGTGTTTGTTCAGAGAGGGTTTTGCTGTGCTTTTCACCTTTTCTGGGTTTTTTTCTGGTGTTGGGATTCTCCTGTCTCCAAGGTGTTCACTAGGGAGACAAAGAAAATCAGGGCATCCGTGGTAAATTAATTCAAACTGGAGTTTCTGGCACCTCTGGGAGCGATATTTGTCCTCTCAGCATAAAAAATAGGAAAAAAATAGGAGGAAAAAAAAGGTTTTGTGGAGACTCAGAGCATCTTCCAGGACCTGCAGGGGCTCCAGGGCAGCTGGAGAGGGACTTTTCATCAGGAACTGCAGGGACAGGGCAAGGGGCAGTGGGGCCAGACTGACAGAGGGGAAATCAAGGTCGGATATTGGGAAGAAATCATTCCCTGTGAGGGTGGTGAGAACCTCAGGTTCTCCAGGAAATTTCTGGTTGTGCCATCCCTGGAAATGCCCAAGACCAGGTTGGACCTGGGGACAGTGGAAGGTGTCCCTGGCCACAGCAGGGGATGGAAAAAATGGATTTTAAAAACCCAAACCCAAAGTCTCTGATTCTATAAGAAAAATTCATAAACTCCCAAGAAATGGGGATGTTTTCTGAAGGATCCTGGCACAGACACATCCCAGGAAAGCCCCATGGATTCCAGGCAGCCCCAGATCTGCCTGGGGACCACAGGCAGCCCCTGCAGCCAGTCTGACTCTTGGGACATTTGTAAAACAAATGCTGAGAAACCTCTGCTGCCTTCAGGGTTGGGGTTGTACCAAAAGTTCTGCTCTGCCACCCTTTGGATGCATTTAATGCCCTTTTCTGACCCTGTGTCCACCCTGCCTCAGTCCCTCGTTTGCTTTATGATCCACATCCCACTCCCCAAAAATATTTTGGGTACCTTGGTCCCACCAAGAGCTGGGTACAACCATCCAGGACCCACCTGGACCTCCCCTCCCCAAAAATATTTTGGGTACCTTGGTCCCACCAAGAGCATCCAGGGTGGGAAATGCCCACCTGGACCTCCCCTCTCAGGGCTGCAGGATTTGCTGATGGAAATTCCCCTCAGGAGGCACCAGTGGAGTTTGTCCCAATGGAAATTTCCCCTCAGGAGGCACCAGTGGAGTTTTCCCTTTGCCTCTGCCCCGCTGATTCCTTGTGAATTTACAGATGGGTCTGTCCAGGCGCATTTTTCTGTCCCGCCAGGGAGGAAATGCCGCGCGTGTTCTCCTCCCCTCACGGGGAATTCACGGTTGCTGCCCCAGGATTTCACTCCAGGAATTGCCCTCGTGCCAGGGAAGCCTGGAAGGAGCTGTTGGCATTTCCTGCAGGGATGAAGCAGCTCTGAAATCTCAGTTTGCTCCCTGACCGAGGTCACTGTCGCTGTCGCTGTCCTTGGGCTGCTCCAGCTCACCTGGGCCGACCCCGCTGCGGAGCAGCCCCGGGATGGCTGGGAATGCCAGGGAGCAGCAGGGAACAGGCCAGGCAGGATCCTCCATCCTCTCATTAGGCAGCTCTCAGGATAATGTGGCCAGGTCCTCAACTGAGAGCTGCTATTTCAGACCGGGAAAAAATTCCTCCCGAAATTCCTCCCAAAATTCCTCCCGAAATTCCTCCTGAAATCCCTCCCGAAATTCCTCCCGAAATTCCTGCCCACTGCTCCTGCTGGGGTTCGGCTGCCCAAGGCTCTGCCTTACCTCGACCTCCCTCCCTTCCTTTCTCCCTCCCAGAAAATGTGTAGAGGAATTTTTAGAAGATTTATTGATGGGGGTTTGAATAATCCCTGAGAGTCTGTGCTGTTCCTGTGCTCATCTTGTAGGCCTTGAATTAGTAACAAAACAGCAATTATAATAATTTAATTTGCCTTCTCATGGATGCTGAATATGTGTAACAATTTTTAGGCCTTCTCATGGATGTAGAAAACAGAATGTTATTCATAAGGTAGAACAAAAAATAAACTAAATGCCAAAAAATGTGGACCAATGAACAATCCTTTAATGTATATACATATGTACTTTTAGCCAATCAACTGTTCAGCTGGGCTTGCTTTTCTTTCTGTAACCTGATAAAAGTAGAATAAAAAGAATAAATGAGAGAGATCAAACCTAATCATATTGATGCCTGTTTGATACTCTGATCCTAAAATGGTTTTACCTCGACAAAGTCTGTTCCTGAGAGCCTCCAGCTCCACCAGCCCGGTGAGGAGCAGCTTCTGTGTTCTCCTCCACCTCAATTTTGGGACATTTTGGTTCATTCTGGGCTCCCTCCCCTTCCAGGACCCTCAGAGGGTCCTGAATCTCCTCTGAACCCCTCCCTCCCTGCTGGGGGCTGGGCAGGGGGTCCTGCTCAGGATTCCAGGATTCCAGGGGGGGCTGAAGGAGGGAAATGTGGATTTGGGGTGCAGCACACCCAGTCCTGGAGCCTCCATCCCTGGGGTTGCCTCTTGCACGGGCAGAGCTGCCCCTTTTAATTGAATTATTAATAAAATACTGCTACTAATAGAAATTAATAAATAGCACCAGAGCTTCCCAAACCTTGGAGGAGTCCAAGGACAGGCTGGATGGAGCAGCCTGGTCATGCTGGACGCCCATGGGATGATCCTTGGGGTCCATTCCAACCCAAATCATTCCACAAGGGATTTGCAGGCAGTCAGGTGTGGGTGACTGAGCTCCAGACATCCCAAACCTCCCTTGGCCCCTCCTCACATGCACATCCAGTGACTGGGGGCAAACATTCCCATTTTCCTGACATTTTTCCCATTTGTTCCAAACCCATTCTGACCAAACGACGCCGGGGTTCGGTTCCGGCCCCTGCTCTGATTCAGCACCAGCTGCTGCTGAGTCAGTCCTGGAAAATCTCTGTCCAGCAGATACGAGGCTGCATTTTTTGGCTCCCTCACAAGGTTGTGGGGAGGACAAATTCATCCAAATTCACGGGAGGCCTTTGATTATCTCCAGGCTAAAACCATGACGAGGCAGAACGAGGGTGGTGATCTCCAGTAATGAGGCAAAATGCAAATTCCAGGTGACACATGTGGCTAAAAACTATGGCTTTGTGTGGATGAACAGGGGAGCTGGAATGGTCCATGGCTGTCTCACTTCCAGCAGGAAGGGTGGCCATGGGTATAAAAAGGCTCCGGACCCAGCACCCTTCATTCGCTCGTCTCCTCCCTCCACCTCTCCTCACTCTTCAGCAGGGTAAGTGAGAATTTCCAACCCTTCCCTCGCCTCCCAAAAGGGAATTTTGGATTTTCTGCAGCAGATCTGAGAATTGCTGGGGATCTGGGGTGGGGTTTGGACATCGGGGTTTTGCCAGCTCTGAACAGGGATGAGCTGGGAACCTCTGGGGAGGCTCTGGGAGCATCAGCGGGGAGGGGGACGGAGAATATTCCAGAAGGGCACAGAATGAGGGCTCAGGGCTCTTCCTAAGACACCAGGGGTGCCCTGGGATGGGCGCTTGGGCACCTGCACCGGGGGACAAACCCGGAGTTGTGACCACAATTCCCAACCCACCCACCCCGGGGTTTCCCCTCCTCAAACCCCCAAATGTGGACAGATGAGCAGAGCTTTGAATCAGCCCCATGTCCCCAAATTTGGGGACACTCACCCTCTCTCTGCCCCTTCCAGCTCCGCCTCCTCTCCCATCTCCAAGATGCCCAACGGATGCTGCGGCGGCAGTAGTGGCAACAACTGCTACACCGTGTGCTGCTACAGCAGCCCCAAGTGCTGCAAGAGGCCCATGTGCTGCAGCTCCATGCAGTGCTGCAGCCCCTGCTGCAGCCCCTGCTGCATGCCCATGCAGTCCTGCTGCATGCCCATGACCTGCTGCTACACCATGAGCAGCAACAACAACAACAGCGGCTGCTGCGGCGGCTGCGGCTGCGGCAACTGAGGCGCTCCCGGCTCGGACACGGACATGGATTTGGATTTGGACACGGATTCCACCCCAAACCCTCTCCCTGCTGCGTTTGGATGCTTTGAGCTTCTCTTCTTCGCTGCCTTTAGTCCCCAGGTGCTCCTGAAGCCGCTGCCCCGCGAGTTTCTGGTGCCTTCCAGAAATTTCTGCTCTTCCTTCCTGTCTTGGTGTGTGGTGCTGCCCATGGCTCCTTCTCCTTTCTCTTCTTTAATCCCCAATTAGCCATGGAAGGCAATAAAATGTGTGAGTTGTGATCCTGCAAACTCCTGGGTGATGTTTATTCATTCGTGTTTATCCCTTTAAACGGCAGCCCCGGTGTGGGAAGTGTTGAGAGTTTGGTTAATTGATTAATGGGATTGATTAATGGAATTGGTTTTGTCATCATTCTGTGATGACAACGCCCCGGTGTGCCTGGTGATGCTCACCTGGGGAGAAATGGGACTGGCAGCTGAAAAATGGTGAAAAATGGTGGGAAATGGTGGGGAAATGGTGGGGAAAAAAGGCAAAAAAATGGTGAAAAAATGGTGAAAAAAAAAGAAGAAAATGGTGAATAATGGTGAAAAAAAAAGGTGAAAAATGGTGAAAAATGTCACCTTAGCAAGAGGAGCATCGCTTTAATTCCATTTTCCTCCTGCTGGTTTGAGATCCAGTCTGCAGCCAAAGCATCTCTGTGGTCCTAAAGCCGGAACTGAAGGATTTTTTCTTTTCCCAAAGGAAATCTTCCCAGAGGATTTGCTGAGCTCTGAGGGAGGATTCTTAAATTGCTTAAACAGAGCAGGATCGTTCAGGCTGGAAGGGAATTTAGAGCTCGTCCAGTGCCACCCCTGTCATGGGCAGGGACATCTCCCACCAGCCCAGGCTGATCAGGTTCGGGTCCAGCTGGAAGGATCCAGAAATTCCGGGGGTCATTTTCTCTAAGTTACATTAAAATGTGGGAAACTTTAAGAGACGGGATCAGAAATTCAACATTCACACTCGGGGATTTGGGAAATCCTCAGGAGGTGGCTCCAAAACTCCTGTAATGTGAACAAAAAAAAAATAAATTCTAAACTCGGGACTCTGGCAATGAGTTCTAAACCTAAAATCCTGCTTGGCCCTAAGAGATCCCGAGGTCTCTTTCATTTTTCCACTCAAATCCCTTCCTGCCAGGCAATTCCTACGGAATAAATGACGGCAGAGCCCTGCCAGGTGCCAGCACAGCCCCGCAGCCACACCCCCGAATTCTGCGGATGCTTTTCCCCGTGATTCAAACCCAAATTCCACCGCGCAGAGCTCCGAGCATCCCTCACAGAGGCTCCACAGGGAAATTCCTTTGGAAGCCCGGGGGGGCTCCCGGGACAGGAATTTTCCTGGTACTTAAAAAACGTCTCGGCCACAGAAATGCAAAATGAAGCAGCTCCACACAGAGAGTGAATCAAAGCAAAAATGCCAGAAAGGCGCTTGGGAAAGCCGGGAATTGTTTCTGCGTGAGGTCACCGCTCCTCCGGTGTCCCCATTCCAGAGTTTGCACACATAAAAGGATTTTCCTCGCCGTAGCCGAGGCGCTCCGCACTCGGGAGGGATTTAATCCACTTAAATCAAGGAATAAACATCCAAATATCCCATCCCCGGCCTGCCACGCAGGGTTGCAGGGTTTCCACCTCCCCGCCACCCACGGGAGCTGCTCCTGGGGCCATCCTGGATCCCCTCCTCTTCCTCAGGAAGGACTCCCGGGCCCCTCCATGGTTTTCCCACCGGCTCCGGGGTCTCCTTTTGGGTGCCTCACTCAGCATCCCGGCATCCCGGGTATTCCCATCCCGGCATCCCGGGGATCCTCAGCCTGGGATCCCTCATCCCAGGTACCCCCATCCCGGTATCCCGGGTATCCTCATCCCGGGATCCCGGGTATCCTCATCCCGGTATCCTCATCCCGGAATCCCGGGTATCCTCATCCCGGGTATTCCCATCCCGGGATCCCGGGATCCTCATCCCGGGTATTCCCATCCCGGGATCCCGGGATCCTCATCCCGGGTATCTTTATCCCGGCATCCCGGGTACCCTTATCCCGGTCCCGGGATCCTCATCCCGGTATCCTCATCCCGGGATCCCTCCTGACTAACTCGGGGCTCTCGGGCATGACCGGGGCTCATGAGATAATGACCGGGCCGGCACCGGGGCAGCGCTAATTGCGGTTGATTAATCGCACGGAGAGTGCCGGCAACAAAACACACACACACACACGGCAGCGGCCTCAGTGCTCAGCTATTCATTCCCAGGACGTGCCTCATCCCCGGGACAGCTCGGGGTATAAAAACTTCCAGTGCCTGCTCTGCTCCCAGGACTCCGATTCCCTGCTCAGCCCGTCCGCTTCTGCTCGCGGGGTGAGTTGGATTCTCGCAGGTTCCTCCGTTTTTCCTTGGAAACAAAAATAACAACAAAAAAGGCGTCGGTGGTTTTGTTTTGTTTTGTTTTGTTTTTCCCAGGCTGTTTATGCCCAAGGGCTTGGTCACCTTCGAAGGATCTGTGAGTCACGGGAGAAGCAGCTCCCGAGGGAATTTTGGGGGGGGCTCAGGTTGGAGAAAAGGAGGAATTTTCAGGGGGAATTTCGGGCTCTGCGCAAGTCCCTGACAGGAGGGGACAGCCAGGGAGGATCGGGCTCTGCTCCAGGGAACAGGGACAGGAGAGAAGCTGTGCCAGGGCAGGGTCTGGCTGGAATCAGGAGGAATTTCCCCATGGAAAGGGAGCTCAGGCCTTGGCAGGAGCTGCCCAGGGAGGTTTGGAGTGCCCACCCCTGGAGGAGTCCAAGGAATTCCCGGCGGTGCTCTGGGCTGGGTGATGCTGATCCATCCCGGTTCGGACTGAATGACCCCGGAATTCCTCCCCACCCTCAGTAACGCCCCGGTTCTGTGCTCTGTGCCCCAGGATGCTCCACCAGAAAGGCGGCAGCGACCACGACCTGTGCCAGCACCGCTCGGGCTGCGACCACAAGGGCTGGACATGGCCCGTCCCCTCCGGGCACTGCCACGACAGCCCCGGGACGTGCCCCGACCCCGGAAGCCTCAGCCACGACACTGA
>VXBR01010642.1:0-72343 GCA_013400215.1 Cisticola juncidis
AATAAAATAGAAAAGAATAATTCAGTTTGAAGAGACATAAACTGATCATCTAATCCAACTGTTCTGGTGCTATTTATTGGCAAACTGGGAAGTTTCCACAAGTCCCTGGTTGGTGGGAGGGTATTAAGGAACCATCTGAGGCTGGATTACCTGGAATAATTTTCCCTGGATGAAAAAAAAAAAACCAAAAACAAGTAAGACTGCTGTGTAACCCCATTCCTTGTTTTTCTTCAGAAGTACCTAAAGGTTAGTTGTATATCCTAATCAGTAAAGTTAGATGTGGCTCTATAATCACTGTTATTCAGCCTAGTACAGAAGGATAATTGCCTCACCTTAAGGTAGGTGTTGCAGGTCAGGAGGCTTCGTGATGCCTTGGATAGCTCTCTGTGGCTTCCAGGCAAGGGTATTAGCATTCTGTTCCTTGCATGTAAGCAAAGTAGAACAGGTAATTGCTTTGTTATATTAATAATGGAGTTTAAAAATATTATTTTGACTTTTAATTTTTTTTTAAATTTGGGTTTATTTACTCTGAAAAGATCCGTTAGCTGCACACTTAGCTTTTCTGGAGTAACATGAGGCAATGAGGAATAAAATCCTATATACTCACTTTCAGCTTTCTCCAAAACAATTGAAATTTTACTTCTATATTTGTGATTGGGGAAACAGTAGGACCAAAGACTTTGATAGGCTCAGGCTCTTTCCTGAGATAAGGTGGTATCCATAGGATGAAAAGACTTAGAAGCAAAAAATTAGCTATGGAGTCATATTCATTTCCTAACAAAGCAAACAGGAATTCTGCCACAGGAGAGAAAAATGAGTTCTGAATGATATCAAATCAAATTGCACAGAAATGGATGAGAAGATAGGATGTTCTCATGCTGATTTTTCCTTTGCTCTTCTGTGGGTTGTACAGATGTTTCCTAGTGTTTGCGACTGCAGAGAAGTCCTATGTTGGAGATATCTGCCTTGTCAATGGAAATGGTCACCACTGCCATCTCTGCTGCTAACGCAGACAGTGCTGTCATTAGCCTTTCTAAATATACATTCACATGTCAAATCCTGCAACATGTGCAATTTATGCAATGAAACAATGTTGGCTGAGATGAAATTGCATGTATTTCCTCTGGCATCACAGTAACTAACCTGAAACTTCATTTACAGTCTGTTCTGACCGCCTCTCAAGCATGGCCCAAGGCATTCATGAAAGATGCTTTCCTAACAGACACTTGCCCAGAGGACCTTCAACCTACTTTAAAGACCCATGTGCTGTCAGTTTTTCCAGCTATTGGAAAATTATGCAATTTATGTAGATTGCAAAAAAAGGAATAGTGATGTACTGTAATGGATGTGGTCGTGTGCTTCATTTATAAGAGAGAAGCAACTTCTACTAATATGGTGAATTAAAAAAAGCTCTATGGTAAATGCCACAGGGTTTTAACAGGACTCAGTGTCAAGGTACACTTCATTCAGTTACTGCACAGAAGACAGTGACAGGAAAACTGCCAGGGAGAGACCCTTCCACTGAGTCATGAGCTTCAGAAAGGACCGCTTTTGGAAACATCTACTTTTAACTTTCTCACATAGCAGTCTAAGGGTGGTTGGTTCCATGATGAATCCCAGACTCTGTCAATGGTTTATTTTAAAAGAATTATATTTGTGCAATCGATCCTTTATATCAGTCATCTAAGATTTCAAAGTCCAGCATGTTAATCATCAGTGACCAAGAATCTGTTGTGGAAAGGAATCTTTCAACCTTGATACGTAACTTTGAGAGGCAACTTTGACCCTACTCAGACTACTGCCATAAGGGGAGCACAACTGGCCCTGGGATGTCCACTATTTATGAAGTTAGATGATTGAGATTTTTGGATCTTATGGATCTCTTGGAGCCATTTTTGCTTATTATCAAGACCTATGGGGCACTCTTACAGACAGTGCTTGACCACCACATTTCCTTCCATCCCTCAAGTCTAGAGTAACCTACACATGGCCATCACAACCCCTATTTGTGGTTGTGATTTAACCATGGTGAAGACACACACCATCACATGTGTATATAAAATTAAAGTATTAAAGTATAAATTTCACAAATGAAGAAAACGTCTGTCAATTCCATCTCTTAAAAGAGAGATAAGTACAATATTAGCAGATTGAATAGGTAGAATTTTCTCATGGTAATTTTATTTTATTGTGGAAGAGACTTGAATTATGTCTAAATTCCTTTGAACATGAAAAACTGAGCCACTGCTTGGCAGCTTTGTCTTTTCCAACTCTGTACTAAGCAAAGCTCGTCATTATCATATTTGTAAGATTCATAAGCCTATTGAATACGGCAATCTTAATGTACTTTGTTTTGCATATGAAACAAAGTGCTTTTCATAATTTCATACTTATGTTAGAAAGCACTAATTAATCACTTTTGTTATTCTTACAAATTAGAGAAGAAATCATAGGAAGTTTCATGCAAGGAGTAATTTAGGTCCACCTTATCTTCACTTAAAAAGAATCTTCAGGACAAAGTTGTCACACAGGAAAATTGAAGGCTTTTTAAAAGATTTTATGTATTATTTTTAAAAATACAATTTTTTTAAACCTAAGTAACATCATTATCTTAGAAAATTAATTAGAACTGCTTTATGTTCCAAACTACATCTGTGAAAAACCTAGTGATGGCCACATTGTCAGCCACAAACAATGGTTCAATCAAAATTCATGGTAACATTTATTGTGGCTTTTTCCATTATTTTGGAAATACCCTTAAAATATATGAAATCAAAAACTGGAACAAATCACTGAGTCAACAATATAAGTAGAAAATGTATTTTTATTAAAATTATCATTAAATAATATTATCATTAAATAATTAAGTTCTGAAGTTAAACCCCTAAATTTTAACTGAGCATTTGACCTGTTTACTGCTGCAAGATAAACCACTTTTTTTTTAATCACATAAACTGTAAAACAGCTGCTTGTGCAGCCATCAGTATGGCTATGCTTTGAATCTTGAGACCTTTGAACCTGCTTAAAGGTAGGAATAGGACAGCTTTTAGATGTTAAAAGCCTTAGGAGAGATTATGCCTACTTGAGATAAAATTTATTCTCCCTAAAATTATAAAAAGATGATGTGTTAAAGGTGATTTACCATTTTGAGAAGGCCATGGACTAACATTTCTTTTAATTGCCCTCTTGCTTCCTTGATCTTGCCATGAATGGTAATTCATGAATGGCAAAAGTAATTCCTTTGATGCTGCAGTCAGGAAAATTTAATGCTATAATGTAGTTTCCCTCACTTTTTAATTTTTTAATCAACATGGATTATCTGACGTTCTGGTTACAGAACTGATGGGGGAGAACATAATTTTATTAATATGAATTTATATGGTATTAGTGCACCAGGTACTTTTGTGTTTGAATGATGAACAATCATTTTTTTTTTTGTTTGCTTGTTTTTGAAGTTCTTTTTGTAAATGAAAAAAGAATATTGAAGAGAATATTTTTTTTATTTTAGGAGGAATAAAATACTTGCAGTCACTGATTAATTCCTGGGGATATGCTTAGAAAATAATGATTTTACATTATTTTTATTCTTGTTGCTAATAAGGCAGGAGTCACATTCTAAACATTTGAAATGAAACAAGGGTCCTGTGGCAACTGTAGGAACACAACCCAAGTTTCATTTCAAAGATTATCAGACAGAAGATAATGACATATTACATTCATTTCCCGCATTTTACACACTGGAAGTAGGCTAAGTGCAGTGATCAAGAGGTAATGGAAAGAAGCTTCTCTCCTTCCCAGCTTGGTGATGCCTACAGACCGACTGAGGATGTGCTGAGTTCCTTTGTGCAGATCATTGATAAAGTCCTGGAGCAGAGCTGGCTGCGGTTCTGAGCTGTGGAGAACCTCCCTTGCAGCTGAGCTAGCTGTGACACCATTCATCATCACGCTTTGGGCCAGGACAGTTTTTTAAGAAGCCAAGGGTGCACCTGTCCAAGCCATAAGCAGCCATAAATCGCTCCAGAAGGATGCTGTGAGAAACTGTCTAAGGCTTTACTGAAGTCTAGGTAGATAATATGCACAGCCTTTCCCTGGCTGATCCAAAAAAGCAGATCACCTGGTTATAGGACATGAGATTGATCTAGTGGGACCTATCTTCCATGATTCCATGCAACCTAATTCCCTGTTTGTCCTGCACATATCTCATTATGGCCCTCAAGGTGGTGTACTCCATGACCTTCTACAGCATCGAGGTCAGGCTGACTAATCTGTAGCTCCCTGGATCTTCCTTCTGATCCTTCTTACGGGTGAGCCTTCACACTTTTTTGTCACAGCTGGGGTAAATGATTGAACACAGCTTGACAAGCTCCCTCAGTACCCTCAGGTGGATTCCATCCAATCCCATAGACTTGTGTTTTCTAAGTGGCATAACATTACACTGTACACTGACCATTCCCCTCCCCACATTATGAGGGCTTTTTTTTTTCCTCCTCATCTATGTCTTCCAGCTAAGGGGCTGGTCTTTGTATTAAAGAGAGTAAAAGTAGGCATTAACTACTCAGTGTTTTCCCATCTTTTGTCTCTGTGTAGCTCTCTGAATCCAATAAAGGATGGGGATTCTTAAGCAATAAATAAATAATAGGGATTTTTTATAAAGTATTGGAAAGAGAACATATGAAGATGGTAAGATTCATTATTGCTGTTATGCTAATCATCAAACTGAGGGAAAAGGTATGCTTTATATTGTCCAAGTACTCAGCAGTTCACAGATAATACCTAGACTTTTAGTGCTCAAAGCTCAAATTTCAAAAATACAGAGGTTTATTTTAGATAATGACTGGAGGAAATATAATTAGATTATGAACTCTGGAAATTCAACCAAAGCAATACACCTATTTTAATAATGTCATCCATACCTATGCAGGTCTCCTGTACTACACAACCGCTATAAAAATGAAGTAATGCCTGCCTCCTGAGACTGTGTGGTTCATGAGAATATGACATATTTAATGAGTAAACATTCTGTTTAGAAATGGAGATGACATGTTGGACTGGTCATGGCACAAGCTCGACTCAGTGATCCTGAAGGGGCGCTTCCAACTCAGCTCAGAATTCTACGATTCTATGAGTATATTTTTTTCTATGAAGTTGCTGTCTCATGTTTCTCTTTATGGTTGAAAACCAGCCCTGTTAGAGAACCAGGTACAAATGATATTATTTTACCACACGCTCTGGAACCCATTCTGCCAAACAGCTTTTCTTCAGCACTGCATTTGTATGTATGTCAAGGAATGCAGAAAGGTATATATAACTGAGCAAAATGTTTGGTTTTCTTCTCTTGCTCCCGACCTTGAATTTACATGTGTATGTTGCATGTAGATTCCTCTTCAGGCTAAATCCATCTTTTTATTATGAAATTAAAGGAGCAGTATGCACTCTCTCCAGGAGATTTCCTTATGGGTTCACTCTTCCCCAAGTTTCTGCTTATGAAACTGCAATAAAAATATTGAGATTGATTCTAAATTTTCCTTGGTGCATGAGAAACTTTTTAACCTTTTCTTCCAAGTGGCATCATTTTTATAAAAGTAACACATAGTTTGCCCTGTTCTCTGTGTTTCAGATTAATGAATCTGTGCGGTGACATCATTTCCAATTTGTGTGGGAAAATGCATCCCCTGATTACTCTGATTATGCGAGTGGTTATAAATCAAATCATTCTTCACTTTTGCTTTCTTCTGTAATAGCTATAATTCTTAAGATGTGAACATCGTGACCTGATTTTCAGGTCTTCAATTTTATTATCAAAACGGTGAATCTTTTTTGAATCACTTGAAAATCTTCCTCAGAAGAAAAGATAAAGTTTTTCACAAAGCAGACTCTTTCCAGTTTTTGTTGTTGTTGTTGTTTGTTTTGGTTTGTTGTTTTTTGTTGTTGTTGTTGTTGTTGTTTGTTTTTGTTTTTTTGGTTTTTTTGTTTGTTTGTTTGTTTTTTGTTTTGGTTTTTTTTTTAAGTTATCCAGTTACTTTTTTTTCTTTTATCAAGAGTAAAATATAAATAATCGATAATGACTTGGGTCAGATATGTGTACTTTATGGAAAAAAATGCAAGACTTAGATTCTATGGGAAGAATAAACAGTTAGCCTGCTCTAAGCTAACCTTATGTAAAACATAAACCACAGAAGAGTAAGCCTTGCAGTAACACAATATTTTTTTCCTGTCTGTGCTCCAGGAAGACTTATCCTTTTTTTAAAGATTCAGATGTGAGAAAAGAGGAATGTGCATTTGTATTTAGTCTGAAATTTCGAGATTAAATATAAGTGATCTTCAGTGACTGATGCAACTGTATGTAAACTTTCATGACTCAGATTTAAGGGCAGAGGTATCAAGTGACCTTCATTTATGCTGACATCTAATGAAATACACAGAAAAATGCAATAATTGTTATATCAGAATAAGAAGTTTCTTTTCTGTTTTCTGTGAGTTGTCCTTCTGTTATTTTATTTTAATCCAGTAAAGATATGGTGTTAAAAGGCTCTAAATGTCTTTTACAAGGTTATGACAGTGCATCTGAAGGTATTATTCAAACCTTCCAGATTGTTTAGGAATAAAAAGGACATGAAATGTGTTAAATTAAATCATATAACTGAATATAGGTTTCCTTCTACACTAGATCAGCAGTATTGCATAATTTTACATTTCATTAGACTGACTATATGCTGGAAATATTAAGGTCATTTTTCTTTTCCAGTTCATGTTGAACATTCATATTTTATTAAATTCTGGAATTTCCCAGAATCCTAGAATTCTGCAAGTGAGAGCCTACAAGCTTGATGTAGCATTTACCCCTTCAATGAATACTGATGGATATGATCAGTTCCATGATAAATGCAGAAAAATTTTATACATTGATATTTTTTATCTTAAACTTTACATCTTTTCTGCCCTACTGAAATTTACGAATCTTCATTATTGAGGCGCCTTGAAGTAGAACCAATGGCTTCTCTTCATGAGTTAGTCAGAAAAAAAGGCTGAAACTAGAACAGTTCTAATGAGTATTGACTATACAAGCATCTCCACATTGCATTTTTGTTAGAGGATTTTTCTTGTTTTAAAATTTTCTTTCTTTCTTTCTTTCTTTCTTTCTTTCTTTCTTTCTTTCTTTCTTTCTTTCTTTCTTTCTTTCTTTCTTTCTTTCTTTCTTTCTCTTTCTCTCTTTCTTTCTTTCTTTCTCTTTTTCTCTCTTTTTCTCTCTTTCTCTCTATCTTTCTCTCTCTTTCTCTCTTTTTCTCTCTTTCTTTCTCAGAGAACAGAAAAATAAGATAGATGCCACATCTGCTCTCATTGTTCCTGTTACAATTGACTGCTGTCATAGGCCTAAGTATTGTTCAGCAAAATTGTTTTGTTGTGTGCCAGGCAAAAAACAAAAACAAAAACAAAAACAAAAACAAACCAAACCAAAGCAAACCAAACCAAACCAAACCAAAACAAAACAAACAAAAAAACCCCACAAAAAACAAAACAAAACAAAAAACAAACAAACAAACAAAAAAAAACCAAAAACTTTAACACTACTCACTGAAAATAAAGTATAATTTACCAAAGCATGGTAATTACATAGGTAATAAGTGTTGATAAATGTTGATAGCACACCTAGTCTGAAAATACTCACATATAGCCTACTTAAATATACACTAGTATATCTATTTAATTAATACTTTAAACAGTGTTCAGAGTAGTTTTCCTTTCATTTCTTCCAACTGGATTGAAACATCTTAGTCATCTTAGTTACTTTTGGAGATAGACTTTTGGAGATAGATCAAAACTCCATCAGTCCAGGGACATACAGCAATGAACTGTTGCATTGAAAAGACATTGAAGTGCTGATGCATGTCCAAAGAAGAGCAATGAGGCTGATGGAGGGCACAATTCTTATGAGAGGGGTGGAGGGAATTGTAGTAAGGGCATTTTCCTCCTGAAGAGAAGGCTCAGAAGTGTCAATCTCTAGTGAAATCAAAGAGATACATGACAGCATGCATGTCTGGAAAAATGCTTTTGAAGGGTGCACTTAAAAGACGGTCTACATTCTAGCATGACTAAGCCTTCCAACCTCATTTTTGAGGTGATCAGATTCTTTGTCCCCTTCAGAGAACTGTCAGAGCTAACCTCTGAATAAGAGACTTATTTTGAAAATGCATTTCTGAACTTCCAGCTTTTAGAGGTGTTGAAGGTAATTTTCAGCTTTTCTGAAACATAAGGTAAACTAGCAATGGTTTTTAGTGAGCATAGATAGTTCTCTAGCCACCTATGCTTAAGTAGGAGATCAGTCTGAAAGTTTCTGTAATTTGGTGTTGAAACTAACAAGACAAACAAATGGTTTAAGAAAATATATGGTTTCTGTTGAAGAACTTTATCATACTCATACAATATCTCATACTGATAATGTTGCATAAGATAATAAACCTGGAATAGGTAGGAATAACCTGGTTGTTATGATTTAACTGAAGAATATGCAAGAGCAATAGGGGAGTAAAGTTCTACTTATTCTAATTGTCTGAAGAACTAATAGTGTAGTTTTTCTAGTATTGTATGTTTTCTAATAGTAAAGGGTTTTTTTCTTCATAGATCTACAAGTATGCCAAAAAATCAAAGACATCTGTAAAATGTTTTTACATTTAAAATTTCAATGCATTTCTTGATGAACAAATTTGGCGGGAAAAACAAAACAAAACAAAACCCACAAAAATCCCACTGTTAACCAATCCAAAGAGAATAGGAAAAAACATTAAATTTATATTTCTATAGGAATATACTACTTGAACACTAAACCATTCTGCTTCAATCTATTGTTTTCCTTAAAACAATAGTGTAATTTTCTTTTGACAGCTTTATGCTTTTACAAAAATACTTTTATATGCACATAAATTGGTAGTGACTATATTTAATATAAAAAATCTGTTTTACAAGTTCAAGTTCAAATACAAACAAGTATAAAAGTTTTCATATTGACTTTTTCACTTTGTCTTTTTTTTTTTTTTTTTGCCCCCTCAGGTCACGACATTTGTATTTGCTTTACCAAAAACTTTTAAAATTCCCTGCCAGCTCACAAAGAATGAATACACTGCTATATTTATATATCTGTTTCACTGTAAAAGGAAAATATGGAAATGTAAGAGTAAAAAACCTGATGTTAGGAGTGATTGTTAGAAGTTCATGGTTGTTTTATGTCTCACTTCTCTTTCCTCTGTGTGCAGATACTGTTATGCAGTAACTTTTTTCCCTTCTATAATCTGTTATTTTTAGATTGTGATAGAAAATAAATGCAAATGGTTTAAGCTGTCCAGAATGCAAACAGCAAGGCTAGACTGAAAATGCTTCTTGCAGGATTTCAAACTTGCAGAAGATAAGCTACAATATTCAGACCTTATCAAACCAAAGGTTGGTTTTTTTTTCTTTCACTCACCTTCAAGAAAACCAAGTTGAAGGCCAGACAACTCAATTGGCAATGTTATCATGGCCTCCGTATCCCTCTGGATGCTTCTGCTGCCCCATCAAATAATAAATAAGAAATTCTCCTAGCAAAATATGAGTTCTAAAATGAAGTTCTAGAATAGTAGAGAGCTTTTTCCCCTATCACTTACATAAGTTAGTAAATAGAGAAATCAGCAGCTCTGTGTCACTTGTCATATTATTTTGGAACTGGGGACAGATCTCAGATTATCAAGACCCTGCTGTACTGCTAGATGAAATTCTTATTACTTTTTTCCATCAATATGTGTTTCCAGAAAAAATTATGGTGATGGAAGTATTTCTAGATGCAAGTTTTTAGATAATACAATTTTTTTCAAAGAATTTCGCTTACCAAAATCTATGCCAAAATATGTATCTAAAGACTACAGAGTTTTTAGACTATTTGAAGATGACTCTCTGAAGGCGTACTTTTTCAATAAGAAATATCAGGCTGGTGCAACTGGAGCAGCTCCACTATTACCTCAGCTGCATATTTCCCAGTTACAGCTGGGGAAAGGTGGGGATACTGGCAGACTTCTGGCCCTGTAAAAGAAAAAAGTGCTTGTGGGAAGGGCTGGGAGTGTGAAATGCAGTGGAAGTGGCTCATGATTAGAATGGATAACCTGTTTAAGAGGAGACAAAATGTTCAGTGACAAAGCAGTCTTTGAGGTACTGCCTCTGTCTCTCATGTTTGTTCAGTTCTTTTGAGCAGCAGAATCTGGAAACAGAATAGCAACATCAGTAAAATGCAGAGTGTGCAAAAATTTTCACAAGGATAAAGTCATTACTTGGTTGATTGTGCAGGAGAGGTGTGGCCCAGTAATCTTGCAGATCCTTACAGTGGTCTTCAACAGATCTAAGAGCACATACGTAATTTAAAGGCTTTCTCTCTCTCTTTGGTGATTATCAAAACATCTGTGTAACATATTGACAACGTCGCTTAAAATTGGAGGATTTATTCACTTTCCAGCCTCTCATTACTTATAAAAGTTGTAGTCTCTTTCATAAAAGTTATGCCTAGTTTCTTTCCTTCACAATGCAAACAATGTTATTGAAGACAATAGTGAAATATTTAAGCAGACAAATATTAAAATCTTTTCCCTGCCATAAAGCATCCAGACAGTCTTTCCTGCCACACCTGAACAATTATTAATCTCATCTCACTGCTCTTTCTTCTTTCATCTGTTTAAAACCTGGAAATTACAATTATCAGAGATCATTAATGAAATGTAGGAAGGAAAATAGGGGCAATAAAAATGACACTAAAAAGAACAGATACTAAACATATCACAGATGTGAAGGAGTACATCCCTCAGTATTCCTTCTCCTCCCCTAACCTAAAAGTCAGTGGTCAAAAACAAAACAGAAAAAGAACATGTCTGTAGAGATGAAGGAGAGGAAGTCACTGCTGCTGCTTGCTGACAGACAAATGAGCAGCCATTCTGTTTCTGGATCCTACAGATGTGGGGAGTGCCAGAGTTAAAACGTGGAGGCAGACTGCTCTGCTTGACCACTGAAAACCCAAATGCTGACCTACCATGAACATAATAAGCTAGCTATCAAAGTCAAGTATAATTCATATTAGTCCTGAAGTGATTGAAAAATACATGCTGTTTGCCTGAGAACGTGAAGAAATGTTTTAACCAGTTAAAGAATGATGTTAAGACACTGACACAAAAAAGGTTGCATTTATGTTAACTTATCTAGAGCAGTAAAGCCAACTTGGTTTTACCTGAGCTCTTTGTAGGTCTTTTTTGGCATCATTAAAATTTCAATCAATTAATTCCCTTTCATTTAGAATTTAAAAAAGAAAAAAAAAAAAGGGTTTAATTACTTCTAAATCCTGAGTTCCTAAGAAATACCTTGAGACTTGTTCTCTTTCAGTGTTTTCCCCTTGTAATTGCTCAATAAGCAAAAGTATCCGGTCACACAGGAACAATATCATAAAAACAATCACAGCAGCCTGCTAAAATCTCTTATTAAATTTCATAAAAGTTTCAGTCTCCTACATGTTCTCTTGGAGAAGTTACACAACACAGCGAGATATCATTGTAGCTCACAGATGCCTCCTCCATCTTTTTATAAATTAAGTGTTATCTCATGCTGCTTTAAAACAACAGACTAAATAAATAAATTAATTAAAATTGGAACAATTACTAGTCTATGCTATCCAGCAACACTTGGAACTTTGCCATATGAAAAAGTCATATGAGTTGCACAAATAATTTACAAGATCTTCAAGGTTGTTCTCTGATGCAGTTCATGGCACCTGAGAATACAGGTTTGAGACTTAAAAATTCAGAGTAGGCTTATTTGGAAAGGAAGTAGTCTACAGAATTATAAAAATTAATCCAAAGGATATGCTGCTCATTAGAGTTTTAAGAGGTTGCAGTTTCAAATTTTTTCATGCTCAGTTGGTTCAAATCACCCATGTTTGCAGACCTCTAAAATATTTATGGTCTATGGATCTCTGATGGGATAGTACACATTTGGAATCTGACAGAAACATCAGTGTGTGAATTTTATGTATTTAAGTAGTTAAAGAAATATGGTTCTACATTCTCTAAAGCGTGGCTCTGTGAATTAATACTGTTGGGGATGATCTCCATCTTGGAATGAGTGAGAAATAGATATCCTTGTAATATTACACAACAGTAAGGAGACCAATCTTAATTTATACTATCTGGTGTGACTAGAAATATTTTTCAGTTATTTGGAGAATCAGGTTTCTAGTCTATAGTTTGTAGAAGTAAAAATAATATCTACCTGTTTAGAAAAGACTGGCTTTTTACAGCTAGTCTACACACAATAATATAAAAAAGAGTGGGTAGTTCAGCTGTTATTTACAAACTCATTCCAGAGAGTTTATGGTGATTTATATGGTAGAGAATCTTCTCTGCAATACTACTCTGTGAAAAAAAAAAAAATAGAGTGATAGTAATATGATAAAATGATGCATAAACTTTATCAAAAGCTGTATTAATTAATTCTATCACTAGTCACTCATCATTAGTTCATGCACTGTACTAATCAGTTCCAGAATCAACAACAAATCTTATTTTCTCAGGTTTTTTCTGTTTTTAAAGGAGAGCCATTTTTAAGACTCTTTTAATAAAACGAAAATGAATCCCTGTTGTTCAATAGATTAGAAATTTAAATCAATTTACGTTTTATTCAAAAAGCTTGGGAAAAAAATTACGTTCCTATTATCTTGCTACCAGAATCTGGCACAAATTTATTATATCTCATATTCTTGTCTTTTATCTGTAGTTGTTTCCTCAACTGGATGAGAGTGCATTCTTATCCTTTTTAGAGTTTTAGCATTTCAGGTATCTTTTTAACTTCATAGTAGCACTGAGGTCAGCATTCCAAATTATTTATTATATAATTTTTAAATTTCATCATGCCTGGCCATAAATGCCATCATAAATGAGAGAGTGTCTTATAGAAATGTCTTACTGTGGTATGTTACTAAAAAAATATCACTGGAAAGCTGTGCTGTGCAAATATTTGCACATTTGTTTAAAAACATAAATTACTCATATTATTTGCTCTAAGTCCTTGATGGCTGAGATCATGTACTATAAAATAATACATATTGGTGTAGATAATATCAGATAGAGAAGCAGGTATGCATAGTTTTTATGTCTTTAGTAGACATTAAGAATCTTCCCTTTTAAAATATCTGGTTCAAGACATGCTAGCTTCAGAAGAACTGAGAGTTTAAGAAAGCTGCAGAAACTAAGGAGCAACCAAGAAGAGAAGATTGAATAGGAGATAAAAGAAATATCGACATTTTGCAGAATTTCTAGCCATGGTTACAATTTCAAAATTACCAACCACTTCAGTGTTTAGGACCAAACCCTTCCAGGAGTAAATCAGTGTAGTTTCACTGAATTAATTCGAGCTATACTGAAATAGTTTATAACAAATTTAAAGTATTTAAATTTAAAATTTAGATATTTAAAGCAAATACTTCTGTTTCCCCATAGCCTTCCAATATTATCAGCCCCTATATTCCCTTGTCATATTGATCCATATATATAGATGTTGTTTAGCTAATCTTCATGCATATTTAAATAAACTGTGTGAAAATCTAAGTTAAATTGGAAAGTAATCAAGTCCAAGCTGAATCTTTTCAGCTTTTATCGTGTCATGATGTGATTCTTGCTTGAAGAATTCAAATTCCTTTTCTGTATTTCAAGTGTACATAAACCAATTAAAAAATAAACAAATATGTTCATGTACATTTCATGGGACAAAAAGACCAATCTAAGATCTCTCATACTAATGAAGTGTCAAGTCATGCAACTACCTCAGAGCTGTATCTGGGGATCATCTAGGCAAGCCCTGGGTAAAAGAAAGGCCACCTACACTAAGTTGTCTTGAGCAGTGTTTGTGTTTTAAATATGACCAAGGATGGAGACTCCACAATCTCTCTGGGCAAACTGCGCCAGTGCTCAAACAGCCCCAGAGGAAAAACATTTTCATATTTAAGTGTAATTACTTATATTTCAAGATATATATAATGCCTCTAATCCTTAATCTCTGAGGAAAGCCTGGCAGTGCCTATATATGCTCATCCCTCAGGTACTTGGAGAAATGGGTAAGTTCTCCCTCTGAGCCTTCTGTTCACCAAGCTGAACAGTCTCAGATCGCTCAGCCTGTCTTCATAACTGAGATGTTCCATTCCCTTCATTATCTTTGCGACTGCTGGATTGATTTCAATATGTTTGTATTTACTGTACTGAGAAGCCTGGACACAGCACTCCAGAAGTGGCCTCATCAGTGCTGGAGAGAGGGGAAGGATGATGTCTACCTTCTGGTAGTGTGGTTCTAATGCAGCACAGGAGGTTGTTTGCTGTCTTTGCAGCAGGGGCTTCTTATTTGCTCATGTTCATTTTCCTGTCCTCAAAAGAAGCCTTAGGTTCTTTTCTAAAGAGCTCCTTTCTGTCCAACTAGCCTTCAGCACTTTCTTTTGTTACTGATGCACCTACATGAGCCTCTCTTATTATCTTTTATATTCCTCAAATTTAAAATGGATGAAGTTTGTCTTTCTTGTGTCCCTCTCTGCAACTTTAACCACTGTCTATATTTCTCCTTAGTCATCTTACCCTGCTTCTAATTCTCATATGACTCTTTTTTTTTGTCTGAATTTTGCAGATTCTTGATCATCCTCTGCCATTTTTAATCACCTGAATTTTCCCATTCAAGCTAAAGAATAGAGTAGATTGATAATGAACTTTGAGGACACGATCACTGGAATTCAAACAGTTTCTCCTGAACCTCTCCACTCCACTCATGCTTCCCATTTGATTCTTCTAAGTGCTTTCCTCCCTAAGTTTGGTCCTCTGCAGCCTAGGATTGTGATCTTGCTTCTTGACCTGCTTCTTCCTTTCAGAAAGTTGTACTCCACCACCTCCTGGTCACCACAGCTGAAGGATTCCCTTGCTCCTAGTGTAATTAGTCCACATGGTCAGATTTTCTCTTCTTTTGATTTGGTGAGTTTTTTGGGTGGGTGGGCTTTGCATCACAATCTCTCCCTATCAGAATTACCTTTTACCCAGTCAGACACAGTAACTGTGTTGTGATTTCAACACAGTTAATAAGTTTGCTTTGCTTGTGGCCTGTAACTTCAGTGTTCTTTGTGTCTATTATCAGTAATTCGTTCTTCCCATCTTTGTCATCCTCCCCCTAGGTCTGACATAACACCTGGACAATAGTAGCACTTCTTTCTTATCTCAAGGTCCTCCTGTCACAGATGCCATCTCTGTCTTAACTTGGGGTGATCTTTATTTGATTAGTGATATGCCTATGAGCAGTTTCTTCTTTATGCAGTTCACCACAGTGGGAGTTACTGCCTTGATGTATCCTGTATACCTTGATTATACAGGATGTATCAATCAGACCTCACCTCTGCCAGGACTAGAGTTGGCACTATCCTTCTCTGCTTAGCTCATGGCAGAGTCCCTCTCCTCTTTTAGTAGAATTTGAGGCAGGCAGCTGTGCTCTTTAAGTCCTTACAGCACATCAGTGAGGACTAAGTCCTGAGAAGTGGGTGTGTTTTCCAGCTGTATGCAGAGAGCTTCACCTACTCCTTGATTAGGAGGTCATGGCAGACACTACATCAGTCATGTTCCTCTGCCTTCTTAGCCCTGAGCCATGTGTCCTCAGCTGGCTCCTGTCCTATTATCAGCTCATCTAAAAGATCCCTACAAAGGGACAGAAACTGCTACACAAAGTCCTGTTTCTCCTGGCTCCCTCTGCAGCCTGTGCTTCTAATTTTTATACAAATAAAAATGGAAACTTCAGCAACACACACTCAGGGATACAAATATATTCTTAGAAGCACAAAGGTAATTGTCTGGAGATACCTAACCATTTTCATTTAAAAAAACAAACAAACAAAAAAAATTCTCTAAGACAGAAGTTCAATGGAAGAAATAAGTATACGTTTGATCTAAATAGTAGGGCAAATAAGGTCATCCTCCTTAATAAAACAGCTCATCACCTGTTGTCACCTCTTATGTTCATGTGTAGAGCACTACAACCTACTTTCCTGACTGCAAGCTTCCTTATCCACTTCTAATCACAGCTGCTCAAATTGATTCACAAATTAAATAATTCATTTGGAAAATACTAGTCTTTCACAGGTAATTTGAGAAGAAATAGTGTTGATGAATTCTTTTTTTGATGATTTTTCTGACAATTCTATTGCTGGAATATTCTCAGGAAGAGCTAGTTTTTTCAAGCTCAGGTTAGTTGCTGAATGACTAATTTGATTAATGTTTATTAGTTTTTCTTTTATTGAAAATTTAGGTTTTCCATGTATCATATATCTCAAATATGAAATTTTAATGTATAGTGATAATTCAGAGATAAATTTTTCACAGCAGGTTCACACATAGGATATGCCTAAAGGTAGTTGAAAAAGCTTCCTAATGTAAAATTTGCATGGATTTAAAGCTATTAATTAGATGAAGACACAAATTAAATGCCCAGCAGTTACAGGCTGCAGATACTTGTCAGTGCTACATAGACTGGTATGGTTTAGAGATAAGGAGAAAAAATACAAAGAAAAAGAAAAAGGAAAAAAAAGGAGTTTACTTTTTTCATTGCTGTATCTGTTTATAAGTCAAAAATTACTATTTCTCAACATAAAGCTGAGAGGGTCACTGGAGAAGGAAATCACATATGATACATTTTTAATCTTATATTATTTCTGTCTTGAGACAAAATAAATAAACCATAACTCTTGCTATGTTGCAATGCACACAGCAATCTATTGCATTGGGGAATAATTGTGATACCTTTGTTCTACAAGCAAAAACCATTACATAGTTGCTCTAGTGAAAAAGAAACAGAAGTTGATGCTTATTTCTGATTTGAATTAGGCAGCAATTGAAAAATCGATTGTGTTTTCTACACTCTTAATTAGGAAGAAATCCATCAGAACCAAACTGTGTAGACATCTTATGAAAATTTTAGCCCTTAAATCCAGGTTAGCATTGGGGATTTATGGCATGAGTTGTTTAGAGATGAAATAATAAGGGAAAATTTACCAATCTTTTATATTCCTCAGTCATAGCAATGGTAAAAAAATGCCATAATCTAAACCTTAATTTAACTATATGACAAGGAAAAACATTTTTTTCCTTATTCTCATACATCTGTGTTATTATTCATCAGTCTTTGTAGCATAAACATAATGTCTACTGAGGGATATAAAAACTCAAGGACAGTTCACATACTCATGATTGTTGTTTGCCTTGTCTTTCACTCTTGTATTACCTCAGATACAAAAATGGGCCTATCCCTGTCCAAAAGACTATTAGTTTACTACTGAATTGGGATCTTATTTCCAATTACTCTGTTTGCTACCACAGTTGTTGCTATTGATTTAAGAAAAGGAACATTTACTAAAACTTTCTTTCTTTTAAAGCAGAAATTGTTTAATCTGATAAGGCTGGAGTGCAAAGTGACTTTATGTGAAAAATTTCTCAATCCAGTCAATATAATTTAAGTAGTAAGTACTGAATGTACAATAGTCAAAAATTATCTGTTCTCTTAGAGAATAGAAAGATTGGTGCCAAAATGATCCAATTGTAAAGGATTGATGCAATTTCAAACAAAAGAAAGTTGGTAAGTTACTCAGAAAAATGCTGAGGATTGACCATGATTTTTTTGAAAATCGTTAATATTTTTCCCATTCAAACATGCTTTCCTAATCTATAATTACCTACAAATTCAAAAAATCAAGACTTCACAGTTAAAAGGTCAGAGATGCTTAACTAAAATGCATCATGACCAAAGTAATAGTTCAATAAGGGGTACACTTTGAAGGCATATTTTTCATTGTTAGAGTAGACAAAACCCAGATGTTATTTCAGGTTCAAAAGAAACCTACTAAAAACCTGCTTCTGAAACAATATCTTAAACAAAGTCATCTGCTTTTTAAACAATTTCTGAAAAGAACAAGAGACAGAAATTCAAGAAGAGTGTTTTTTCTATTCATAGGAAAGAAATAGAAGAGAAAGATTATTTACTCCTCACTACTTTTAATAAGCAAAGGAAGCATCTAATAAGGACGAAGGTGGCAACTCTGCATCCTGAAACAACTTAACAAGGATCATTCTGCAAACGCTGCTGACTAGAGAGTTATATCTAGTCTGCCCAGTAGGCTTGGGATGACTAAGTAAAGGTAGGAGTTCCGTGTATAAATGCTTAAGCCACAGGCTGGTAAAGAGGTGGTCAAACATTAAGAACAAAGGAATGCAGCCAAACCCACAGATCCTTAAACTACACCTTTCCATTTCTTTTTCCTCTGGAAGGCAGTAGAAAGAGCATGTCACTTTTCTTTTTTGCTCTGTACCTTGCAGGGAATTAAAAAAAAAAAAGAGTAAAAATACAGATTGTAGCACTATCCATTTTTTTTGTTAAAAATATGATAGAGATATCCTTTGTAGCAGAGCAACACTTACTGTAAAAAACAAGTTGGCGCTTGTTCACATGAACTGCTCTAATGCCCTCCAGATGTTTTAAAATAACTTTTTAGCTGAGAAATTTCAAAAGGCAACTTAATCAGTTGTATTCAAAATTAAATTATCAAGCAGAAAATTAAAACTAAGAACAAAATTGAATATTCTATTGCAAACAGTATTTGTAGCTAAATTTTATTTATAAGGTCTCAGATTATCATGTTTCTATGATTTCTTTTCGATACAGAGGTGGTACCATAGACATATCAAAGTAAAAGAACGGTCTAGTCTGGTCTAAGTAGCTGTCAAATTCAGTGTTGTGAGTATATTTTGCAGAAAAACTGGGTTGTTTGAGGGTTTTTTTTTGCTGTTATTTCATGAATCATAAGTTTCTTTAAAAATTATTGCAGTCTCAAACAATTTGAAGCTTTAGTTCAAACTCTGTAGGTATAAGTATTCCTCTGCAACATAGTTATATGATAACAATAAAATATTGATATTTCTACTTGCTTAAATACTTTCTTATCTTGCTACCATTCCCACAAAAGAGCAGGGGAGACAGAACCCTATATATTAAGGACACTCATGCAACAGGAAGAAGGTGGAAGCTGAAAACCTTCAGTCTTTTTAAAAATGTTGGTAGTTCTAGTAAGGTACAATAATACTTACAGAATGCATTTGACATTAAACAGTCAGGATGCTCCATCACTACCAGCAAAACATTTCCAAGCACTCATAACCTGCAGGAGTACCCTGACTGCATAAGTGATTCAAACTGAGGTATAGTCACAGGGACAGGATTATTCTCCTCTTCTGAAGCACAGATCACAAATAAGACAACTTTAGGGGAAACCAAAACTTTGCTATTTCTACAGTCCCTTCTTTTCACCTTTTAAGTTTTTCTCAGTCTCTACAATTGTTTCTTTGAAACAGGCCTGATACGTGTTTTTTCTTTCTTTATAGATCCTAATTTTGCTAATTTATACCCTTAATTACTATCTGTAATAGAGCTGCCCTTGTAATTTCTGTCTTGACCAGAAATTCATGTTAATTTCTCCTTTTATTACACTGTTGCTTGTTTCTGTCATTTGCCATGTTGCTGTGTTGTTGATCCAACCACTAATCAACATTGTTTTAAGTCGTGTATCTTGCACCCCTCTTTGCCATCTGTTATACCTTGTAATTTTTCATGCTGTTATCTTGCTAGCACAGCCACAGTTCAGAGACAGCACTCCACACGCATGGCAAAACATAGTTAAAAAACCTAAATGGAAAAAACCTCTTACAATCCCTTGTCAGTTAATGGCTATATGAATTTTAGCACCATTTTTTTCTATAAGCAAATTATTCTCTATTATTCTCTTCTTTACCAGTATTCCAATGACTGACTTCATAGATTATAAAGTAATAATTTCACTTTCACTGTATCACCCTGAGTATCTTCTCCTTAGTGCCCATTATTGCTTTCAGTAAAATGAAGTCACATCACACATTCATAAAAGAAAACATCTTACTCAGTGTTCCTTGAACGATGCCACCAAGCGACATCAAGATATCACAGTGTCTTTGTATTTACTTCCAAGACATTGGAACTAAATAAACATCAATAGAATAGTAGCATCATAGTCTTGTGATTAAAAGGTCTCCATCTTCCACAAGGCTATTTCCAGGAAATCTAATAACTTACAGACTGCTGCAAGAACTAAGTGTTTTGTTCCTGTATACACACTGTCATTTCTGACACCATTTATGTTTACTTCTAAATTATTTCTATATTGTCCTTTTAAATAAGTGGTTCACCACCATTCATCACGAGTATCTACACCTAAACAACATACGGTATTTTTTTTCTTGAATCAGATTCTCTGTGATTTTGTTGAAAGGGGAGTTCCTTGAAAGATAATGCCTGCTTTTGGCTGCCCTGCAAACCTTTAGACACTGCAGATCCTATTTTACAGGCTGATCTTCCACCACTCCTCTCCCAGCTCATATCGGTGTCCAGAGTTACCCCTTCCTAGGTGCATAATCTGGCATTTTATCTTGTTAAGTATCATGCCACTGATGACTGCCCAATGCTGCAATCTACACAGATCCCACTGCAAAACTTCTCATGCCTCAAGAGTAAACTGCACCTCCCAGTTTTGTGTCATCAGCAAAAATTTTAATGGTGTGTAAAATTGCTGCATCCAAATACTTTACAAAAGTATTGAACAGTACAGGTCCTTGGGTTGAGCTCCGAGGAACATTGCTGGTTTCTGTTAAGTGACCAGACATACCTCTTCTCCTGGTTCCTTCCAGGACAGAGAGAATTTTTGCAGTAGCCTTGAGGATCTGGAGCATGGTGCCATGTGGACATGTCTAGATTATTATTCTGTACTATCTCATGTCAGTTTCTTGGGGCAAGGGTAAGGGAGCCTCTGCCTTCAGAGAAAGACATGGTTTTCTGGCCAGTGTGTGGCAGGGTAGGGAACCTGTCTGCCATAGTTCATTGTCACCCAGCATCCATGGTAAACATTCTTACATAAGAATCACCCTCTCTGCCTTGCAAATAACCAGTCTTGAGTCACATCATGTGCTTCTTGACCTCTGTCAGGCTTGTTGCTGTGGCCGCAACACACTGTTCTCTGAAGAACCTGTTCCAGTGCCCAACCACCCTCTAGGAGAAGAATCTTTTTCTAATATCCAACATAAACTCCCATGGAAACAACTTCAGATCATTTCTGTGGGTCCTGTCACTGTCACCACAGAAAAGAGATCAGTGCCTGTCCCTCCTCTTTCCCTTAGGAGGAAGTTGTAACTGCAGTGACGTCTCCCCTCAGTCTCCTCCAGGCTGTACATAACAAGTGACCTCAGCCACTTCCCAAACAGCTTCACCTCACAGCCCTTCACCATCCTCATGGTCCTCCCTTGGACAGGCCCTCCCTCTCTAATAGCTCAGTATCTTTTTTCCATCGTGTCACCCAGAACTGCCCCCCGCACTCAAGGTGAGGCTGCCCCAGTGCAGAGCAGAGCAGGACGATCCCCTCCCTTGCCTGGCTGTGATGCTGTGCCTGATGCACCCCAGTGCAGAGCCCCATGTCAAGCAGAGTTTTCCTGGAGGCTGTCACACAATAGGGAATAAGATACATCCACTCAATCCCATGTTCTGTGGCTCAGATGTCTATGAGGATATTTTTGAAATGAGTCCCACTGTGTGACTCAGTTCTTTCAGGGGTGCCATGTCACCACAGTACAATGGACTATTTTAAAAACCACATTGAGAGCAACGGGTGGTGGGATCCTCAAACACTGGGATGTACATTTAGCGTAGGCCACCTGGACAGTGAACACCAGAAGCTGTACCCATCAAACTGTCCATGCCAAATCAAAACCTTCATTATTGTAGAAGGGGATAAATCACCACGGTGCATATGAGACATATGTTAGGGAAGACAGTTTGGACTGAATCACAAATTCTTCTGTATTCACAATCACAACTCTAGAAGTGAGTATTTTCTAATTGGCTCAGTGAGTACTATTGACCAGAAATCATCTTCACAAAGTTCAGGATTTTCACAGATTTTCTTGTCACAACTGTATCATGCTCCATGTTGATGTCTCAGAAGCTGAAATCTCAATACAAGGGCTACTGATTCAGAGATTTTTTCCAATTGCCTGTAAAATAACTGATGCATGCTATCAGCTGGGCTGGGCAATTGGTGGGAGATACCCACTACAATATCACCTCTTTTTTCTACCCCCTTAACCTAGAGCCTACCAGCCACATCATTATTAATGGTGAGGCTGTACAGTCAAACTCTTCTTTTCATTAAATGCAACTCCTTCACCTTGCCTTCCTTTCTATCACTCCAGAACAGCCTGTATCCCTCCAGTCAAGGGATTTAGTCCACAAAATCTTCCTAACGGCAAAAAATCATAGCTCTGAGAACTGTTCACTGTTTATAATTCATCCTGTTTTCCTCTCATACTACATGTGAGGTGTACAGATGTGTGTAAAATGTGTGTGAAATTCAGATGTGTTCCTAAATCCTCAGTGTTCCTTTGAGCATAGTAAATATAGTAAATGCTCCCATTTACATTGCTACCTAAATTTTCACATGTATTTATTCATATCTTTGGTTTTAGAAAATACCTAAGTTTGGGAAACTAAAAAATGTTTCCACAGTTTGCACAAGACATTCCCTAATATGTTTCTTAATTTGACATAACTTGAGAAAGCACTATTTTTTTTCTGAATACCTTTTTACTAAATAATATAGATGTACTATAATTTACCTTTTTTTTTTTTTTTTTTTTAANATTAAATTGAGTCTTTGCTCTGTTGGTTACTATTCATATCGAGGAGGAGAATGTCTGGATAGGACTCACAGGCAGTTAGCAGAAATTTCTGTTAACATATTAAGAAAAAGATATTATGCTAGTAAGTTCTGACAAAAATGAAATTAAATGCATAACCAATGACTTAACTCTTGGTTGTTCACCTTTCTGTTCTTTAAGGAATACCTGTTTTCACCTCCTGAAAACATTTTGTCTTTGAAACAGCTGTTTATTTTGGGGATTTTTAAACTTATATCAAAATTTCACTGGTACTGTGGAATACTCATGCATTCAGAAAAAAATCTCATTTAGAGGTAAAAATATTTCCCTCAGAGATATGTGGAAAATTAAGAGCAGAGGCAATTGTATCTAGTGGAACTTTTTCTGTAAGGTACTGTCTAGTCATAAAAATCATTAAACAGAAAAAGGGACATTTAGAGAAAAATAAAATAATACTCTAACACATAGAACATCCTGCTGCTTTTAAGTGCTGCTTAAAACTTCCAAATCACAAAGGCAAATAATGAAAATAGCCAACTCTGGCACTATAAAATTTCTCAGAAAACTGAATGTTCAAATCCATAAAATTGTTTTAAATGAAGCCTTTTTTTTCACTCTGTTACAAAAAATGCTGGATGACCCTGGTTGCCTTCATCTAACTTTTAGACTGTTAGATGTTATTCTGTTTTCTGCTCATAGGAATGAAATTTATTGTGACTGAAAAGAGAAAAAACCTCGCCTTACTTAGCAGTCTATGTTTAATTTGTGATATACAAAAGATAATCAACATTTTATGCTCTTAAGAGACTCTGGAGTGCAAAACAAGAATAGAACCTCAAGAATGGGACAGTTCTTAGGGTTAAATATTCCACCACATTACAAAATATGAGGGATGGATGCTCTTTCTTACTCAGCTGATGAGACCCTTGAAAATAATGTGTTTGGCAAACCATACTGTCAGTGTATGTTATACACCAAGATCATAGCCTAATTCTGACTTTCTTAAAAATCCTGTACTAAGCATGATTTAATTGCACTTGGTGTTTTTCTAAATTAACAGAATTAAGAAGACTTTGTGTCTGTCAACAAATTTTAGTTGTGTTTGCTGACACTAAAAGGAATTGGCCAGGAACTTGACTGAAAACAGTTAAAAAAAAATAAACACCTGATTATATACATATGAATATAACTGAGTATTTTTTAAACATCTTATAATAGTGCCTGATTCCTATTTTTTCCAGTATTAGTGACTAGGAAAAAGCACTACTATTTTAATTCTGCTGATTACCAATGAAGATTTATATGAGAAAAAAGTTTTTGGAAAATGTTGAAAGTTTCAGGTATACTCTGCCAGCAAAGTGATAGCAGTGCATTTTGCTTTTAGCTGTATAAGAGGCACAGATTGAGTTATTCCCTCTCTCCTTTGGCCACTACCACTTCCCAAATATTAATGAACACATTCCTAAAGGGGGTGAACAGGGAAGATATATGGAATCTATGAAAGGAAGACTGATTTCTTCACTGGGTTTCACGGATAAAGGACATTCAGTGGTATACAGTATAAAATTGCAGCTATAGGGAAGATAAATGAAATTACTGATGAAGTAATGAGTTGAGGATAACAAATAATTTTCAAAGGAAAAATTTACTGAGCAAAAGTGGAAGACAGCAAAAGAAATTGCGTCTTCTGTTGGTAAGAAAACAAGCCCAAACAATCTGACAGAAGACACCTGGCCAAAAGGGCAAACCCCACCACTGTAGCTGTTCTCATGGAAACTTGACAACAAGACGGTCACTAAAAAGAAATAAGAAAACTTGAATGAACACAGATATAAATCAAACAGTATCAAATAGCTCAATTAATCTAAAAATCATTTAACAAGTTTCTCTTCTTCTCTCCCTTCTCTCTCTTCTGCTCCCCTGGAAGCTCCTTGGTAGTGCCCATATGAACCAATAACATGATGCACCAGTTGCATCATCTGAGAATTCCATTCTCATTTTCCAAGAGTTTTTTCCTTTCCTCCTCTCCCCTTTCTCCCTATGCCCAAAAAAATGAATTCTGTTTAGGATGACTTGAAAAATAAGTCTCACATGATGTTACCTTTCCCCTGCTTTTATCTGCTTTTGAACATAAGGTCAGGACCTCTGGAATGGGAGAAGTACCCCGGTGATAGAATGAATGCTTGTACTAGAGGTTACCTTTCTCTAGCTGCATGAATAATATGTTGCAATAAACCATGGCAACAGAGCATCACATTTCTTATTATTTATTCATTACGTTATTATAGTAAAAATGTTCCAGAGGTTGTCAGCAAAGATCCAGCCTTCCACATCATCCACCTCCCATTGGGTCTGTTTAATCTACTTCAGGAGCAGGTTTTAAAGTCAAAACAAATCACTTATTATATTTCAGGCAAGCCACTAGTCTTCTTTTATAAAGCTTCTGATAGAGGAACCAAAAATATCCTTCTCTTAGCTTTTTTATTGAAAAGGACAGAACAAGTAAAGAGTTTTAGAAGGAACATATAAAGTAGGTCTGGGAGAAAAAAAAGAGGTCGAGACTTTGCAAGGCTTAATTATAATAACTTCCAATAATAGTTTTCTGTCCCAGGAGCAGAAATCTTTCTCTGTGAAAGCTCTGCCTCTTGAGTGTTAAATTTTTAAGTAGACTGAATATGTCCTCACTTATGTTGGTGTTGAGTGGTGTTCCTCAGAGGTCCATACTGGGACAAGTGCTGTTTAATGACTTCATCAATGGTGCAGACGGTGGGATTGAGTGCACCCTCAGCAAATCTGCAGACAAAACAAAGCTGTGCGATGCAGCTGACGCTCCTGAAGGATGAGATGCCATCCACAGTGACCTCTACAGCTTCAAGGAGTGGGTCCATGGGAATGGAATTTATAATGAATAAATGAACAAATTCTTGCACCTTATGAGGTGCAAGACAGGCGAATGCAAGGTACTGCATCTGGACTGTAGCAACCTCTGGTATGAACACAGGCTGAAGGATGAATGGATTGAGAGCCAAGAATGACTTGGGACTGTTGGTGTATGAGAGGCTGGACATGAGCCACCAATATGCTCTTGCAGCCCAGAAAGACAACTGAATCGTAGGCTGCATCAAAAGAAGCATGGCCAGAAGGTCCAGGGAGGTGGTTCTGCCCCTCAACTCCACCTCTTCCATGAGGAAAGTCTGAGAAAGTGGGGTTTGTTCTGCCTGGAGAAGGGAAGGCCCTGGGGAGTCCTTAAAGAGGAATCCTTTCTGATACAAATATTTTAGCAGGGCCTGTTGTGATAGGAGAAAGGTTTTAAATTGAAGGAGAGTCAATTTTGATTAAATACAAGGAATAATTTTTTTTTTTTTTTTTTTTCATCATGATGGTGATCAGACAAATTTTCCAGAGAAGTTGTGGTTGTCCTATCCCTGGAAGTGTTCTTCAAGGTCAGGTTGGGCCAGCACAAAGTCTGGAGCAATGAAAGCTTATGCTTGGGGAAGAGGACCAGATTAGGGGATACTGAAACAAACTGGGCATTTGTAAATTCTGATGCAGCCATGAGTGCCCAGGGAGTTGGCTGAATTAATTTCAAGCCCACTGTCAAAAAACTTTGATGATTTGAGTTTGGAGAATTAGAGGAAATCAAATGTCACTCTTGGCTTCTAGAAGGGCAGGACCAGGGTACTATTCAAGAACTGCAGGTGAATTAGCTTCACCTCCATTAGTGGGAAGGTTACAATTCAACTAATTCTTGAAACCGTTTCTGTTCACATGAAGGACAAGAAGGTAGCCAGCAGTAGTCAGCATGGCTTCACCAAGGGGATGTAATACTCAACCAACCTGATAACCTCTTACAATAAAATGACTGTCTTGGTCTTTGAGGGGAGGATAGGATACCTTGACTTTCAACATCATCTCTTATACTATCCTAAAACCCCTTTTTGCCATGAGGTTGACTGAACACAGCAACAGGTTTCCCAGATTTTTTTTAATCCTCTATCCCTAAAGATATGCAAAAAAAAAAAAAAAAAAAAAAAACCCCCCCCAAAAAAAAAACCCAAAAAAAAAAAAAAAAAAAAAAAAAAAAAAAAAAAAAAAAAAAAAAAAAAAAAAAAAAAAAAAAAAAAAAAAAAAAAAAAAAAAAAAACCACCAAAAAACCTATACATGGTCCTGGATGACCTGATCTAGGTGATCCTGCTTGAGCAGGGTGCTTGGGCAAGATTACTTTCAGAGATCCCTTCCAACATCAGCCATTCAGTGCTCCTGAAACATTTGCAGAAGCACTTGAGAATGATACATCTTTACATCTAAGAATGTGATAAGTAGTTTTCAGAATCCAGGTCAAAATGAGAGAAATCTTATGTGTTAATGGATAGAGAACACCCTAGAACTCACTGTGGTGCACCTCCCACACACACTCTGCCCTCATCCCCATGTCTTGTTTTCAGAAGGTCCTGCTAAGCTTTGACCAAACCATCTGAGCAGTGAAGCTTCACTTGACCATACCAGTCAAGATGTAAGGCACTTTTTAATCACTCCTGATGTGATTGCTACCCATTAAAGGTGGGAAACAAGGGATAATCAATTATAAGTTATAATGGTAAAACTTTGCAGCCTAAGCAGTGTGGTACAATTGTGAACTGTAGCCCTAGTGGAACATTTGTTAAAGCACTTTGGGAAGAAAACCCAGTAGTTACTGACTTGTGTTATGGACAGAACAGACACTTACTGAGGATCTAGACAATCATTTTGTAACCCTATGAGCAGCATAGAGTTCACCCTCTGAACTCCCCTGAACTGCAGCAGGCAGGGCCAGCACCTCCCTGTGAATGGAATGCTTCTCAGATCTCTCAGACCCTTATCCCTTAAAGAATCATAGCTGACGAGTAGACTGATATTTCAACACTCATACCCACACAGATCTCCATTCTCCTCAGGGTGCGATCCTTGTCTATTTCAAAACACAAAATGTGATGTGACTATTTCACTTAACGTGGGTGGAATTTTTGATAGAGACCTTAGCATACATATGAAAAGTGTACACATCATTTTAGTTCTGTGTCTGTGAATTGATTATGCTATGTATATTACTATCTCAAATATATAGGCAAGTCACTGTTGTAATTGTAGGAAACCCTGTCAAATTACTTTGTGTTAAAGTACTAAGTGATTAAAGCACTGCTAAACCCTTTTGCCCTTTTATCTTTGCATATATGTCCTTTGCACCCTTATCCCCTTTCTCATTCCCAGCTTCTCTGTAAAACATTCCCAAGCTTCTAGTTTGATATTCCTTTGTATGTTTTAACTTGAGTAATATGCAATAGAGTGAACCTTGCTACCAAACTCTGTTACATCACTTTTTCACAATCCATACCAGAACCTGCTTTTGTCAAATCTCTGATGGGGTTTCTTTAAACAGCCAAACCCCTCATTCATTACACTTCCAAAAAGCAAATTTACAAATGTCAACACTCAAAAGCATGAATGAAGTTTTGTGGTGTTTTTTTATTTTGGTTTGGTTTGTTTGTTTGTTTATTTGTTTTTTAAATTGAAATCAAAATTGAAAAAAACCCTAGAATTTCCACTAGCAATGGCAGTGAGAGAACAGAAGCACAAAGTTTAAAGTGCCATTTGATATGGAACCTGGTGGATGAACTGGAATAATCAAGGAACACTAAATATAACCACATGAACAGGTTCACTCTCATTTGGCCATCAAGTCTCATTGAGGCGATCATTTACACAGCCTTACCTTTTATGTGAACAGCCAATGAGTTTTGTCACTCCTTAACAATGGTCGTTAGAGGCACATGGAGGAGGAACTGCATATGCAGGAGGCAGCCAGGAGAAGATGGAGAAAAGCCTTGCTTGTGGGGAACTTTGTCTGGCCACCAGTCCATGTCTGACACGGGACAGGCAGGCAGCAGGGGAACACTGAAGACACTGTACCCCACGGACACCCTCCAGTCAGACGGGGAAAGGTCTCCAGCGATGGACTGCCCTGGGACATTGGGCTGAGCCAGTGGTCTACTGCCAGCAGGCAGACTTGGGGAGGAGCCAGGGGCAGAAAAAGCAACTGCACCCCAAGGGTGCTCTTCAGGGCTGTTCTGTCCCTTGCCTCTTGACTCATTAGGGGCATCTCGAACTTGCTTTTGGAGTCCTCCCTTTTGGCCCTCCTGCTCTCGCTGGCTCTTGCTCACCCTCATGTCTGTCCTGCCTCCCTGTTTCTCCTGCCAGCGCCCTCCCTGCTTCGTCTCTGCGTCCCTGCCTGAGCCATANACAGAGTTAATGAAGCCCAGCTGCCAAATTCTGCCCCTCACACAGCCTCTCCCTCTCCCTCTCCCTCTCCCTCCCATTTTTCTTCCTCTTGTTCTCACTTCTCTAGCCCTCTTTAAGTGGGGTAACTCCTTTTTCGTTTGTTTTGTTTTTGTTACCAGTAAACGGTTCTCAGATACAATGTTTGCCTCGTTTGGCTTAATTTCACTCCTGACCATCTATTTTTAAATGAACTCCGGTTAGTTCCCCACAGTGGAACACGACATTTTGGATGACAGATTTGCTTTTTTGTCCATCCATATGCATGCATTTTAAAGGGCAACTGTTCTTTGCCAACAAGCTTTAGGAATTATGTAAAAAAAAAATATTTTTATTTTCAGGCCAAGACAAATAAAGCAATAGAATCTAATATTGTTAAAATATTTAAATTGAAATTCATAGCATTTGATAATACTTGTCAGTAAAAATTAATGCCCAAAAATCTACAAGGTAAATATTCATGATGCTTCACATTTATTTTAAAATATCTTTTTCTAATGGTGATAAATGTAAAATGATGCCATTCATCTGATGCAAAAGCTAATTTTTTAAAAAGTCAGCACTGTGATAACAAAGTTTTAGTTGCTACATAATCTTTAAATGTGGAGACTATCCAGAGTTTTCAAATGTGTGTTGTAATGTTATCACTGTGGCCTCTCCCATTCAATTGGAAAATCTGATTGTGACAGTGAACTCCAACCTGCATTTTACAAATGCAGGTTCAGCTTGAACACACTTGCCTCTCCTCTCCTCGCACAACTCAAAATACCAATATCAACATAAGATATTTGGCTGTTACACAAGGAGTATCGCATTGCAATTTGGCTCAGATACACCCCTAATCAGCCGAGGTGTCAGGGTAGCCTACTGCACACAATACACTAAAAAAGTGAAGGTGTCTATACAGACTAAGTATTCTCTTCCAAAATATTACTGTTTCAACAAGATCCAGTTCCCTCCCTTATTTAGCCAAAACCCACTCCTATTAAGATTACAGCATACCTATATCATGTCACATCTGCAATCTCTGTAGCAACACTCAGTGTTGAAAGTCTCAGAGATGTTGAACAGAAATATATTCAGTTGCCTTCTGAACAACCATTTTAAAACATCAGGAAAATAATTTCATTTTCGACATTACAAATTGAAGTTCTCTGTAGCGTTTCTGCTCCAGTTACAAAAGCTTCTGACAACCAATTCATCTATTTTGTTATCATTCTGCTGCAGGACTCCTAGTCCAAAAGCACAGTTTAAAACAGGATAGCCCACAAGTACCTGGTAGCTGTCTATGATGTCCTGCATTCAACTGAGGGGGCAGATACATTACCAGAAACACGATTACTGCACAGCTAACAGTGTTGATACAGAACAGATTATGATAATGCCTTTGCGCACTGGAGAATTGCTAACGAATTTCTGGTTTCTAGGTTGGCTGAGACTGAACCTGAAAGTTACTGTACTTACAGAGATCCCAAACATTTAATCTGATTATCTGTTTGTGAAACTTAAATATTTAACTTGCAAAGTGTTGTTGTTACTGATAAGTATAATTTGTGGTGTTTGGGGTTTTTCTGTGTGTTTTTTTTGTTTTTGTTTTGTTTGTTTGTTTGTTTTAAATTAGTTTAAGATATGAGAACAAGATTTGTTCTTATTCAGTCTGAATTCAGCCCAAAAAATTATATATTTTTCTACACCTCAGACCCAGAATCTTGGATGAGAAAGCATTTTGCTGAATTCAGAATGTAAATACTTTATTATATGTATGTAAACAGCAAGGTCTCTGAAAATGCTTTGGGGTTTCTGTGTATTTACATTTATCCATGACCACATGGTTCTGAACAGATGACGTTAAGAAAATGCTAGCTTCTTGTCACAATTCCTAAGTTCTTGTCTGATTAGTCAAAGCACTGGACATGATGAAGAAAACCTGAGGATATCACTCACTGTAGTTTCCATGTGAAGTGCTTGATGACATTTACAATCTTACAATTCTTTTTGCAATACAACTGTGTATGCATTATGTGATACCACCCTGAAACAACAGATACTGGCCTAAATCTGAATTGAAGCACTAATTCTGTGATAGCCACATAACTTGCAAGATCTATGAGGATTTATCAGTGTGCTTGCACTAGAATGGTCAGTTCAGCATGCAGGTGGGCATCATGTAGTGTGGCAGTGCATGTTTTTTGAATATGTTGCTTTGTAACAAGTTCTGTTTAATGTAAAGTTCAGTTCCTTTGTATTAAGTTCAGTTCCGTGTGCCCTGCCCCCTACCTAGTTCCTTTGTTCGGTCTCCCGCGTGTAAGCACCTGCTGCGATGCGGCAGCCCGTTACCTGTCCATCATCCTTCCCGCCTTTTTCTGATGTCTTCGCGCCTTTTTCAGACCCTTTCCTGCCTTTAGCTCCCCCCTCCCCACTCCTGGCATTGGTCCAAAGCGCCATCCATCACCCCCGTTTTCCCCTGAGGCAAGACCCCACTGGTTAGGAGCTGCCAACCCCACCCCTGTTTCCTCCCCTTCTGTATCCCTTAAAACCCCCTGCAAGCCGCGTGTCTGGGTCGGATCTGGGGCTCAGAACCAGGCGAATAAACCTGTCACTGCAGCACCTGGATTGGACCACTCTTTCTTTACCTTCCGCCACGCCGCATCGAGATCTAGTCCTCTTCGGGGCAAAAGAGCCCGCGAGAGTCAGCCCCGCCCGACTGCGGTCTGACCTTCTACTTCGCTTGCCACGGTGCCTGGGCTAGCTGGGGCAAGAGCGAAAAGCTCTGAAAGGGCACCTGCGGCAATGTAGGTCTGACCTGAAGGTTGTCTAAGTCTTATCTCTAAAGATTTGACTCTATTCTGGAAATTCCAGGACATCCAGGTCTTTTATATTTCAGATCTTTCTGATTTCATGCTGACTGTGGATTGTACCAGAGCAGGTATGCCTGGCAGCTTAGAAGGCTTAGTTATTTAACCAGTTATTTAACATTAAAGGATACTGCTTCGTGCAACTGCGCTGGAAGGCAAAATCACATTTTGAGCTTCAGGACTGACCCATAAGCCAAAAAGACTGCAGTGGTGGCAGTCCCATCACATGTTTTGTGGGACAAAGTCCTCCAGATCTAATGTGATTTTACATGTTGCCCTAGACAGCTTTTTTGCCTCACTTTATCCCTGAGGTAATTCAAATCAGCCAATTCAAATTGCGTTTGAAGATCCGAGCGTGGCCACCAGAATCTGATCTTCCCTAAACAACGATGATTTCCATCTTCATCAGCCATACCTGAGCTGTGCACTGGCTTATAATGATTTAAACACCATAGAAATGGATCACAAAATACAACTCATGGCAGAGGGGTTTTCAATCTGAGCCTGGTTGTTGATCTAAATAAATCTTTCCTACAAAATTACAGAATACACCTAATATTTTTGAGTGCAATGAATTCTGAAGTATATGTTTAATCTTGGTGTCTGTCCTTCAGCATATTGTATATACATGCAAATGTATAAAAGTTTATAGGAGCACATATGTATACAGAACAGACACTCTTATACATCTAAATTATATCAAGCTTGAAATTGCAAGGAATTTTTACTGAATGTATAAGTACATTCAAATTTGCAAATCAAACGGGCTGAATTTGACATCAGCAGATAAACTTACAGAAGGTTTTAAAAAGAATTTGGAAGAGGTCTTTTTCCACTTAAAATTGTATAGAATGAATATTGATACTGTAACAAGCAACCTGATCAAATGAGGTAAAGGCTCATTTCTTTCTTTCTCATTATGTAAGGCTGGGATAAATTTTAACATTGATGCTACAGATTACTAGAACATGGAGTTTATGCCAAGGAACAAACCAACGGGTTTTAAGATCTTGGAACTCCTCTCATCATGTATTTATGGCAGAAGGGTGTTAACAGAAATTTTCAGTATAATTCTGAAAAGAACAGAACAGAGCATATTAGAACAGAATACATTAAAACAGAATATTTCAGTTGGAAAGGATATGTCAACCATCATCCCGTTTAACTGCCTGACCACTTCAGGGCTGACCAAAAGGCAATGCATGTTACTAAGAACATTGTCCAAATGCCTACTAAACACTGACCGATTTGGGACATCAAGTACATCTCTAGGAGTCCTGTTCCAGCATTTGACCACATTGTCATTAAAATAAACAGGCTTCCTGATGTCAAGGACTTTCTAGGATGCAGCTTTGACCCATTCCCATGGTATCACTGGATCTCAGGGAAAAGCGCTTGGCAACTCTCTCTTCATGTCCTCTCCTCAGACTGGAGATTTCTGAGACTCCTCAGAAACTTGTAGAGAGTAATGAGGTCACCCGTCAGCCTCCTGTTCTCCAAATTAGAAAACAGAAAAATCTCAACTAGAAATAAGTAAACTCTTCCTCAGCTTGAATCACCCTGGAAAGAAAAGTTCAGGATTTTCAGGAGAAGAGATTTTCATCATCTTTGTTCACTTTTGCGGCCTTCAGGGAATGTGATCCCTTAGGAAGTTTTGGGATAAGGAGGAGGATAAAAGCAGTAAAAATGTATTTGTGTCATAACAATGACTTCTCATCTGAATTCAGCTGTTTGAGTCAAAAGGTCAGGGCTATTAAGTTCCTGCTTGCATTTCTGGGAAAGACAAAAAATTGTAGTAGCCTATCTGTCACTAGCTTAACCTTTGATCTTAAAATCAAACTGAACTGTGGCCTGCAGCTATAGCAGAGAGAAAAAGAAATCTATGAATTGAATAACATTTTTTTTTAAATTACATAGGACTATCTTTGACTGCTTTTTGCTCTTAAAATCTGTGGCAAAACTGATGAATGTGCTTTTGGCAGAGAAACCATGTATCCACTACATCTTGTACCTATTGTTATCACAAATCAATCCAGAGAAACAGTTTGCATTCAACTCTAAGCACTTTAGCATAATTTACCACATAGCCTGTTAGAGCCACCGTGATAGAGGAAGTTGTGTTTTTCTATAAGATACTTCTAAACCATGTAGCTTTTTAAATAACCTCTTTCCACAACAGATATTTAACTATCCATTATATGACTGGAGCCACTAAAAATGATTGTTAGACTTTGAAATTTTTTCTGCCTATATGAAAAATCTAACTGCTATATTTCAATGTCAAAGACACAGTTTTAACAAAGCTACTCTGACTAATTCTTATCATCAGCATATCGACACAGGTCCTTAAAAGTGTTTTGAGAAAAACTTAGAAAGAGCACTCCGGAACTCAGTCTGCTTTTGCAATCAGATTTCATTCCTTTGGGTGAATTCTTGTGCATTTCTTGTACCTTTGGCTTACGAGAACTAACATGGGAAGTAGCATAAGATCCCTGAATTATATTTCTGGTAGATAATACTGTTTCCTTCTGTTCACTGTAAAGGAAGAGATTTAGTATTACATTGTAGTTCACTCTACAGTGTCTGTCCTGGATTCACAGTGTTTTGGAGCAAAAATACAGTCCCAACACTGCAATGAAATATTAGCAGAATTAGAGAAATTAGAGGCTCTTAATTAAGTAAGTAACTTAGATGTGCTTTGGATTCTTGGTTTCTGTAGTATGTCCTATATTCATGGTCAGTGAAGCTGAGAGAAAAAGCAGACTGAAAAAAACTCAGGATTTTTCACCAAGTTCATTCCAAACTGAATTTTTTGTTATATATGTCTACTGCAATCCCATAGCACAGAGAAATATGCCATCTTCTTCTGATTTGAAACAAGATCTAACCCAGAAGAAACTACAAAGGAGTGCTGGGATTGGAAGTCTTAATGAAAAGGTAGAGGGATTTTGCATGAAGTTATAGACAGAGGCACTCTAAATGCTAAATGAAGTTCTGCTTCCTTCGGTGCTCCTCTGTGCTATTAGCAGAACAGAGCTGCAGAGATCCATGGGAAAATTTTAGCCCTACGCATAAGTACCAAAGTATCACTACAATAAAACAGATATTGAAGAGAGCTAAAATATCTTGCCTATGTCCTTGTCAACCTGCTGCAGGTTAAAAGTGAAATCTCTGGAATGTCATATTGTAGAGAGACACAAACTCAATGCATTTAGGTCATTCAGGAACCTGATTCCAAGTACTAAAACTATTAATTTGTTGGTCTAATTCCCAGTTTTCTTTTCTGAATTTGTTTCTTTGTTGGTGTGGTGTTTTGGGGTTTTATTTTGTTTTATTTTGTTTTTTGTCCGGAATTCAGAGAAAAATATTCACACCCTGTAAAAACAATAATCACTGGTATTTCTGAGAATGACATCAGCGGTCATATATGCACAGTGATTAAACAGACTTTCAAAGGCTTAAAAAAAGGATACCGTGAAATAAACATGAGACTACAAGTTCTGTCTTGATTTCTCAGACAGCACCTTTTTCTGTTATTTAACCTTGCTGTGGCAGCTCTGTAGCCAAGTGGGTGAAGAATGACAGCAGCCTGTACCAGCAGAAAGCCCATGTAGGTTCAGTGCATCCTGGAGCCCTGAGGTATGTAGGAAAAGTCACAGCCAAGCTGCTGCAACACAGTTTTAAAAGCTTCCCTTTTAAGCAAGCCCTACAGTGATACTTTACTTCTCTCAGACTCTTAGGGCAGTTATTGGTTGCATTGTTATTGATGCTATATTTCTCCTGAGTGCTGTGTTCAATAAAAAAACTCCAAATAGAAGACATGTTATGTATTTTGTTAGTTGAATTTCTTGTCTGTGTCTGGTAATAAGGTGTCATAGTGGTTTCCCATGTGATGAAATTGAGAAAGGTTGAGGACATAGGTTAAGCATACTTGAAAGTTTGCCCTGTCGTGAGTATTTTTATTAATGGCAACTTTTGCCAGGGAAGAATAATCAGTCAGTTCCAATATAAAGCTCCAGTAGAGCCTGGAAGTTCTCCAAAATCTTATATTACTCATTATTTTAAAAGTTACTGGTATGTTTTCAAGATTATAAAATTTCATATTTGACTACCACATAGTACTGCTGAAACTGTCTTGTTCGTTAACACTATGTTTCACATGCTTCATGCAGTATCCAGTACCTTCATTTTGTGGCTTAATATTTTCCTTTTCAACAGTAGCAAGTGCCTACAGTGGCTAACTAAAATGTGGGTATTATATAAACGAATAAACAGCCTGGAGTCTGAGACTCTGCACCCTTGATCTTGAAAGTCTTATTCATCCTGAGAAATAATCAAGGAATTTATTATTAGTGGCATTTGGTGAGTGGCATTCAGTGGCATTACTGGCATGATAGAAAACATTTGTACCATAAGAAATAGATTTAGGTGCACCAACACATTTCATGTATGCTGTGTAGTATTTATAGCTCTTTCCTCTTATACCTGTAATCCTTAGGTGTATCTCAAATACAAGTTTGACAAGGCAAGCTGTCAAGGGCAGTAAATACCTACTTCTACTCACTGTAAAGAAAGATGCAAATTTATAGTGGCATATATACATTTTTCATTTGTCTTCTGTTAAAAAATGTGCCAATATGACATATATACAGTTTGAGTTTGATTTTCAAACAAGTGAAATAATTTTATCCTGTATTTTTCCTCCCTTGAGTTGAACTTTATCTTATTAAACTGACACAATTTAGCACTGTAATCTACTTCTGGGAATATTTCACATTTAGAATATATGAAATTTGACAGCATTACAAAGCTTCGGGATGGCAGAATGTAGAAGAGAAAAAAAGAGGAGAAATACTTGGTACATATGCATTTTATATTTGAATATACATGCTTTATATGTTGACATTATTTTTAGTAATTTTGTATAGATAAATTTGATCTAGTTCCAAAATAATAAGCTTGGTCTGACAGCTAACAGAGGCCTGTTCAAGACTTAGCATAGCATTTTGCATTGCAAAAAGACACATCAGCACTCTTGAGACTGTAAATAACAATTGGAAAGGGCCAGGAGGAAAAACTCAGAACTCGACAGTATGTTTTAAATAAATATATACAATAGTCAGACAGAGTTTAAGATGCAATTTTTGCGTGAATACAGCTGTAGGTCTCTTCTACTTTACATTAAAATTACTTTACATCTTATCTCAAGGCACAAAGTCAAACAGAACAAACAGAATAGTCATATAAATGCATAGCAGTGATGTCATTAAGTAGCACATTCCCTGTCACTTACAAACGCTACTTATGATAATCCTATACACATTTACTATCACTCTACTTGTGGGTTTGGTTGATTTGGGGTTTTGTGTATCTGTGTGATATTTTGGGTTTGTTTATTGGTTTGGGGAGTTTTGTGGGTTTTGGTGGGGTTTTTTTGGTGGTGGTTTTTTTTGGTTGAAGTTTTTGGCAGGTTTTTGTGTGGCTTTGGTGGGGGGGGTTGTGTGTGTTTGTTTTAATTTTGTTCTGATTTTTGTTTGTTTGTGTTTTTTTGTTTTTGTTTTGTTTTGTTTTTTCTGGTTGGTTGGTCTTGAAGGGGAGGTGTTTGGAGGTTTTCTCTTTTTTGATCATGTTATTTTTTTGCAGGGAAACCAGTCAGTTACATCAAAACCTTCAAAGCCAGAATACAGCTTTGATATAGTAATGAGAATTAGAGAATTAAGATATTTCACCTATATATAGAAAACAAAAAACAAGTTTATCCCAGGTTTTAGGGACAGGATTATTCTTTGTATTCTAAGATGCTTACAAACACACAATTATCCATGACAGATAATTTTGAAATTTCCTGGCAAAACCTGCTTTTCTAATTCAACAAAAGTTGTTTCTCTGCAGTTATGTCCCAGAATTATACAGAATGATTAATGTTAATGTTGGAGGAGATCTTGGGAAGTGTGTTCATCTTGTCAAACAGGAACACCTACACCCTGTTGCCCAGGATCATGTGTTGTTTAGTTGTTTAGTATGGTTGAAGATGAAGACCCTGCAACCTCTGTCAGTAACTTCTAGTTCAGACACCCTCACAGCAAACAAGAGTTTCCTGATGGTCAGACAGAATCTTGTGTTCTGATGTGTTCCCATTATCTCTTGTCCTGTCCCTAAGCACCACTGCGAAGAGCCTGCCTACTTCTCTTCGCACACCACATCCCAGGTGGGTTATAGCAATATAACCCCTGAGGGTATATTAGCAATATACCCCCGAGGCTTCTGTTCCCTAGACTAAATAGTAGAGCTCTTTCAGTCTTTCCTCATAGGAGACATTTACAGCCCCTTAGTCATCCTTGTGATTCTTCATTGGACATTCTTAAGCAAGTCCAGCAGGAAGAGCCTAGACTTGTTGGACGCAGCACTCCAGGCACTGAATAAAGTGAAAGTACCAGAGCTCCCTCAGACCTGCTGAAAATACTTCTTCTACTGTAGCTGAGCATATAATTTTTCTTTTTTGTGACAAGAGGACATGTTCAACTTGATATTCTCCAGAATCCCAAATACTTTTCTGTGCAGCTGCTTTCCACCTAGCCAATCTGCAGCATATCGTGGTACATAGAGATGGTCCTCCCCACTTCCATTTTCTGAACTGCATGGGCTCGCTTCATGTCAGTTGATTTATCCATATCTCTCTGAATGGCAGGGGTACAACTCTTGGGTCAATCAACCATCTACTCCTCCCAGTTTGGTGTTGCCTGCTGGGAACACACCCTGCCCTACCATCCAGGTTGCTAGTAAATATATTTAAGAGGACTAGATTCTATTTGTCCACTAAGGTACACAGCTAGCCTCTGCCCTCCAACAAGACTCTTTGCCAGTGAACACAACCCTTCAGTCCTGATCATTTATCGGTTTTCCATCATTTATCCATCCTGTACATCAACAATTTCTCTATTTCTCTCTCTATGGGAGACAGTTTCCCAAATCTCACCAAAGTCCAAGCTTTGACTTGGACTTTAATACAGTAAGAGGCAGAGAGTTACTACAATAGACAGTTACTTCCACACAGGAATTTATCAATTAGATCAAGCATGGCTTCTCCTTGGTGACTGCTTCTGAACTCCTATACGTTCTTAAAAGCAGTTTTAAGAATTAGCTGTTCTCTCAGCTTCATGGAGTCTAAGGTGAGGTTGACTTGTCTTTTGTTGCTCAGGTCATCTTAACTTTCTTGAAGGGAGCTCATATTTTGTTCTCTCCAGTCTTTGAGCATTTTGCCAGTCACCATGATCAATCAAACACTCTCAAGAGGGGCCTTGCAATGGCACATTCCAGCTCTCACAAGACCTGTGGGAGAATTCTGTCATGGCCTATCAGTTTAGATATATCCAAATTGGTTGTTACCGTGATCTAATCCTCTTCCTGATTCAAATTTTCCACCTGAGTATCTGTAGTTGCTCACCTACTTATCACCTGGTATGACCAGGTAGCTGTGTCTGGTTTGGTGGGTTTTTTGTTCTTCATTTGACTGAGGCTTTTTTGAAGAGAGGAATGTTGGTATAGAAAAATGTCAGGTTTTTGAACAGTTTCATATCTCTATAGAAACACAGAAATATTGATCTTTGTCTGAAGTAAATTTAGAAAACATGGAACAAAGTACCTATCATACAATACATATTACTGAGCTCAGTTCCATGAACAACTGAGTAACATTCATTAGTCTTATAAAAATGCACAGTGTGTAGTTCTGGTTAGTGATTTGGATGACAGAAAAGAATGTGTGTCTATTATATATACATATCTATATTTCCATGTATCTACATATGTCTCTGTCTACACCTGTAACTCTACCTCTATTTATATCTATATCTATATCCATCTATATCTACATGTATATCAACTTTATCTCTCTGTCTGTATAGGTAATTTGCATTGAAAGTAGTTGCAAGGATTTAGAAAGATATATTGCAGTCAAAACTGATCTTAGTAAATTTCAAAAACTCTTTGAAATCACTACTATAAAACAGCAAAGACAAGTAAAAAAAGTGAAAAGGGAAAAATGCTACACACGTAAAAAAAAAGATCAAATACAAAATGTTAACTTTAACATTTCTCTGGAAAATGCACTGTAGATGTTGGAGGATGCAGAGTTCAGAACACTGGATTACTAACATGATCATGTTGTCAACATTTTTAACCATAATATGGGGAGAGCTGAAGGATTTTTCCTTGTTGCAACTTCTAACAGGAAGTCAAATGCCAAAGATTTATGATTTGATAAATCATGAACCATGATTTATATTAACACAAGCCTTTTGTTAGTTTTTTATGTTTTCTCAGGGGGTGAAAGGATAAAGTCTGAAAAAACAGCTGAAGTATTACTGTTATTGAATACTAAGCAGCTGGAGAAACAGTTATAGATGGAGAGAAAAAATGAAAGAAAAGACTTTCATGGAATGAAAGAGGTAGTGCTTAGGCAAGCTGCCAATTCACCCAGCATTGTACAGATTCAAATTCATGTGGCTGATTTGCAAAAATGTTATGGCCATAAATCAGGTGATACTGAAATCCAGCAAGCAGAATCCTGCAGACAAAATGCAGGACATAATAATGATCCTGCAGACCAATGCAGACATAATAATTGCCCAAAAAATTAAATTTCAGTACATTCTTGTCAACCATAAACATTCCTAATAGGGGAGCACAGCAATCAATATTAACACGTCAGAACGCAAAGAAGCTGGGTGCATGACTCAGGTGCCAAAGAGTTAAAGCCCTGTAGTAAACAGAGCAAGTGTTATCTGTAAAGCTGCCAAGGTTAATTCATGGCTCCTAGGCAGGAAGCAGATGTCAGCTACTCACCTTGCAATTGAAGATTGCAGTGAAAATGTTTTGGATTTCGGTGATCTGAACTATCGAACCTGGTGTCTGCTGGATGGCAGTGTGTGATCATTGTGTTTGAGTGTTAGCCCAAACCCTAAAAGAAATCCAGAGACTGCAGTGTTCTCACTCTCCTCAGTGCCTGCCATCCCTCTTTCAAGAACTGTTAGAGTAGCATAGAGCTGGATTTTTCTCTGTGACTCAAGCTGGAATTTCTGAAGTTCTAGTCAATTTAACTCCACTGACAGCCAAAATAATGCAAAACTAACAGCTGCTGTGCGAGCATACAGGTGCTTGAGTATTGATGGTGTAGTGAAAGATTTTGAGAGAAGATTTATTAGTTACTCACATCCTTCTTCTTTTTTTTTTTTTTTCTGAAAGAGTTGAAGATCATTGAATATGAACTTTACTGGTATTTTGTAAGACTTTTACAAGGAAAACCTTCCCCTCTGTTACTTAATTTACACAACCTTCTCTTTTCAACAAACATCCTTAGAAATATTAGTAATGTTAAGTATTATTTCTTTGTAACACAACAAGAAAGGTCCAGCTTCAAATCCACTTAGAGAAGAAAGCATATACTTAATTTTTTTAAGTTGACAGTTAAAAAGAGAAAAGAGAACCCCCCCCCCAAAAAAACCAAATCAAAACTGTCATTGTGAACAAATAATCATATCAAGATTCACAAAAGAAGATGACAGTTTTTTCTCTTCTTAGGAAAAATGCTTCCACATGTGAAATTGTAAAAGAGAATATCATTCAGTCAAAGAATGAAAATGGTAGGGGTTTTAGCTTTTTGAGGTAGAACAGTAGTCAGCTTAGCTAAAATGACTGTTAATAAACAATCTTAGAACAGAGATTTCAAATAGTTTCTTGAATATTTTTTAGCCCAAACCAAAAATCAGTCTCTTGTTACAAAAAACATTGCTTAAAATTTCTGACGCTCTTATTTCTACTAGAAGTCTACATTAATACTTAATGAGATACTTGAGACATATATAGAAAAAATTTGGAAAAAAAATTATTGTCATGTTTCAGGAGCAAAATCTACCACCATCTATGCACAAAGATGTTCATTATTGAAGGACTCAAAAAAGAGAAGACAACAGCTTGAAGAAAACCTTATGTTTGTGTTTGTTGTTTTGTTTCTGTTCTTAAAAAATGACAGACTATATCATTAAAAGGTGAAAGAATCAAACGTGTTTTTCTACATGATTTGAAGTACGTAGATTTTTTTTCTTACATAACACCTGAATAGTGCTTCTAAAAAATATAAGCATTGTTGAGTGAGTAATGGTAGTTTGGTCAACATCAACAGCTTAGTTTACACCTAGCCATGTAAGCCATGAATCCTGTTCTGCCATCCTGTGTCATTTGGCACAGTACAGTATTGTATGTGAATTTCATCAATAATTTTTTTCATTGCGAGACAGATGTATTTCAGGACAGTCTTTTCTGCATCAACCTTTCTGTTTTTTCTCTCTCTTTCCCTTTTGGCATGCAAGATTGAGAACGAATTTTCAAGGTGAATTTGCTCAAGAGACCCCCAAAACCCCCAAATCCAAAATTATATGAATAATTTATAGATTATAGCAATTTCGTTAAATAATTGGTATCTGAAGTTTAAAGAAAAGTCATGTCAGCTGCTGTTTCTAGACCATTTATTTTTATTTTAAAGTACTTTTCTTTTTAAAAAAAAAAAAAAAAAAAAAACTATAAAAAATTCTCCCAAGTTAATAAATTCTGTATTTTCCCAGGTTTTATCCTACTTTACTAGGGGATTGAGAAAAATAAAAAATGAAAGCATCATATTTTGAAATACATCACAAATATTGTAGAAACCTGTATTAGTAACTCAGTGATTTGATTACATTCAGTTTATTCAATTACTTTAGCATACTGTTATCCTCCAGCACTCCAGCACACCAATAAGCAGCATAACATTAGAGCAGGCAAGCCATGCCACTCATAGTTAATGGCCCTTCAGCATTACAATTACATTTATGACATTTTGCCTAGCTGGGGCTTCTGTTACACACTTACCTGAATGCAAAATTTCCCTTTAGGTCGTAACTTACCATACACTATAGTCTCAGAATATGAAGCATTTTCTTCTTTACAGTTTTAAATCATTGTTTAAAGACCCATTAAAGCCAGAAGAAAAGTTCTCAAGAGCTTCTCTGGACTGTGCCTGTGCTTCTCATACATGGGATGCCATTACAAGAGGTGTGGGACACACTTTGGGATGCAGGGGAGAAGGGATTTTTTAATTGTACAGGGCTTATTATGGGGAGCTTTGTGGATGAGACAGAGATGGAGAGGAGAGAAACTGAGACTATTTAGGGGAGAAACAGGTACAGAAAAAAAAGAGGAATAAAGAGATAAAAGAGGCTAGTTTAATAGTAAAATACCAAGATCTAGGGACATCTAGAATGTCTGCATCCATGTCATGGTTTATTTGTTATGGAGGTTGTTCTTTGTCTCCCAGAAACTTGTTTTGTCACATCCAATGCCACATAAATAAACATGTTTTAAAAGTTAACATTTTTGTATTTTTTAGATTCATTCTCTGATTTCCTCTTGCATGTTAATCCTTGAATTTCCTTTAAATATTTGATCCTCATTTTTCATAAGTCTGAATATTGGATATGATGTGTTGTCATAAAATGACATAAAAAGGATAAAATACTAGTCACATAAACAGCTTTCATTGCTGAGGGAAAACACCTTCTGGGTCTTTAAAAATTGTGTAATGCATTGTGTTATCATTAAATCTGCAGCTGTCACAGGAAATGTATTTATTTAACAATTCAATTAGAAAGCAGTTGTAATGATCAGGATAATTTTTTTAAGAATGGGAAAGTTGAAAAAAAAAAGATATGAGCCTCTTTTAGGAGATCTAAAAATTATTATTCTTCAGGCCAAAAATGTTTAAAATATTTTTTCTTTATATTAATAGTATCATATATTGGCTTGTGTATATGAACCCTAAAATGCTGCTACTTAGCTGGGTCATTCAGAAAACATTTGCATTTCTGTTCATTTTAGAACACTGTTCAGGGCTACATCATCTTACTGTTGCTCAGTAGCCATTGCTGTATGTTAATTCCTCATTTTCCTTGAAGAGAATAATGAAAGAGAAATGTTAAATTGATATGAAATAAATTCTTGAGACAGAAAGTGAGAGGTATGGACAATACTACTACAAAGACGTGTACTGAAGCCATGATATTATATTAAAAATGATTGATGTTATCCTACTATTTACTCAAACCACAAAGTGTGGTTATTGTGTTATCTATCTTACGTCACAAATGAAATTCAGCAAAGTATACAGTCTTGGTAAAAGTCCTAGAAAATTGGAATTAAACTGGTTGTTATCAGAGAGTAAGTGGGCAAATGTCACATGGGTCCTTCAGACCTTTGTCTTCTATCTGAAAAATGTCCTGTAGCACCTAATAGTTTCATAACAATTTTGATAGCTGAACATAGTGTGTACTAACAAAATTTACAAGTGCCACCAGAACAGATGCAGTGGAATAACATAGATGCAGTAGCAGGTCAAAATTGGATGTCAAAATTGCCTCAGTAAGAGAAGGCAGAGAAAGTGCTCTGAAAGCACTCCATATAAGTAGATATAAGGTGCTTTTCCTAAGAAGAAATGCTAACGTGCACAAAGATGGAAAGGTTTGTAACTAGAAAAGTGTCTATACTGTAGACTTAATTGTAGGTCTTACTGTAAAGACTTTCTTATTGTGGAGCAGAAATTCAGCAGTGACACCATAAAGTTGCAAAATAGCTGAAGTTGGGACAAAGCCAAGGTGTACCTGATCATGTGTCAAGCAGTGTCATGTATGCATCAGCTCAGTCTTTCTTTAAGTAGACACTGTATCAACTGTTCTGAAGGGAAATTGCATTGTAGTCAATACTGCACTACAAATGGTACATTTCTATACATAATGAAATAGCAAATAAAAGATTTAACTTCAACAAAAATCAAAGTGAATACCAGAGACAGCTACTATAAACTTTATCACTACTGAACCTGTCCATTTCTATATTACATGGAGGGAGATTAACACTCACATTCTGTGATATTAACAAACTTGTATTCTGTAATACATTTCTCAAGATTTCATTTTCAACAACATTAGCTGAAAGAAATGTTCCATCTTATCCTGGGAAAAACAGACAAAGTGTTGCATTTAAGTCTGAAGTCAGTCTCTAAGTTATCAAACCCACTTCTTCAGGAAAAAGTATATTCTTTTTGCATTTAACATGTTGAAAATATTGCAGTTCTAAATACTGATAAAATTTCCACAGTTCTATTTTTTTGCAGTCTAGCAGATAGAAAACAAAAGTACAACAGATCTGAATCTAGAACCACTTCAACAGTATGCACAACCCTTCCTCATAGAAATATGCCCTGAGAAGTGAGCGGACTGAACTGGACATGAATTAATGTGATGATTGATGTCATCCACCTGTTGTTGTGCAAAACATTTCATAATATCCTTGTTTTAAACTGGAGAGGCATGTATCAGATAGGTGGGCCACTCAATGGATAAGGAATTGGCCGATTGGTCACTCAGAGAGTTGTGGTCAATGGCTCATTGACCACGTGGAGACCAGAGATGAGTGGTGTTCCTTGGAGGCAGTATTAGGAGTGACATTGTTGAACTTCACTGGCAACATGGGCAGAGGGAATGACAACAATCTCATCAAGTTTACCAAAACATTAAGTGTATGCTGGAACAAAGATATGCCATCCAGAAGGATCCTGATAGGCTTGAGGATGGGCCCCTGCATACTTCATAAAGTTCAACAAAGTGAAGTGCAAGTCCTACACCTGGGTCCAGACAACTCAAGAGCAAATACAGGCTGAGCTGAGAATGGACTGAGAGCAGCCCTGAGTACTTGGGGGTGTTGGTAGATGGTGTGATCTGTCAATGGGTGCTCAAAACTTAGAAAGCCAATGGGATCCTGGGCTGCATCCAAAGCAGCTTGGCCCACGGGGTGAGGAAGGGGATTCTGCCCCTTTGTTCTGCTCTTGTGAGATCCCATCCAAAGTGCTGCATCCACCTGTGGGGTCCTCAGCACAAGAAGGACAGGCCAGTTCTTGGAATGAGTCCAGACAGGGATCACAAAGATGACCAGAGGATTCAACCATGTCTCTTGTGGAGACAGGCTGAGGGACCCGGGGCTGTTCAGCTTGGAGAGGAGATAACACTGTGGAGACCTTATTGTGGCCTTCCCCTACTTAAACAGGGCCTAGGGGGACTACTTACAAGGGCAAGTAATGATAGAACATGGGGCAATAGCTTTAAAAGGAAGGAGAGTAGGTTTGGATTGGGTATGAGAAAGAAATTCTCTATTGTGAGAGTAGTGAGGCATATGGAATATGTTGCTCAGAGAAATGGATGCCCCATCCCTGGAAGACTTCAAAGCTGGTAGGAGGGGATTTTGAGCAACCTGGTCTACTGAAAGGTATTCCTGCAAGGGGGGTGGGGAAGTGGATGATCTTTAAGGTCCCTCCAAATCCCAGATATTCTATGATTTTTGTTAATTAATTCTGGTTTTAATTACATTGAATCACTCAGACAAAGTGTGTAGTGTAAGATTTTCTTTGTAAAGAAAACCTGCACTTGTCTTAGAAATAATAACAATTATTGGACCTTATCAACGTAAGCTTGTATTTTGCTCAGGTCAGCATGATAATATAATTTAATTGATTTCCAAAGAGCTCAAATACTTGATTTTTGTGGTTGAATGAATATTTCATCTGTTACCATTTCAAAGTTTCTACTGAAAAAAAGATGATAGTTCAAAGAAAAAAATGAACTAATTAAAGAATAATAAATTAATAAATTTTCTTATTTTATCTTACAGTACTCATTCTGGAAAGTTTTGAGAAATATGTTCTCTTACTGCCAGCTGAAACTAACATTGTTTTAATACATTTTTTAAAAATTATATTTGCCCTAAAATGCCTAGAACTTTCAAACAAGTTTAAGGGACTTTAAGAGGGTTTTGTTAAGTCCTTAAATCTACTTGAGAGGGTACCACCAGATTCCAGTAACTTCTCACAGGTTTCTGTGAACTCTATCAAAGTATGATTGGTATATTTACTTATTTGCTGGTATATTTACTTATTTATTTTGGGAAAATTTCTACATAAGCTATGCATAAACTATACTGCCTATACAAGGACTATGTTAAAAAAAAAAAAATCAACCAAATAATAAAAATTTCACTTCCTTCTCACCCCCCAAAATACTCCAAAGACCCTCAAAAAGCAATGAAACAAAAGCCTAAACAGTAGGAGAGAGAAGAGAGGAAGTAATTGCCTATGATAAAAGAAAGATAACAAAAGCTCAAGTGATATGCGCATTTAGTAAGACTGAATTAAATATTTATGATGGAATCAACACACTTTGAAAAAAAAAATTATTACCTGAGTTGGATGGCATAGCTTTCCTGGCACAAACCACATTTGATCGGCCTGCAGGCAATTTTAATAGTAATTTAAAAGTACTCAGGACTCATCATTTTATGTCAGACACTCATTTGAAGACATTACCTAAAATGATATGAAGCTCTTATATCCTCATCTCAAAATACATTAGTGATTTCTGCTTAAGCATTTATAGTGGCAGACTTCTCCAATTTGTAAAATACTGAGGTGAGATGAAAACAACTTATCCAAAGCCCTTTTCTGTTAAGGGTTACTTTTCTATTTACCCTCTGGATATGGAAATATATTTTTCCATTTAATAAATAGGTTAATCATAATTTTAGTTCCTTTCAACAGTGAGCTAAATTGCTATAGTAAAGAGTGATGCAAATTATTATAGTAAAGAGTGATGTAAATTGTGCAACAAAGGCAGTACAATAAAGATAGTGGACAAAGTGCTTCTGAAATATCTCTTTGGACAGTTTAAAATTAAATAAATGAACAATTCATGTTTTACTAATAGATCTTACTATCTGCTCTAAGTCAGTGGAGTCTCAGGAGTAAAAAGCAAACAATGTTCAGTGCTGAGAACTGAGTCATAATAATCAATATGATATTGAAAAGAATTTAGAAAAGCGAATCAGTCACATCTCTTCCAGCATTTGATATGTGCAGTCATATTGTAGGGCTCACAGGAACCTGAACAACTATATAATTTTTGTTCTTTCATAATGACATATCCTGAATGTGGCTGTGCTTCTTCTGATTTCCTGGTCTGAAGTAAGGCTTACTGGGAAAGCAAAGCAGTTTATGTTTACACATGGAGCAGTTAGCTCATTGAAGTGTTGTTATTTTACTCTCATTTTTCAACAGGTGCTTTCATGCATAATACGGTTACAATATTTTGATCACAGCAGATTATCAAAGCCACCTTTGAATCCAAATCTCTTTCATACTGCCATATATTCTTACATATTCTTTTCTCTTTTTGTTCCTTATTCCATTCTTTTTCTGTTTCAGACTACTCTGACATACCACTTGATTAAAGCTATATTACATTCTAAATAATAATCTGAAGAGGCGCAGTTAGAGGAATGGAAATGAAAATGACCAAGAAATGATACAAGTTACCAGAGAGAAGCTGTAAAGACAGAAATTGTTGGTGTCTAGTTAACATCAAACTAGAGGAACTCTTTTCCTTACTGAAAGCATTCCACACACTCATCCCCCTTTTATTCTTTACTCCTCAAATGCTTTTAAGACTTTTACTGAATAGCCATAATTTTAAAAGAACCCATAAGAACACGTAATCCCTATATAATTTGTTTTAAATTGCTCTTTTCTAAAATAATGGTAATTTTTCAGATTACTAGTTTACACAATAAGGAAATGCCTCAGACATTCTTCCAAGAAGGTAATACAGTAGGGAGGAATAATTTATTACATACTTTGGATGCAGCATACTGCTAGCAAAAAGAGAAGTTCTCAGACTAATATATATATATATATAAGATAAAACAACCTAGTATCAGACTTTTGAGTACTGTTGAGGAAGAAACCATGACATTGTATTTCAAGGTTTTCCAAGACTTCCTGCGATATTCAGTATGATAGAGATCTAACACTTTTGTAGTTGTTATAGGTTGACACAATTTGGTTTTTAGTAAATGACGAAACAGTTCCCTGTCAGGACCTTGGAATTGTTTTGAGACAGGCATCTATCAGAGTTCATTTTTAAATACTGACATACTGTTAGACCACTGAGGAAGCTAGAGGAGACTTTGAGGAATACCCATATAAAATTCTGAGTGAGTCCAAGTCAGCCCTTTCCTCTCGGCCACTTGAACAGGTAACATCGCTCCGGGCCATTCTGTTAGAACAGACCAGGCCGGCCTGGCCGGGCCCTGCCGCTCCCTCCCCTTTGGGGGAGTCGGCTCCAGCCTGGCCGGGCCCTGCTGTTCCCTTCCCTTTGGGGGTGTCGGCTCCAGCCTGGCCGGGCCCTGCTGTTCCCTCCCCTTTGGGGGAGTCGGCTCCAGCCTGGCCGGGCCCTGCTGTTCCCTTCCCTTTGGGGCAGTCAGCTCTAACCTGGCCGGGCCCTGCCGCTCCCGCTGTCAGCCGGGGAAGGCAGCCGGAGCCCTGCTCCGTCTCCGTGGGCTCCCGGCAGGGGAGGGGAGGTCTCCTACCCCTCAGAGCCAGCCGGGCTGGGTGGGAGCGGGCGGCCCCTGATAACAACTCTGGGCCCGGCTGGGCCGAGCCCACCCCGGTTCCCCACCGAGGTGGGCAGAGCCCCCTCCTCCCTCTCCTCTGGTGACTCCCGGGCCGAGAGGAGAAGGGGGGAAAGCCCGGCTGCTCTGAGGAGGGCGGCCAGAGAAGCTGCTGCCCAGCAGAGATCCCATGGCCATCGCAGGCCTGGGCAGATTTAACCATTTCTTGGCAACCTGAAGCTTTCAGAACTCCAACCCTTTCCCTGAGAGAGAGGAAGGAACACCTAGAGGGACAGCATGATAAAAAGTCAGCGAAAGAACTGATAAAGATTGTTGGAAGAAGGGATTGAGAAAGTGGAAATTTCTGACTGGACTTTTCTGGATGTAAACCATGGAAAATGGACTAACATATCCCTTCAAATCATGGGAAGAATATGCATTTAGGGAGATGTTCAATTTTGTGTGTGGATTTTGAACAAAGGTGTGTGTGATGGAATAAGTGATACTGGTCTTACAAGATGCTTGAACAGAGAGAGAGATAAGCCCTTTGTGCTAGTGAAGAAGTGAGAAGATACCTCTGTTTCCTGAGAAGAAGAATCCTTTGTTCCTTTGAGTTGTGCATCTTTAGAAGGTGACACCCTAATATGCGGAAGTCTAGACCCATGACCATAAGCAGCCTGAGAAGGTGCTAATGGGAGAGGTCACAGAAGCAGCGGTTTTTTTACGGGGCAGCTGTTTTTTGTGGCAGATAAAACCCACATGAGAATGGTTTTAAGTTGTCAGTAGGGAAATTCTGTGGGGACATCAAGAGAGACTCTTCTCCCAAAGTGCTGAAAGATCATGTTTAAATGGTGAAACTGACTGAAAATCATGGTTTTGTCTATCTGTGTTGGTTGTGAAAAAGTGAACAGTTTGTGGGGAAGGGAGAAGAATTTGAAGAGGTTCAATTTTTTTTTAATTTCTTTTTTTTTTCTTTTTTTCCTTCCTTTAGTGTGTGTTAATAAAACTGTCTTTGTAATCTTTAAGTCTTTTTTGCCTTTTTCCTCTCAAAGTATATCTTACAGAAAGAAAGAAGAGTAAACACAAAAAACCGGCACAAATTTGGTGTGTTGACTGAGAAAGGTCAGAATTGGTGAACGTGAAACTACTACAGTAGTGAAAAGTAAGAGCAAAACATTTTGAAAGGAGTAAAAGGACAAATGAGTCCTGAGATGGTGAATCAATCAAAAGGAATTCCATTGATTTCAGTGAGTGGTTTTGGAGAATTGTAATGATTGTAGTATTAGCATATATCAAATTTAACCTTGACTTGATATGACTTTTTCAAAATTCATTTGTAATTTGCTGAACTAGTATTTTGATATAAAATTTGGCAATTGCCCGATTTAGAAAATCCTTTTTTTGTAGATAAGCTTAAATACAAGCTGAGGAAATGAAAATGGAAAAATGATAAAGAATATTTGTAGTCTTAATTCTTTATTTCTGCTACTTTCCAAAATTTGGAGAAGTAATTGTTTCTGGACTACTTCACACAGGCTATTGTCATTACAGGTTAACCAATGAACTATTATTTCTTTTGACTAGACAATGCTGAGAAACTCAAACATTTATGAAACTCAACATATTTATGAAACATATTTATGAAACTCAAACATTACATTAAAACAAGTCCCAAGAAAGTAAGGGAGAAATATGTCATGATTTGACAATGGCCCAATGCCGGTCACCCACTCTGGCCAGACACTAATGAGAGTCACTTGCTCATCCTCCCCTGCCACAGCTGGGCAGAGGACAGTGAAAAAAATAAACACTTTATGAGTGAGATAAGGATGGGAAGAAACACTCTTAGGGTGAAACTGGCTCAGCTTTAAGGTTGCAAAGTGAATTTATGACTAACAGAATCAGACGAGAATAATGAGAAATAATGTAAGCCCTTAAAACACCTTTTTTCCCCTCAAACCCTCCCTCCATCCCACTGACAGTGCAGGGAAACAGAGGCATGGGAATTTTGGTCAATTAATCATTGAGATTTTCTGCTGATGCTCTGGGAGAGGAGTCCTTCCCCTGTGAGGCTGTGGAGTCTGTCTCATGGGAGGTAGTTCTCCATGAACTTCTCCAGCATGGCTCCAATCTCCTGAGCAGCAGCCAAACTGCACCTGCTGCAATGTGAGTCCCTGCCATGGGCAGACAGTGCTCCCAAAACTGCTGCGACGTGGCTGTCTTCCCACGGGGTGCAAGCCTCCAAGGACAGGCTGCTCCAGCCTGGGAGTAGAGCTCTTCTCTCCATGGATATCCCACAGGGTTATAGCCTCGTCCAGGCATCCACTTGCTCCAGCATGGGGCTCCTCCATGGGTTGTGGGTGGATCTCTGCATCCCTCATGGATCCCCATGGATCAGGGGCACAGCTGCTGCACCATGGTCTCACCATGGGCTGCGGGGGAATCCCAGCTCCAGTGCCTGGAGCACCTCCTGCCCCTCCTTCTCCACTGACCTTGGTGTCTCCATGTTGTTTCCTTCACATGTTCTCACCTCCTCCTCTGCTCTGGATAGATGAAAAAAATCGTGACTTTTTAAAAATTTATCCTTTAAGTATGTCATCACAGAGGAGTTACCAACCTCTTTCATTGGCCTGGTTTTGGTCAGCAGCATGTTAATCTTCAGAGCCATCAGGGACAGGGTCTGCTCTACATGGTGGAAGCTTCCAGCAGCTTCCCACAGGAGCCATCTTTGTAACCCCTCTGCTACCAAAAACCAGACTATGCAAAACCAATACAAGGTAATTGAAATTTTGAACTGAAAATTTAGTCACATTATATACAACAGTTATAACTACATTATAGTAAATGCCACTAAACAAATTGGGGCAAAAGGAATACAGATGAGAATCAAAACCTTATATCCAATTATAGGGTGGCATCTGCTTATTTTAAGGATTTATTTAAGCCAGACACTGAGCTCAGCAGAGATGCAAAACAAACCATGTCCTCCAAGAGGCATCATTGTTTTCTGGTAGGTTTATCTTTCTATCAATGGGTGATGTGATTTACAGATGGATGTGCAGTCTCTGCTATTTAGCCATCATTTCTGATGCAGGAGTTGAACATGCCATTAGCTTTTATGCTGATGATATCACTCTGGGGGTGCTGAGGACTCTCTTGAGAGACAAGAGGTTTTGCAGACAGCTCTGGATAGACTGGAGCATTGGGCAGTCATCAATGGCATGAAATTTACAAGTCCAGTTGCAGGATTCTGCACTTAGCTCAGAGTAAGTTGGACACAAGTATGAACTGGGAGAGGAGTGGTTGGAGATCAGCCCTGCAGAACAGGATCTGGGGTTGCTGGTTGGCAGCAGGCTCACTGTGAGCCAGCAGTGAGCCCAGGCAGCTGAGAGGGCAAGCTGCATCCTGGGGGCATCAAACACAGCACAGCCAGATGGTCAAAAGAGATGGTGAGCCTGCTGTAGTAGTGTGAGCTGTGTAGTAGTGTGAGTATGTGAGTAGTGAGTGTGAGCTGTGTAGTAGTGTGAGTAGTGTAGTAGTGTGAGCTGTGTGCAGTACTGGGCTGCACGGTCTATAAAGGACGTGTGTACAAACTGTGTCCAAAAAAAGGTAAAAAAATGGTGACAGGACTGAAGAGCATCTTGTGACGAGCAGATGAGGTCTTCGATTTTTTTTTAGTTTAGAGAAAAGGAGTCTGAGGAGTGACCTCATTGCTCTCTAAGCTTTCTGAGGAGAGTATATGGAGAGGGAGGTACTTAGTTCTTCTCCCTAGGATCCAGGCACAGGATACAAGGAAACGGATCAAAGCTACATCAGGGGAGGTTTGGACTTGACATCAAGAAATATTTCGCTATGGAGAAAGTGATCAATGAATGGACCACTCTTACTGGAGTGATTCATACTTCAAGCATAATCAGTGTTTAAGAGGCATAGGAAAACTTATCTATATATAATAACACATTAAATTTTGGTCTGTCTTAAATTGGCAAGGCATTTAGGCTGGAAGATTGTGGATAGGTCCCTTCCTGTGGGAAACACTAAAAGTAAAAAGGATTTTTAGGAGCTGAAAAAGCTGGCCTCAGACAGAAAAAGCTGAGAACTCAGAATTTGATGCAACTGAAGAGAAGATACAGTAGTGTACCAAACAAGGACATGGGAAACAAACGTTGAGTTTCTATCTAGGTTTGGCTTGGATACATCTTAACACTGCAGAAATATTTGCCTGACAATATTAGAAGGCCTTAAGCTTAATAAGAATATTGTGTATTTTTAATAGTAAAGCATACGAGCGAGCATTGTTTGAAGCATGTGTATGTGTGCTATAATTGATTAGATAAAATAACTACTGTAAGCTTTAGCAGTATACTATTAGCTGAGAAGTTTTTAAGATGTTTTGTAACAAACAAATTAGGGTCTGTTGTGGGCAGGCTGTGTGCTGTTGCTTTTTCTCAATTGTCTCAACCCCTGTAATAAGATTGATGCTTCGTTAAAGATTGAGAGCAGCTACCTCGGCAGTCCCATCCTGTTCCTGCCTTCACCAACACACCTTCCAGCTGAAATAATCTGTTATTTATTACCTATATCTATATCTATCTAGTGTACTAGATAGGTAGATTTACTAGATGTACTAGATATACAATCTATATCTATATAGTGTATGTATATCTTCTATATAAATAGCTATATCTATATTTACCTATAAATGCTGTACCTACTTATCCATCTCTATCCCTGTCTCCAGAAATGATCATCGCTAAATTAACTTGGTTTTGCTATAGCAAAGGAAGAAAACTGTTGTGTGAATAAGAACCTCTGAGTTTAAAACTACAACTGAAAGAACAAAATAGAACTTTTTAATTTTAGGGGAAAAGGTTATTAGATTTCTCAATATTCATTTGTGAAGGAAACTGTTACAATGAAGTTGCTCATTAGAAATATGGAATATATAGTGACAGAAATATAATTTCAAACCCAATTGGCTTTGATACACTCAAACTATTTAACCTTCTTTTCTATTTATAACTTGACACATATATCATATATTAATAATATATAAATTGGAGAATGTTTTGTGAAAAGTATATTTAAAAGCTCAAGTGTTATGTGTAGTCAGATCTCAAGCTATTTTTTTTTACTTAATGACATTTCCAAGTGCAGCTTTGAGAAGGTAATGAAAAATCAATATTCAAAATATGAAAACATGAAAAATATTGTCCTCACTATGGCAGAACTTTTAGCTTCAGAGAGGGTAGGCTTCATTAAAGCCTGTTATTGGTACTTTGCAATAATTAATGATGTTTTTCTAAAATGTATGTGTTTTTAATATTGGGCATTCTTTCTAGTCGGTATCATGGAGGGTCAAGTAGAAAAAAGAGCTTTTATCAGTTTTAAAGACTATGTGAAGAAAAAAATTCCTTTAATGAATATTTTGCAGTGCGGTTTAAAATTGCAAGAATGGATAAGAAAACAAACATATTTCTCTAGCAGTCTCAAAACCACTTGAAACTTTTCTGCTTTTCGAAGGGCTTTTAGCTGCTACTTTTGTTGTTATTATTGTTATTAGCAAGTAGTTTAGAGAAAATCTTGTAGCAAGTGCATTTGTGCAATTATTGCCTTTTCTAAACAGAGGCATGCGAAACAGAATCAATGTTTATATGTCACACTGAAAATCTGCAAAACATACTTACATGGGAAACAGAGCTAGCAATGCAAATATTGAGAAAAGAATAAATCCCATATTTCTAGGAAAAAGGAGGATTTCTATCTTCCTCTCATATATTTCCTTAAAGACAAAAGAAGCTGAGAAAATGTCCTTCTTTTCACCCTTCATAATTCCAAAAAATTTTTGTACATATGTTAATAAAAGAGGTAATTTCCTTACCTTCAGGTTAGTTTTTCAGTTTTAGCTTTAGAATCATGGAATCACAGAATATCTGAAGTTGCAAGGGGCCCTTTGGGATCACTGATTCCAACTTCCTGCTGCTCACAGGACTGCCCAGAAATAATCCATGTTACTAAAAGGGCCATCCCAAGGCTCCTTGAATTTTGACAAATTCAGTGTCATGAGCACCACCAGCCTCAACCCCTCAGAATGTAAGCATTTCCAGGATTATTTCATCTCAGATGGAGAATCCAGCACTTGGTCCCATTAAATTTCATGTGATTCATATGTGACTTTCAGCTGATGATTATACAGCTCTCTAGTCCATCCAGATGTTTCTGTAAGGCCTCTTGACCGCCAAAGGAGTTCACAGCTCCTCCTAGTTTAGTATTATCAGCAAACTCACTTACTGTGTATTTGATTCCTGTGTCCCAATAATTTATAAATACACTGAAGAGTAATGGCCCGAAATTCAAGCCTTGAAGAACTCAGGTCATCAGCCTAATATAAGTCTATTTGTAATGCCTTGAGCCTAGCTTTACCTGGGCCCCATGAAGGCAAAAGACATATATAAGAAGGGGGTCAGGCCTTGCCATTTGGTAATTTATAAATTCAAATTTCAGTTGAAGAAACTTTAATACAGGCAACTATAACTGTATTTCTGAACGTATATCTTCCTAAATGTTATTCACTCACCAGCACTACCAGTAAGATGGGAAACCTGATATCCTGCTATTACTATAGAGGTCACCTGTAAGCAAAAGTGACTTATGGATACCAGCTAATTTCATCACTGGAAGATAACATGATACTATCAACAAATTTGATTGTTTCCATGGAGATAAATGGATTCTATCAAAACAATCCTGGTCAAAAACTCAATAAAAATTGCAAGAGGTCTTGAGATAGATATGAAATTGGCACAGGTAAATACAATTTAATTTGCAAGTCACGCATACATTTACCACTTTCTGAGTAATTACACATAATTATGAGGTCCCTAACATTATAACAACTATTTAAAAATGTATTACTACAATATTCATTAAGTTTTATTGCTTTTATTGCTTCTTGAGTTCTGAAGATCATGTACATTTTTTTTCTGATTTTTTTTTTGCTGTTTCTTTTGGTCGAGAAATTTCCTCATCTTGTTTGGCTTTGCTTTGCCTTGTCTTTCCTTGTCTTCTTTTCCCAGAATTACAGAATCACTAGGTTGGCGGAGATCTGAGATCACTGAGTCCAACCCAGCCCTAACAACTCAACTAAACCATGCCACTGAGTGCCACATCCAGTCTTTTTTTAAACACATCCAGGGATGGTGACTCCACCACCTCCCCGGGCAGACCATTCCAATACTTTAACATCCTTCCTGTAAAAAACTTTTTCCTAATTCCAACCTGTATTTCACTTGGCACAGCTGAAGACTGTGTCTTCTCCTTCTGTCAGTTGCTGCCTGAAGAAAGAGACCAATCCCACCTGACTACAGCCACTTTCCACAGAGTTACAGAGAGTGATAAGGTCATCTCTGAGTCTCATTTTCTCCAGGCTGAACACCCCCAGCTCCCTCAGTCACTCCTCACAGGGTTTGTGTTCCCAGCCCCTCACCAGCCTCGTTGCCTCCTCTGGATGCTCTCAAGTGTCTCAATGTCCTTCCTGAACTGAGGGGTCAGAACTGCACACAGCACTCGAGGTGTGGCCTCACCAGTACCAATACAGGGGAAGAATGACCTCCCTGCTCCTGCTGGCCACACCATTCCTGATCCAGGCCAGGATGCCCTTGGCCTTCTTGGCCACCAGGGCACTCTGCTGGCTCATGTTCAGCTGCTGTCACCAGAACCCCCAGGTCCCTTTCTGCTTGGGCTCTGTCCAGCCACACCATCCCCAGCCTATAACATTGCAGGGGGTTATTGTGGCTAATATTTATTTCCTTTCTGTTCCCTCTTCTCACATGCCATGAAACAGGTCTGATATGTTATAAATTTATTTAAAAATTAAAGGGGACTGGGAAAAATTTAATGGAGGTATGTAAGATGTCACACTCCCCTGTACACATTATTAAATGCACATATTGCAAGCTTAATTTTTTATTGCCATTGTTCCCCACTTAGTGATCATTTAAAATGGACATTTTCTGTTATTTTTATGATAACCTCAGCAAACTGTTCACATTCTAAAATTTATTGCCAAACACGTTAAATAAAGTTCAATAACTAGAAGGTTATAATCAACAGGGGAGAAATGATGCACCGATAATAATGTTAAATTATTCTAATGTGATGATTTTCTTCTATCTGTTCCCATCCATCCCATTTTGGCAATACAGTAAACAAGCTGCTCTAATAGACAGGGAAAAATAAAATGTCATCAATTCAAGAGTGAGCAGCTGCTGGTAGATTTTATATGGGGAAAAAAAATGATCCTAGATTCTGTTTACATTTAGTGAGTTCAGCTTAGTACACTGAGGGAATTTGGTTTCCTGTTGGAGTTGGGAGCTGTTTCATATCTTGCCTTATGATGCTGTGTAAGTACAGGTCAAGGTGCACCTCAGCACAGGGATCTGGCTTCCATGTGCTGAGGTGGACTGTGTGAGCCTTCCAGTGACAGTCAGTGTTGGAACTGAAGAAACGCTGCCCAACTTGAAGTTCCACATTGACAGATATCAGGTGATGAGTTTTATTGTTACTGTGACACAGTTGTTGTGATAGAGCAAAAAAGGACCTGTAATTCAGATTTCATCTGCTTATGCTATTGCTGCTTGTAACTGTGACAAGGTCATGACAAAGTCAATAAGCAAAGGCAGTACCCAATATGAGTAATAATATAACAAAAACAACAAATTAGAAGGAGAGGGATGGGGGGAAGCAAAGAAAAATTAACCTAAACCATTTTGATGATCAATATTATCTTAAAACAATTCCAAATTCAGCTTAAATTTTACCTTGAATTTTGGGAGGGTGGGTTTTTTTCTATGTAAAGAATGTTCCATATTTCTAAGGGTAAGCTATTTTTTTTTAAACCCACAGTTAATGTTCTAATTGGAAGTGTTACATGCATTAAGATTAAACTCAGACAAAAATGGCTGGTGCATACCATTTCCTATATAATATTATTTAAGGGAGAAATTCTGAGGTACACCACCATGTATATTGGATGTAGAAGTTTTTCTTTGAAACACTTAGTACAGCCAGGATGAAAAGCAGCTGGATGTTGCATACACATCTGTTAAGAAATAGTGGAGCCTTATGTATCTTTCCAAAAATGTCTTAAAATTAAATCAAAACAAAAAGCCTCAAAAAACCTTAGGTCAGACAGTTATTTTCCCAGATAAGAGACAAGAGAAAATAGAACTTTTTAGAAAAAATGGCGTGAGCACAAGCACATATGCTGAGTACAGAGACCAGCAAATATTGTCTTTTGAGACCTTTAAGCTTGGATTATCATATATTAAATAATAGTAATGAAACAATTACTGTAGAGAACAAATAGCTGTAAAATATGACTGTCTTTTGATTAAATATAGAAGCAAGAAAGTAGTAGGCAGCCTCTCCTCTTCATTGGCATAAATACTAGGCCACATTTCGATCCTATCTGGCTATTTGCAAATACCAAATAAGAAAGTGTCATGCTTATTTGCACTCATAAATTTGATGTTGGAAGCAGATCCAAACTAGTTCAAAGGTTATTAAATCATCATTCAAGAATCATCTAATTAAATTATAAAATGTGTCTTTCATCCTGTCATCTCCTCTATCAGCAGACCATTGTTTTGTGTTAGCTTCATAAAATCTGGGATCACAGATGAAAACAAAATCCAAAAAAGATTTTGATAGTTCTGTGTTGATGAAATATCTGAGCAAAAAATAATGTGATTTTCTGTAGTTTGACTAATATGTTTATGTAATATGTGTTAGTAATGTCACTTCCCTTTTATATTTTTAATATAAATGTTTTATAATATTCAATACATTTAATCTAAACAATAGCTAAAGAAGTGTGGCATTGCATGTTTTTTTGAATATGTTGCTCCATAATAAGTTCTGTTAAATGTAAAGTTTAATTCCTTTGTATTACATTCAGTTCTATGGACCCCGCCCCCTACCTAACTGTATCCCTTTGTTCCCTCTTCCCCCGCGTGTATCCTTCCCGCCTTTTTCTAATGGTTCGCGCCTTTTGCAGACCTTATCCCCCCGCGTGTAAACCCTTTCCCGCCTTTTAGTCCCCCCTCCCCATTCCTGATAATTAGTCCAAAGTGCCATCACTCACCCTCATTTTCCCAGAGACTGTATCCCACTGGTTAGAAGTTGCCAACTCCACCCCTGTTTCCTCCCCTTCTGTATCCCTTATAACCCCCTGCAAACCGCGTGTCGTGGTCGGATCTGGGGCTCAGGACCAGGGGAATAAACCTGTTGCTGCTGCACCTGGATTCGAACCCTCTTTCTTCTCCCTCTGCCTTGCTGCTTTGACATCTCTTCGAGTCCCCTTTGGGGAAAAGAGCCCACGGCGTCAGCCGCCCGGTGCGGTCTGACACGAGAAACTGCTGTCCCGGTGCCTGAGCTAGCCGAGGGCAGGAGCGAAAGGCTCAAGAAAAGGCACAGCGGCGACAAAGAAGGTTTGTTTTAGAAATGTTTTTATTAGGCAAAGGGATACTTGAAACAAAAGGATTTGTAGCCACCACAGTATGTAAAAGATGTGGTTTAAAATCAATGAGAGCTCTCAGGTGGTTTTTTTGGATTATTTTCTGAGAAGAAGGAAAAATAATCATTAAGTGATTTTTTTTGTGTGTGTGTGGACAGTACATAGAGAAATTTGTCATAGTTCTTCACTTTAAAGCAGCTGTGTTAGCATCATGCATGCCAAATAAGTTTACAGTTGTGTGCTATGATAATTGGAATTTAGTAAGCTTTGAACTACCCATACTTGAACAGAAGTTTTTGAGCCTCAAGCAAAGCTTTGACAGCTCGAATGCCATAATAAAAAACGGTGAGAAAACTGTGCTAGAGTCAAGATATCTTTCCTCCTGAAACCATGCATTATTTCCTACAGCCCCTACCAAGACTGTGGTGTGGGTCACAGTAATGTGTCCTGTAAACTCTTCTTTGCTTGTCTTTCACAATCATTGGAAGTCTACCATGCCAGCTAGAAATACGCAGAAGCCTAAAATCAGCCTGTTGCAGCCAACCAGTCAGTGTACAGTGGATGCATGGTCAGTTAAAGGCATGGTTTTCTACATGGTTTTGACATTGATCATAAACAAAAAGCTGACAAGGGCTAGGATGTTTTTCCTTTACTCCAGGCTGTCCCTGTGCAGTAAATATTGCTCAAGGGAACAGACAAGCTGAAACTACCATTCTGAAGACTTTTATGGAGACAATAATATTTACCTCATCAAAACTCTTCTAGTCATCTTTCAAACCTCCTATAGCTTGTAATTAAGGAAACCTAGAAATTAACACCTCACTGATTTGTATGTCATGCAACCATATAGAGGAATGAATCACTACTGCACTTGAAGTTTTGCGTTTGTTTCCATTTTCAAATTTAAGAAAGAAGGAAAGAAAAAAAAAAAAGGAATATTTTTCTTTCAGAAAACTTTTTCAAATGCAATTACATAGATGGAGAGATTTGGTAGATAACATAAAATAAAAGGTAATTGTGCAAAGCAGATGATGTCTTCATCTGTACAATTATTTACTGTAACTGAGTGGCCTTGGAACTTTTAAGCTGTGCTATCTGAACAAGGAAATAAAATAGGTGAATTTCCAAGTTATTTGAATACCAGGAATTTCCCAAATGTGTGACTTCAAAACACTTCAGAAATTCAATCATAGTGAAATACAGTGACATTCTAAAATCAAATGTTTCTTTTTTCTTTACTGAAATGACAGTTCTTCAGATTTGAAAGTACATTAATTTTGTATTGATCACAACTTTCATTTTCTTATTACCTCCAGTTTAACTGTTAGTCATACTTTAACCATACTCTAACAGCCATTTATAGATGTGTTGGGTTAGATTTTTCATTTCACCAAAAATTGTCTTATCTGTATTTTCATGTACAGAAGCTTATAGAAATCTCTTTTTAATATTAATTCTAATGTTCCCAGACAGGTAGTATCTTGCTCAACCAAACATGCTGTTCCCACTTTGATTTTGTAATAGTTTTAAATTTGATAACCAGGAGGAAACACTAATCATGTAGTGGTTTCGCGTTCATTTGTTTTTATTTGCCAAATTTAGTGTAGCAGTTTGAGTGTCTTTTTTGCTGTGAGATAGGATTAGGAGAAAAGCAAACAGGCCTAATTTAAAGATACAGTGTTACATTTATTAACACACCCTAAAAGGAGAAAAAAATGGATTTAAAATGAAACTTTCAAGACACTCTCCCTCCCCCCACAAATGTTCACTTTCTTACAAACAGTGTAAAGAAACTTTAATTTTCAATCAGTTTTACTATTTAAAAATAATCTTTTATTAGTCAAATATTATAAAAAGAAAATGACTGAGCTCTTGGATTTCCTGCTGGACAATATCTATTCATGAAATTTAATTAATCTTGCCACAAGGCAAGTGATTGCATTCAAGTCTACACTTATTTTAGTTTAAAGAGTCCATATTGCTATGATATTAATTTGAGACTGATATTAATATCTCATTTGGATTACTGTGGGAAAGTTCAAAATTTTAACTTTGAGTTAAGAAAGACTGTCGTTATCAGCAATGTAGACTCCTTTCTGTCTGGTGTCTGTAAATCTGTCATGGGTTAACGCAGTTTGGTTTTGGTTAAAGAGGAATACTGCCCTATCAGGAGCTGTGAATTTCCTATAAAAAGGACAGGAATCTATCAGAGGCCACTTTTAGATGCTGACATATTGTTTGACCACAAGGATGCTGAATGCAACTTTGGGAAAGCCCGTATAAATCCTGATTGTGTCAAAGCCATCCCTTTTTTTCCTTCTGGCTTCCTAGCAGGTAACACCAGATCTGGGGCTGCTCTGAGGAGCTCAGACATTTTCTTGATATAATATTTGACTTTAAATAAATTTAGTGTTACTTCAAAAGCACTCACTGTATGGAAGATGAATTTTCACCTTCCAAATGCTTAGCTGCAACTTTAAAATTTGTAACCTGATTAGCAATATTTTGACAATATCTAGTCAACTCTGTTCTCTTTTTAAGTATGATCTAGGGGGAGGTTTGTAGGCAAATTTAAGAAAAACTTTATTTTTTTTTTTTTTAGTATTTAAAAAAGTTCACAAGCTATCAGAAAATGGTATTACTTCTGTATTAGAAAAAGATGAAAATGCTTAATTTCATTTCAGCTAAAATTTAGCTGAATTCCCCCGATCTGATCCACTCTTTCCTGGAAGCAGGTACTCAGATACTCATTTTCTTCAAATGTCAGCCTATCTCCAATTATACATAATTTCACATGATGAAACATAACTTTAATGTAATGGACTTGCAAAGAAAATTGATGTTAACAATTGTATCACAGTAAAAGTAGTTCTTGGAACTTCCACCGCAGATTATCATGAAATTATAATTCTTTCACAACTCTTTACATAAAATGTAGTTTAACGGTGTTTGGACTATAAGAAAAAAAAAAAAAAATTATCCATTCAATAAATAAGAAGTGTATTTTTTTATTCTGATCAACATATATTTGACTTTAATAAGGAATTTGGGAGCTTCATTATTCTTGCAAATGGAAAAATTCTGAAGATTTTGTGTATTTTCTGTCTAGATATTTGAGACCTCAAGCTTTTATTTAATTGCACAAAATAAACCTAATTGCAGAATTAATTAATTAATGATAATTCAGAATTTTTCTACCACTAATTAAAATTCACAAGTCTCTAAACACCAGTATTTTTTAACTGCTATCACAGGCATAAAAAGTAACTATTAAAGCTGAAGAAATCTATGGTAACTGATGGTTATTGTAGTGTAGTGGTATTTAGAAAATGACAACTGTAGAAATAGATTTGTCTATTAATCATATGAGCAATTTCTTAATTAGTGGCTGAACAAAATCAAGTAAGGCAGTACTGGAATATGATTAACTGTTATGCATATAACTGTCTATTTTAAATAAAGTGATAAATGTGCTGTTGTTTTTCCCTGTTCAAAGGCCAAACAAAGCAAAAATGCATTACATCTACAGAAAACTGGGATGAAATGTCTGCAAAATTATACATAGTTACATGTTTTTATAGACTACAGTTTAACTCATTAATTTCTTTGCACAGGAAAATCTGTTCAAAAATCTACACAAAATTTACAGGAGCATTTTACTCTAAATTGTAGCTCAAACACAATACAAGAAAAAGTAGCATTTAAAGGACCAAACTTCTTGGTATTGCTTCATACAGAAGATTTGTTGTGGCGTTTTGTTTTGATTTGTTTTGTTTTGTTTTGCTTTGCATTGTTTTATTTTTAGGGACGTTTTTAGACCACTATTACACTAGTTTAGAGGGGAAAAAAGCCAAAACAAACTATAAAATGACAATTATAACCCTTTTGGTTTCATAAGGGCTAGTCCACTTCCCTTCAACTCTCACACAGCATCAGTTGTATCATCTAGCTTCCTGCAGGTACCAGTTCAAGCACTATGAGACAGCTCAGTTTAAAATGTGATCAGCTTGATTCTGACTACCTGTAACTCCGTCAAAGAGTGTTTCAGCATGTGCCAATGCCATGCAGGAATATGCAACACTTGCTTTTATTGCCAATCTGTAGCAGTCTGACAGCATGAGACATTTCGTTCTAAGTATTTCCGGAACTTTCAGATCACTTGCACTAAAGAAATATCTTAAAAATGTAAAGGCAATATTTCAGTCAAAGAAGATCCAGGGCCCTATAGGTATGTGAATGTGACTTTTTTTTTTTCCTGATGTAACACCTTGAAATGCTTTTTGTCTTCATAGGTAGATAGTAGATGTCAAGTTATTTAATTTGCTAGTAAGAAACAAAATGAGAAGATATAATTTTTCACATTTCATATTCACTTTTTGCAAATAGTATTTGCCTTCCATATCATCTTGTATCACTTTGGACCCCCAGCTGGGTAAAAATCTTTAAAAAAATGAAATCAGAAGAAAAATAAAATTACAAAAAAAAAAAAAAAGATTGCATAAAATCATTATTAGCAGATTTTGTGAGCTCAAATTTCATTATTGATTTCATTAATTTCATAAATTTTATTACACACAAATATGCATTTCATCTTCACAGTACACTGAACTTCGTTTCAGATATACATGTTAAAACCAGGAATTTGATAAAATCCAAATAATTCATATCCAAGTGTGCCTTTCTTTACTTTGTATCAGGCAGCATGACACATAAAAATACATACACTAACAATAATGTAAAAGGTTTCTTCCCCTTTTTAATATTTTTTCTCCTTTAGGGAATCCAAATTGTCCCACATCTGATAAGAAACAAAACCAATTGCCAAATATTTTTAAGATACTTCATAATCCTTTTGCAGAAAAAACCTTCTGGTGATTTCTATGTGCAAATAGAACAGTCTGATTCAGCAAGAGTGTTTTCAAACAGTACTATCTTCTTTCATCTCATTATAAAAACATCAAGTACTATAAAATGTCTTTTTTTTTCTTTAATGCATTGTCATGTATTCTTTGCTGAATCATTCAAAATCAAGCTATACTGAATCAACACATAATTTTGACTCTTTTTTAATCTTATCTTTTCAACCCACACAACTGCAGAAACTTTGTAAATATTTATGAAAAATGACACTTCCATTTGCAATGGAGAATGCTAAGGAATAAGATGAGAAAAGATTCTCAAGCTTCCTCAAGAAAACTTGAGCAGTCTGATACAGCTGACCCTGAGAGGGAAGAAATAGTCAAGACCACTTTGTGCTTGTTTCCACTTCTGACGCACTGGTTTTCTCCTAGCCATTACTGTGGGAAAAGATATAAGTGTGCTAGCATTAACAGCTGGGAAAATGGTAAAATGGTATCACTGTCAAGCACAGTGAAATTAGATTTTAGGTCACATTTTGTCATCAAAGAGAAAATATTTCATATCAAGCCTCTGTAATGATTGACAACAAGAAATTAGTACTAAAGCATTCCAAGATTCAGAGAATTAACAGACTACTAACTTTAATTCCTTAACCAGATTCTGCGGGTTTTATTTGGTTTTTTTCCTGATTGTTGTTATGACTGAATCCTTTCATAAATTTCCATTATGGAATCTCAGCTTGCATTTATAAAACTTTCCATCTGCTTCTCAAACAAAATACTGTGTAGTCTCATGGCTTATTTAAAATTATGACCTTCCCATATAGTAAATTAAACTTTTTACAAAATTACATTACCTTTTTTTTTTTTTTTTAATTTCTCTACAGTCAAAACTGCATACAAGGAAATGATGTTGTCTAAACTGCTCACACCTGAAATTTTCTTTTTATAATTTGCAACACCTATCCTTTCTCTCCTTTTTATTGTTCTATGAAGCATCTGTTATGAAACAAAAAATATCTTTATTTACTCTCCCAGTGGTTCATATATCCTTGGAAAATTCCTGCCAAAGACAGATGAAGGTGCATGAAAGCCGGTGCAGCTGCTGGCAGCCGCTGTGCATAAAGCAGCAGAGCCTGTGCGGGAGCGCTGTCAGCATGTGGCTCAAAACAAGCAGCCTGTGTGTCCCGAGGTTGGAGGCATCCCTGCCTATTTCGGTAATTCCCAGGCTTACGCCTGTGAAGAACCCATCTATTCATGTCATAATCCACACTCTCAATTCAAGGCCTTCTTTGTTGGACAGGCTGCCCCTCACTTGGCCTGTAAGTAAAAGCAGGAGGGGGAAAAAGATCAAACACTAAACTACTACAAAGAAGTTTAAACAGCTTAAACAGTGTGTTCTCCATAATTCAGAGGAAGACAATAATATGCTCAAAGCTAGTGCCAGCAAAGACATAATTTACTTTTCCTGCTTGCTGAGGGTTTAAAAATGCAATTACAATCTCACATTATATAGGAAGGTTTATTCCTTTATGATTCTGAATATCTCTGAATCTAGAAATCTCAAATCCCTGTACTTCCATCTGCAGAATATTCAATGACAAGTGGGAAAAGTAAAGATGTCATTCTTGAGAATTGTCTTTCTTGTGACATTCATATTGTCATAAGAGAAACCCAAATCTTAGAAAAGCTTTTCATGAAAATAAGTGTTACCTACCAGGTTGGCTGGAAATCCTTGTCCTTCCTTCTAATAGTTTTTTAGGATTATAAAAGATCTGGTTGATATTATAGCAACTTGCATTAGATCTAGCACACTTAATCATCTAGTGCATGTGACTCTTGAGAATACATTTCCAAAAGGAATTTCATTAGCAGATGAAATTTTGTTTTCTTATTTTTGAAAAATTACAGTTAGATTGTATATTGCTGAGATGGTGCACTCAGGATTTTGGTCCTGTAAGTTCAGAATTTCCTATGGTAAATGAAAACGATTATCACACCCTCTTGGAGTTAAACGTGATGGCTTTCACTTTGTGTAGTAAAACTGCAACATCTTCAATAGAGAAACTGGCCCTGTTTATGTGTTTGCACAGCTCTGAGGAAAACAAAGCCTTGACCTTCCAGGGCCATCAGAGTCATCCTGTAATACAATTGCTCAATTATGAACGTTAGTGTGGGCAATACCATTCAGGAAGGATGCTCCAAATGGACTCATAATTGGCTGATACTTAATTTCTGATGTGAATATCTGAAGCAGGCTTCAGTCCCTCGCCAAAAGGTTGCTTAAAAGCCCAGACCAAAAAAAAAAACAAAACAAAAAACAAAACCCAACCCCCCCCCCAAAAAAAAAACCCAAAAAACAAAAAAACAAACAAAAAACAAACAAACAAACAAAAAAAACCCCACCAAACAAACAGAAGAAGCAGCTGGCTTTACCTGCACTAGTAAATTAAGCCTTGATAGGAAGTGCTCCAAGTATCATGATTACTTATATTTTTCAGATAGAATTTGGTAGAATGCTGGCAGGTAGTCAGCCTGGTCAACCATCAGTCTCTCCAGCAATCCTTTGACATCACTGTGGCATTTGAGACCCATTCTGGCTAAGTCAGACCCTCTTTTGCTGTCCTAGAAGGGTTTGATGACTCAGGGATGATTCAGAGTCTTGCTTTTTTGCATCAGTTGGGCTTAATGTCAGCAAGCATTCCCCAGCTCTGTTTCATTTGGTATCAGAAATATCACCACAGGGGCCACAAATCTTCATATTCTTGCTTACAGTATTACAAACAATAGAGTCATCTGTCACAGCTCTGGAATGTGCTCATCATTTTGTTTAACTGATTTATATTTCAGCATAAACTGTTTGGTGTCTTCAGCTGTGTCTGTTCCTGTACATGGCCAGATTGCAAACAGCAGGGAAAAAACCCTACCATCCATAAGCAAGCATTTAATTTCTTGGCTGAAATTTCACACAGGAGAGAGATCTCTAGTTTGTATGCTAGTAAATGCATTTACAGCTGAGACACCATCACAAAACGGACTGCCAGTTACGAGAATAACTTTACACATGACTGAACAAGTCCAACCCACTTGCATTCAAATTATCTAAAATGAATGGTCCCAGTTCTGTTATTTTTCATTCCACACTCGTTCCATGCATAAAGGTTTAGACCAGCATAAATTCATATCCATTGTTTTACTATCTAAACAGGTTTTTTCAAGATTTTCTCTCTTATTGCAGATAATTTTTTCAGAAAAAAAACCAACAACATTTCCTGATTACTGTAGCCATTGAACAAAAATTAACAAGAAATGGTGGTAGATGAATCTCCAAAGCTGTATGACTTGGCTCAAAGTCCTATATCGAAACAATAATTTGGAAGTGGCTGGCTAGAAGTCAGGAATATCTATTTGGAGCTTCTCTGAAGTATTTTAGTGAGTGGGGAAGGCTAGAGGATTTTTCCTAGGCATACCAAGACAGGGAGGGTAGAGAGTCCCAAGTGTCTCTGAAAGAAGTCCAAGAGAAAGTAAATGTCAAGGTCTATTTCATGATTATTGTATTGGGTGAGTTTTATGGGATACATTCTCTTTATGCCAGTTCCTTCCAGCACAACAAAGACAATTCGTACTCTTTCTGTGCTTCAGACACGTAAACTGGAATTTCTTTCCAACACTATCTGTAAAAGCCTTTTGAATGCTAAACTGGGAAATCCCTCCAGGCAAAAGCTGAACCTCCACACAGCAGTACAGCTCCCAGTGCAGCTGACTCTGACCTACACTAACAGTATATACAGAGGAAAGGAACTCAGATATTATGTGATCTGACACTGAGGTTAAAGCTCAGATATTACTTATTTAAACTAAGTCATGCATGACAAAATGATTTTTTTTTATTTAAAAAAATCATAAGTGTTAGGTTATTTTTGTGCTTGTCCTTAACTCTTTTCTGATGAAGTCTACTTTTTCTAAAGATGTTTAACGTAGCATTAGGAGTACAAATCACACAATAATACTAACTGTGGCCTTTAGCCATTTATGCAATGTAGACAGAAAGAGTAAGTGAAAGTAACTACTTTCTCTTGGATGGATTAGTAAATGAATGGCAAATGAAATCTTTTGCTAGTCACCAGATGGTGCAATTATCATCATTCCTACAAATTTTGTTTAACAGTATGTATGGTTTAATCTTAAGGAAAATGTTCTTTGTCGGTCATGGAGAATTTTATCATAGAAGGCATTGCATTTTATAAACAATTACTCTAATTGGAACAATTTCCTGAGGGCATATATTATTGTGGTAACAAAAGGAAAATACATAGTTTGGTATCAGAGTTTCTGAGATGCAACCTAAAAAACTGATTGTTGTTTTGAAGATGGGGATTTGTATTCATGGCTTCATAATTCACGCATTTCATGTTCATCTGGTAATGCCATTCATATACAGTAATATTGCACGGTTTTATACATTCAGCAGGAAGAATTTATTCAATGTCATTAAGTGCAAAGAAAGCTTGGCAAGAATGTGATGTTAATTTGCATTCATTTTTATTACTGAAAATAAAGTTATTACAGTACTTGTGAATACATTAATAAATTTAGGAATAAATATTTAATGTTATCAAATGTGATAAATATTAGAGAAAGAGGTTAACACAAAAATAGACATTGCTGTATTTTTAAATGTGCAAAAAGTTACTGCACTTGGGACAGAAACAATTGAAATTGAAACAATTAGGCAAATTCAATCAGAATTTAAAATTCTAATTCAGAACATCTAGGTCTGACAATAATAGGACCCCATATAACAAAAACAGTGCTTTTTCAGTGCAAAAGTTTGTGCTAAAACCTAATTTTCCTATCAGATAAGTTCAAAACAATTGTTCTGCATCTACTGAGCTTGATCACAAATAATATTTCCAGAATACACGCATGTAAAGAAAATAAGTCTTGTACATTGATGGGACGAAAAGCAGCGTTTCCTCATTAGCAGGGGAATATGTACATATGTATGCATACACACTCAAAATTATTTTGAAAGCAGGTTCTTAGCCGAAGAAATTACAGCTCTTACTGAAGTAACCCAGAAGGAATCTATAAATATACAAAGCCAGGATTTCAGCTGTAGTAAATAAAATTATTTATATTCTAGTTTGAAAGGACTACATAGAGTGCTACTTCTGATTTAATTAATCAAAGATCCATAACTTCCAGCTGTTCCAATATTCTCATCAAAGTAAAAAGCTAAACTCTCAAGTGTGAACAAAATACCTTGGTGTTGATATGGGAAAACAACAACAACAACAACAACAAAAAACCAAACAGGAAAAGACCTTTAATTTTTCTGGCCTTGAAATCCTGCTAAGCTTGTTCCACTCACATCTCTGGGACAGCTCACAGTCAGACACTGTTCAAAATAATGCATTTCAAAGGCTCAGAAAATTTCCAAATTTGTGCTCTCACAAGTCAGTGGAGGAAAAGAAAAAAAGGACCTGTAATGCATTAGGTCACTTGAGGATCTAGCCATTCTGTATTTGGTCAACTTTAATTTCATAATTGTTTCACAATGCTGAAGAATGCAAAGTAGTCAATAGTGGGCAGGAACTAATTACAAGTCAGTAAATACATTACACTGTTGTAACAGTAAGTGGCAAAGAAATAAAATTACAGATTTATTACTCATCTCAAACTTGATTAATTTAAAAATTTGCTGTACTGGTTTTCTCTTCAGAAATATTTGTCAGTGATGCATCAGAACCATTAATGAAATTCACTTCTTATACAGTTCAGTATATAATTTTCTAACCACACACTCTTTCCCCAACAAAGAAAAAGCAAAGAAAAAATATGTCATTGATACTTACTGCCTAATATAGGTATCCAAAATAGTCCTGGGACTTGACCCAAAATTATAGCATGACATTATGGGTTATTTTGGACTGAAAAGTACAAGCTTAAAGTAAAAATAGCTATAGCCAGAGGTAAAAAAGCAACTAAAGATAAAAAAATAAGTGCACTAGGATTGAAGGGTGGGGTGAGGGAAGTCATACCAGTTTGATTTTTTTTTCCTTCTCCTTGCAGTTTTTACAGTATTCTAGTAGACAGCTGCCTTCAGTATGTGCCTAAATTTCTGAATATGTCAAACATATTTAAAATATGTGAGAAAAGAAAACCATCCAAAAAAACTTGCAGCTTCATCTGAGATCATGAATGATAATGAAATATAAATGTTGAATTGCACCATTAAATGTACAATATTTTTCCAGCATTAATACAATTTTTTTCGCTATCCTGAACTTCCCTGAGCATATCCATTTCAACTAAACTGACAAAACCCAACAGACTGACTCTAAGTCCTACTTTACTATTGTTTTCCTTTACAATTCTTTGTAAAATATTATCACCACTTACTGCCTAAAACTATTTGGATAATACCTTTTGTCACTCAGACCACAAATTAGCTCTCTTTGGGTTTATACAGAGAGCAGGGAAATGCAAGTTCTGACCCTGCAGAGGCTTATGCACCTGATATCTCCATACACTGCATGGAAGCCCTGCTGACATCAGCTGAGCTGTTCTCAGCATGCTGACTTACATGTGGTTTCAAATACTTGCAGTCTCAAGAGCAATCAGGAGAGGAAATTGTTGGTACCTTATGTCTCTAAAACCCTAAATGCAAGCTAAAACAATCACTTTCTGTTTTGTAAGTTATCTCCTGGGCACTGGATCAAATTTTGCTTGCAAGATTTGCTTTTAGTTGTCCATTTCATGTAAAGAATATTTTCAGTCAAATCCCTCTTGAGTAACAAGTGCAGTTAAGTGTTTTCCTCAGCCCATTCTGGGCTGCCCTGACGTTCACAGTGCAGCAGGATGAGAGTTAAACCCCCCAGAACCAGCACCTGCCTATCCATTTATGCTCATGTGTAATCCCTTGCGGTGAGGACTGCTGTAACTTCACCTGGGATGTCTTGCTTAAGCAAGAGTGAGAGAATACCTACTCTTTAGGTTGTGATTTCTGGAGTGATGAGTGAAAAATCTCCGGAAAAACTGTGAAACACATGGTCTCTTCTGTGAATTACTATCATCCTTTGTCCTATGAGCAGGAACTCGGGTCTCCACTTCTGTAAAAAAATTACTTCAACATAGCAATCTATCTATGGCAGATTTGCCATCCATGTTTCAAAATTAAGTGTGGAGTGTTGTACTTCAAACCACCAAAATTTCAGAATCTGTAGTTTAAAGCTGTCCTTTCAAATATACAAAGTTTGAGGTTGCAAATAATCTCTGTAAGTAAAAAAACAAAAACAAACAAAAAAACCCCAAAAAAACCCCAAAAACAAACAAAAAACCCCAACAAAACAACAAAACAAAACAAAACAAAACAACAAAACAAAAACAAAAACAAAAACACAAAAAAAAAAAAAAAAAAAAAAAAAAAAAAAAAAAAAAAAAAAAAAAAAAACCCACAAAAAACTGGGGGGGCTCTT
>VXBR01010642.1:72353-158347 GCA_013400215.1 Cisticola juncidis
AAAAAAAACCCCACAAAAACTTGTGGGGTATCTTCCAGGTCACCAGATTCTGGACACACAGGCAAAGAGAAAATGTTTAGCAATAGATAAAGACAAAGGCACCGCTTAAATAAAGTGTTTGTGCTTTGAGGTATCTGATACTTGTAGCTAATATTTTAATATGCTGAGATTGTTTCTCTTCTTCAGTATTTACTTTGCACACTCATGAATTGGTGCCAGATTCTGTAATGACTTGATCAAGAGGTCGTGCACACTGAAGATTGTTTTTAAATGGATATTCCCTCTATTACACAGTAGAAGGAATGAGAAGGTTTTTTTGGGTTTTTTTAATTATCTGTCTAGTAAATTTCAGGTTTCACACGAAATGGGCCTCCATTTCTATTCTTCTGGATTTATTGTTTTAACTGAAAGTTTTTAAGGACTTGTTGCTACAGTAGCAGCAGGGCAATAAATATTTAATGTAAAAGCTTAGTGTGTGTCTAGGTTTGAAAGGCAGGTATCTGTTAGGAAGGGGGCAGGACCTCCCTAGAGATGGAGAATTTGAATCCCCTCCCTCTAAGTTATTTTGATTTAGAAGATTAAAGGAGCTTTCAGACAGAGGTATGGGGATAGGAATAACAGTTCTTTACTAGTATATGTGACAAAACAACAAACAAACAACAACTACAGCATTAATAATAAACAGAACCAAGAACCTTGAGGGCTTNAGTTGTAGCCTTGTGCTGCCATGTCCTTTAAGTACTCCCCTTTGTTCTGATTAAGTAGTCATCAAGGCTCCTTGGAAACTTATGGGAAAAAATTCTGTAAGTGAAAGAAAAAGCAAATCTAATCCCCAACAGTGTGCTATGTTACTGTGTCATGCAATTGCACAGTCTAACAAAAAATAACTCTTTAGTTTTTCTAATCCTAAGGTTTCTGAGCTCTCCAGCTTTTGCTATATTGTGAGTATCTCACGATATTTTTGTAAGCAAGAACATATATATGTTACTAACTTTTCACATAACAGAGTCAGATAGGACTATCTGGAAGATGGGATGAATTCATTCTTCCAGATTAACCCAACTAGTCAAATTAGAGAACAATCCATAATTTGAATTAGGGTAAGAAGTCAGAAACCAAGCAAGTGCATGTTACAATGCAATGAGGAATAAAAGCAGGAAGCTCCTAAAAATCTGCCTGCAGCAGACACCAAACTTGATGAAGTCCCAGAGGTGCATGTTGAAAGGCAACTTTTCTGCTGTCCACAGGGGGATGATTCAGAAGTTGTAGAGAGCTGCTCAGCTGTGCAACAAGAATGGACAAAGGCCAACCTCTTGTTTTTCTACTTTTCCTCTGTGCAGTGAGAATGAAGACAAAAGGTCATTTTATTCTGAGGCATGGATTTGTTTTGACTCATCCTAAAGGCTTAAATTCTGTGTTACAATTTTCTTCATCCAACTATATTGCTTTGTTCCTCTAATGAAATATAATCTGGAGATGGAAAACTTCTTTATAAGCTGATGTTCTTGCTTCAAAGAATAATTGAAGTAGCTCCATCTCAAGGTATTGGGCTCTTGTCATGAAATCTTTTTATACAATGTCTTGACAAAAGATGCTTGTTGTCCCCAGTATGTAGTATTGCTGTTACCAAATATACCTCCTAAACACATACCCAAAAAATGGCATTGTTGTTAATTCGATGCCAAGGTTCAACATCTATAAAAAGAATTTTTGCAATTTTAGAATTACAGAAGGCCCAAAAAACTAGAAAAAAGATTTTTTTATATTTATGAAATACAAATTTTTGCAACCAAAAGTCAAATATTAGGAAACAGAAATTTCTGCATTACTGATGCAATTACCTATTATTTGAAGGACAAATGTAAGAAAACACTAACAATTATGAAGAACGCACAACTATATCCTTTGAAATGCCAATTCTCAAGGCTGGCAGCAGTTCCAGCTGTTAGATGAGGTTTTAAATAGAGTGTTCATGTAAGCCTATATATGCTTGCATAGAGAAATGAAGATTCTGAATCCTGTACTTCATCTGGGAAAGATAGGATCTGGATATAGTACTCAGGAATATAAACTACTGAAAAAGATTCTTGCTTTTCAGAACTTTCTGATGTACAATGAAAGTATTTCCATGATGTTTAATTTCAATTGGATAAATATATTCTCATATTTACTGTGTTTGTACTTTGGATAGTAACACTAAAGGGAGATACATGTTTTGGTCTGAGATGTCAGTAGTGAAAGAATAGACTAATAATAAGCTGTAGATAGTTTAAGCCATAAGGACTTCCAAAAGATGCGAGAATTATTAAGCTGAATGTATACCGCAAAAACCTGGTCTGAATCCAAAGGGAACTACTTTTATTGACTTTTATAAATGCTATAGCAGACTGGTTTTGAACAAATAATTTTTCCATAGTATTTGTTGTCTTTGTTAGTGAAAATGGGAGAAAAATTAAATAACTTATTTTCACTATTACTTTCAAAATAAATAAAAGATGAACTTATTGCCTCAGAATTAAAAAAAAAAAACCAAAAAAAATCCCCCAAAACCAACAACAACAATAAAAAACCCAACAAAACAAAACAAAAAACCACAACCAAAAGCTAGTTGAGAGTCATAAAAATAATGAAAAAGTTCTGCAAATAATAATTTAAAAAGAACTCAATTATAAGTTTCTTTTCTACAGAGAAATAAAACCGAAAGAAAAGAAACCCCTAAGAAAACCTCTTGGGTTGACTTGGAAGACTTAATCTTTTCCTTGTTATTTTTTTTTTTAATAGGCTCAAACTACTTCTAAATATGTGTTTAAGCATTTAGCATATCAGAATTATAAAAAAAAATAAGATGTACAATTTGGAGCTGGGACAATGTAATTTTTTATGCATATATGTGCAATTAGATAGTATCTTCAAGCTGTTCAGTATTTTTTGCACTCAAAGCTGTTGCACTCGAGTGTAAGAAGACTCTAGTTGCTCCAAACATCAGTGTTTATATTTTTACTATTCAAAAGCATCCTCCAAAATGCAGTTATCTTATGCTCTTTTCTTGTCACAAAAGCTGCTCAAAAGCACTAAAACTCAATAAATCAGATATGTTAATCCTGCAATGCAGTTTAGAGAATTCTCTCAGCTTCTGGGAATGCCAACAATTACTTGTCATATTTGATTACGAATTTAAGCATTTCTATACAATTAGTCTAATATTTAAACTCAGAGAAGATACACTAAGCTATCATGTTCATAGAAGTTGTTTACAGGCATCCTTTGCAACAGTCTCTGCTTATCTTGTTAAACTAACAAAACACCACAGATCTAGAAGAGATATTGGGAATATTTGAGGATTAATTCACATTTTGTTTCTTGTCCCTTACATATTCTCAAAAACATTGAATCAATGTTTTAGTTCTCTGTAAAAAGTCCCATTAAGTGAAGTGAAATTGTGAGCTGTCTGTATCCCGAATCATTTTTACCTTTAAAATCCTAAAAAATATGCAATTCTCACATAAATAAATATTCATACTCATAATCACAAGAATTCTGGGGCAAAATTCTCTAACGTTACACATCACAATCCTATACTGGTGTTAATGTAATCTACAACCCAAAATTCTTCGGGTAGCCATTTTCCAATTTTTAGTTTCCTTGTTCAATTAGTAAACACTAAACAGTTGAAAACCGTTGGGTTTCTGAAAAGTGAAAAAACAAATCCCAACCCATCAATGGAAAAAAACAAACCCCAGAGTGTATTAATTATGCTGGAATTCTCAAGTATAGAAAGATAAATGTTGTAGCTTACCTGTGAAGTTAACTCTTTATTTTGTAGAACAGAGATGAATTTTAATTGAATTGCATGAAATATTGTAGTTAGACTGTAATTCCAGAAGCTGGACAGGTGGAAGATTTTTGTTCCCATGAAATTCTTACTTTAACATATTAGTCTCATTTTTTAAGAATTTAATTTCAGTGGTGTGAAATTTTCAGTGGTGAAATTTAACTTCAGTTCCAGTGGTGATCTCAGAGTCAGAATTTGCAGCTAGAATTATTTTTGCAGTACTATATCATACCATAGGACAAAATACTTATTACCAGTCCTCATCTGTTCTGCCGAAAAATCCTGTTCAGTCATAAAAATTCCTGGAGAGGAATGGTCTCTTTCTCTCTGACACTATTATTATTAGTCTGGGCCATGACTTGCATTCATGAGTTTAGTCTTAGTAATGACATGAGAAGTCAATATAGATAAGTATTCCTTCTACTGGATCAATATAAGACCATTTTTTATCTGACTTATCCAAACTGTTATATATCTGATAACAAGACAGCATAAAAGGTATCTCAAATTGGAGGGTCAGACATGGGGATGTCCAACACTAGTCTCATGGTGTCCACAAATAAAGATAAGGTCTTCTAAGAAGTCATTTGTTGTTGTGTATCGTTCAAGACTGATTGGAATCACATTGAAAAATACATGGAATCACTTCAAGTTACCTGAACAAAGAAGAAAATATGTCCTATGCCTAAATGAGAAATCTTAGTTTATATTCTAGGATTAATTTTCCTACACTCTGTGACCCCACTACAATAGGCTCCAAAGAATTTCCATATATGTCTTTTTCTGTTACCACCAAAACTAAAAGTTATATTATTTCTTGTTTCTTGCTTTTTCCATTTCATGCCTGACCCATGGTAAAAGATGAAAACATCTTTTTCTGCCCAGGAATTCTCCTGACATATACAAAGGCAACAGAACAAAGTAAAGAGGCAAAGATAAGTACACAGCTCTTGTAATAAATTTCATAAATTTTGAAGGGATTTATGTTTTTCTGAGTTGGTCAAAACACTTTATATGCTCTTCCATATCCCTCAAAGTGAAGAGAAAAATAAAATATATCCAACTTTACCACAAAATAGCTATGTTAAAATTTTGTTTGAAGATGAGAGATGTCACAGCATTTGCACTTTAAGCTGGAAAAATCTTTGAACTCATTCTCTGCACTTGGCAGGTTTTCAAATTTGCAGTCACCTGAAATATAGAAATAATCTGTCAACAAAAGCCATCTGAAAGGTTGGAGAGTGCTCTGAGCTATAATCCCAGAAAGGTGGGAAGCCAGATGTCCTCCTCACTGATATTAACTGAAGCAATGTGTGAGACACCCGAGGCCAGAGGGCACCAAGGCAGATGTCACCCCACACAGCTGGGAGAAGTGTGTGGAGGGCACTCTGAAATGCAGGTGGGAAAGGTGAAGCTATCTAAAGGTGAAGCCCTGCACCTCTTGCAGCTGCTCTAAGCCCAGGGATCACCACATGTTCTGCATGGTTGACTTCTTCTGACCTCCACCCATTGTGGGGCTGATCATAAAGACTCTTCACATTTAAGCAGGAAAAAATGTTTTTCCTGCTTTGGAAATGAAATTTGGAATGCATTTGGAAATGGAAAAGAAGAAATGTTTTGTTAAGATTGTACACCAGTTTTAAAAAATATGCATGCAGATGTATATACATATATATATATTTATAGATAAAGAGAGCTATGCAATAATAAATTATTGAATGAGTGTGTGTCAAGAGATTTGCAGATAGAGCTGGTTTGGTAAATGAAATATGTTGGTGAACTTCACTAAATGGACATATTTTTCAGCCTGTACTCTGGTACTTTTTTTGTGAGAGACAAAATATGGACTTCAATCAAATGTTGTTAAATTACCATTATGCTTCCTATTATGTTTTTAACATTGACAAAAGTGCTTTAATTAGCAGCTTTAATTGTTTTATTCAGTTCTACTTTATAGATTCAGTCCTGCTTCATAGATTTTCTTCTTTGAAAAAATAAAGAACCTTATAAAAAGAAATATATTGGAATTATCTCTTCTCTGTTTCATATACTTCATTAAAAGAATCACAGAAACTGGCTACTTGTGCTGAAGTAACAGTATCATACAAGTAAAGAAGTAGGTGGCATAGTTCCATAGAATATTTTCTCTAAAGTATGTAAAGAAGAATATTAAAAAAAATGTAAATAATCTTCATGTCTGCCATTTCCTAAAGAAATACATAACTATACAGAGCCATAATGTAGCATCTGGAAAACAGAGTGTGAGCAGCAGAATACAGTGTTTATTTATTACCCTGAAGAGTAAAAAAATTGCAATGAAGGACATGTCAGAATCATAGCACTCTTCTAAGCAAATTGTTTGTTTTAATGAGGAACTGAATTGCTTCTTCTTTGGAAAACTTTTGAGATCTGAAGTGTACTGTGTGGGTATAAATTTAGTTAAAGCATAATTTAGGCATTGCATAGCATTAAGCCATAAAAGTATTTTAGTGGCAATAATTTGCATTTTCCCATGTGATGATCCTAAGCCTATTGGTTTGGGTTTGGGATTTTTTTTGTTGCTGTTTTTAGAAAATCATCCCAAAAAAATAATGAAGAAACAGATATACGGTGTTCTTCTATGCTAGTGGCATAGCTACTGTAAGCAAGAAATAATGTACTGAGAGATCTGCTTATAACACGTGTACATTTCTGGGCTCCTCAGTACAAGAGAGACATGGAGAAGTCCAGACAGGGCTATGATGATGATGAGGGGCCTGGAGCACCTCACTTATAAGGAAAGTGTAAAGGCACTTAACCCTGTTTAATCTGGAGAAGAGACAACTGAGAGACAACCTCATTACATAGGTAACTGAAGGGAGGATGGATCAGGCTTTTCTCAGTGATGGCAAGTGATAAGACTAGAGGCAATGGACAGAAACTGATGCACAGCTCTGAGGAAAAACAACTTTACAGCGCTGGTGACTGAGCACTGAAACAGGTTGCCCAGAGAGGCTGTGGAGTCTCCATCACTGAAGATGTTCAAGAACCATCTGGATTCAATGCTGAAGCATGTTTTCCAAAAGAGTCTGCTTGAGCAGGAAGGTTGGACAAGATGGCCTCCAGTAGTCCTTGGTAACCTTTACTATTCTTTAATTTTGTGATTTTAAACACTTGATAGTGTGAGCTAGTATGCTGGTCCTTTGTGCTGGATTATCTTGGTTTTACAAAAAAAATTGATGCTTTTAGTGTATGTTACTGTTCCTATATAAGTTGATTTCACATCAGTGGAACTCAGGGTTCTGGAAAGCTGCCTCTTTAATTATTCATACCTAATTCTTCACATCTAACAGTAAAAAGTAAGATTACTTGTGTTTTCAGATTTCTCGATTTGGAAAGAGAAATTCCCCAGACAATTTGTTTCAGGAAATAACATCTAAATAAAGCTAGGATGTTCAATTTCACTCACAAGTGGACTCAGAAATCTTTTATGAATGATACATAGCTGTATGCTGTACCAAAATTTGATCCCTCTTAGAGTTTGTTATTAAACAAAGCCTTTAGAAACATCTTAAGAAAATAATACTTTATGATTTTATATTGTACCTGTGAAGTTATATATAAAATACATATTTTATACTGTAATGGGTTGACCGTGACTAGATACCAGGCACCCACCAAAGCCTCTCACAAACTGCCTTTCCCAGATGGACAGGGCAGGGAAAATACAAGAAAGGTTTCATGAGTTAAGGATGGGGAAAGATCCCTTGCCAAATATTGCCACCAGGAAAACAGAAGATTAGACAAATTCATTGAATTTATTACTGAAAAAATCAGAGCAGCATAATGAGAAGGAAAAACAGACATTAAAAACAGTTTCCTCCCACATCTCCCTCTTACCCAGCTCTACCTTCTCCCCCAGCAGTGCAGGGAGGGAGGGAATGGAGGTTATGGTTAGTTCTTCACATGTTATTTCTCCTTTTATGGAAAGGACTCTTTTTATGGAGAGGACTCTTTCCTCTGCTCCAGCATGGGGTCACTCCCACAAGAGACAGTTCTCCATGATTTTTTCCAATGTGAGTATGTTTCATGGGCCACAGTTCTCTGCAAACCACTGCAAAGTGGATCATTCCATGGGGTGCGGTCACAGAATTCCCAGATCTAGCTAGATGGAAAAGTACATTGTGATCATCAAGTCCAATTTATGACCTAACAATACATCAAGGAAAGGATGCCTCAATGTGGATCTCCCACAGCATCACAAGTCCTACCAGGAAACCTGCTCCAGCATGATCTCCTCTCTCCAAGGATCCCCACCAGGGGGGATCTCCACCTGATCTCCAGGTCCCCACCAGGAACTTGTTCTATCACAGGTCTCTCATGGAGTCACAGCTTCCTCCAGGCACCCACCTGCTCCAGCATGGGGCTCCTCCATGGGCTGTGGGTGGATCTCTGCATCCCCCTGGATCCCCATGGGCTGCAGGGGCATCTCAGCTGCTGCACGATGGTCTCACCATGGGCTGCAGGGGAATCTCAGCTCCAGTGCCTGGAGCAACTCCTGCCTCTCCTTCTCCACTGACCTTGGTGTCTGCATTGTTCCTCTCACATATTCTCACCCTGCTCTTCTCTGGCTGCAATTACAGCTGCACAATAACTTTCCCCCCCTTCTTCTTAAATCTATTATCACAGTGGCATTACTGCCATTTCTAATTGGCCCGGCCTTGGCCAGGGGCACATCTTTCTTGGAGCTCCCAGGGATTGGCTCTGCCAGACATGGAAGAAGCTTTCAGCAGCTTCCTACAGAAGCCACCTCTGTTTGCTTTTGACCTCAGCAGCAGAATTAGGATGAAAGTTATATGTGAAGTTCTGAGAATAAATAAAACTTAAGCTATATCCCATCATTTCTTCCTTGATTTATGCATCAAATACAGTTTATGGTAAATCTTAACCTATCCTAAGTACCTACCTTATCGGTCTAGAATTCAATACCAAACTCATATAATTCAAAGTGCTTAGAGCTTCTTTTCCATCCTGACATATAAACACGGTCTCTAGTTGAATGTTTACAATGTTTTGGCAACCAGGATCTCAGCGAGTGTGACAGAGAGAGGCTTATTTTATCACAGACAGCTACTACAAACATAGTAGACAGCTGATAAACAAGCCTTTTTGAACATTTTCTATAATTCTATGAAGAGCACTTAAGTACCTGAGTGTAGTTGTTGTCTACTGCTTACACGTGGAAATCATCTTGCTCAGAATTCTAGGAGTTATCAAAGTTTCAGAGATCAATCTCTCTTGAGGGCACTGAGGATTTCTTAGTCTTAGAATTTCTAAGTATAAAAAAGGCTCACTACTAAGTGTAACTCAGGTTCAGAAACATTATAACCAAAGCAGAGAATTGTGACATCAAGAAACTATGGAAGAGTATCATGTAGATATGCCTACAACTAATATTACTTTGCCTTGAAAATGAACACAAGTTAAATAGTGTAGCTTATATATATATATATATATATTATTGCTATGACAATATAGTCAGACACTATGCATAAGCATTTGACATAAACTTGCATGCAATGGGGTCACCAAAAGGGCAAATGAAGATTGGTGTATTGCACTTAAAATGCAACTAAGTGAAAATGTTGCTGGGTGGGGGTTCAGACATGCAGGGGGGATTGCAAACAGATGGAATATCCTGGTGACTGCATCGGAGGAGTGACTGGCCAGACCAAAGATAACAAAACAAGTATCAGCCAGGAACCCCCTCTTGCTGCAGGGGGCAATGGCATAAGCCCATCAGAGCTGTGCAGGACTATACAGAAAACAAGGACAGATGTGTTCTGGCTCTGACTCTATTCAACAGCTCTTACTGTGTAAGACAGTAATAAACTGCTTTGTGAATGAATCAGTTTTAAAGCTTAAAATTGGACGGATTTATAAGTGTCCTTAACACGCCCATCACATTATGCTCTGGTCTTCTGATGTGTTATGAACAAACATCTCAGTATTCATATTTGTTTATTCATATACACAGAAATCATACTTACACATTCATTCAGTAGAAACACTAGCACAAGTATGATTATATCCATGTTTCTATGAATGAGTCATATAATCCATGTATTGAACTCTCCATTGATATCTTAGTCCTTATATACAGAGCTAAAATATCTTGAGCAGCATAAATGAGATTGAAGAAATAACTTATTAAACATACCCATAATCACTTTTATTAAAGTTTATCGAAAGATGAGTTGTTATGACAATCATCAGTCTCAGGATGTCAAAACACTAGACTTTCAGCCTTAGAAATAGTTTAAAATAACAAATAATGCAGTTTCTCATGAATTTCACAAGAGAATAAAAGTCAATTTTCTATTACAGCTTCTTTCTCAAGATTCATTTATTAAAAAAAAAAAAAAGAAAAGAAATAAAAAATAATATCTTATTGAAGGAAAATCTGGCCTCCTTGAAATAAGGGACCTAACTTTCATCAGCTTTTACACCCTCTCTTCTAATAAAAAAAGATATTTGGAACCAAAAGACAATACATCTAGTGAAGAATAAAAAGTTGGTTTATTTTTGGAAGTATAAGCAATATTTCTTTAGAGAAGGTTTTAATGGGAAACATCGATTGAAGAAGCATCAAGCTTTAAGCATTATTCATATTTTCCAAGAGAAAAGTAAATTTTAAGTGTTATAGAATGTTAATTATTTATTTTCATTTGACGTCACATGTCTGTCAAACTACGAAAAATTCAAAGAAGTGAAATATTTTTCCCCCCTTCCTTCACATTTATATTTTTACTTCCTCCAGTTTCAATATGGATTACTGGGGTGTTTTTAATTATTATTTTTTTGCCAACTGGTAGAAACATTAAAATATTTAAAGATAATTATACAGAAGAAAGGATATTTAAAAAAAATATTCAAACTAGAAGTCAAAACTTCAATGATCAACACCAGAAGTTTTACATTCAGCTGAACTAAATAAAAGGAAGGCAGTGCTTTTAGTATTGAGAATGACTAATCATTGAGACAATACAACATGAAAAATAGTGGGCTTTTTTATTATAGAACTTTTAAAATAAAATTCATTTCTGCATATGACCCAGTTGACAAATATCCATATACATCCTTATGCAAGTGCAGAGGACTGGATTGTACGATCTGATATTGCATGTGATTAAACACTTTAGGCATCTTCAGAGATTTAATGTCCACAAAGGCTTGGGGTTTTATTTCCCTAAGAGGAGAGCATCTGAGCAGAGCTTTACTTTACATAATTGTGTTCTTTCCACTGTGTGGTTTTGTTCTTATCAGTGGATGTCAAGAAGCAGCAGTTTGGCTCTACCAGCCATCTCAAATTCAGTGAAATGACCAACACAAGACACGATCTGAGACTTAAAGTCAGGAACTTACCTTTGGTTGCTGGAGCTTGGCCAAAGTGTTTCCCTTTGGAAATCACTTCTTGTAAAGAAAGCATCTCAGTGGAGCAGTGTGCTAATGGGAAAACGTTACCCAGGGCTCTAGAGGCTCCTTCCCAGTTTATCTGAAACCTGCAAGAAACACACGCTGTCCCAAGGGCCAGATGTATCTTCCACTCACTTAACAACTTACAGCTCTGACATTTCCCTGCCTGTCAGCAACGCCTTCCAAAAGAAGCATGAAAAGGGAGACTTCTCTACATTACAGCTTTCTGGAAGAACTTCCTTCCCAGCACTTCCCCAAATGTGTGAGTGGAGAGCACAATTAGAAAATGCATTTTAAGGATGATTCAGATGACCTAATCAGATAATGGAACTTTTCTTGTTACAGGGGAATCCAATATTTTTATCTTTTATTGTCTTAAATATTTTAATCTTTCCTTCCTCCTAAAATTGATAAAAGATTTTTAAAAATTAGAAATTAGTAGAAATATTTCCAGGCAATTTGCATCTTACCTTCTACCCTTAAGTATCTTATTCTGAGGAAAAGCACACTGGAGAAAAAATCATCTAAAACTACAGAATAGTTGATATACTTCAGCTCATGAAAAAAAGCAGTTCATATGAATAAGTCTCAGTAAAAAAGTAAAAGAAATAAAAAGAAGCAATGGTGGAATTATTGGAAAGACTTTTTTCTAGTCAGTCAATTGATTGCTGAATGTTGCTGGAAAACTGCCTGTAAAAGCAGAATAGTATTATAATTATGACTTCCTACATCAAGTATTTGTAAATAGAGATTTTATAGACTAGGATAAACTCTGACATCCATCTAAAAGTACTTTCAGTTGTAAAAGCATAATATTAGGTTATGGTATATTTTGAAGACTGTAAAAAATCAGATAGTTCTATTAAGTATCCACAGATGGCATGAGGTTTTGATTTTGCTTGCAAACATATGTCATCCATTATAAAACTTCCAGACAAGAGACATAAATATACTTGTGATATAATTATTTTGCACAAATTAATTAACATAGAAATAGTTTTGTCAAATAGGAAGTCAAAAGAGAAATAGTAACATAAAATTTCCACTTTAAATATTTTTTAATACTTTTAAAAATAAAAACTATTTTGAAAGTAAGAACGAGCTTGAAAATTCAGAAAATTTTTCTTTAAATGGTGTGTGAATTATTTTATAAACAAATTGAATATAAACTTCTATCCCCACAGGAAAAAAAAACCCAACATCTAAACCAACCAGAACTACTAGAGAAACATAAAAAAAGATTTTAAAAGAGAACTTGGCTTCAAGATAATAATTTTGATGTTATCATTTTCATTTTAGTGATGAAGCTGAAAGAGTTTTAAAGAGTTGCAAATATCTATGTGTTTGTACCATATGAAAAATGAGCTGTCACCTGGAGAAAGAACCCAGAATAATGTAGGATATGCTTAAGTAAAGTTTAATTCAATATTTTAAATATTTCCACATGGTTTTCCCACAACCTTATTGGAAACATAAAAGGAATTTTCAAACATTATGATGTTTTGATTAAGATTGATTTAGTTATTTCCGGAATGACACTTAGTTTATTTTAACCACCTCAAGACTGGTTATGAAGGAAACTAGGTGTGTAAATCAAAATTCCCAGTAAGATTGTATAGGGCAGAAAGTTCTTAGCACACACCGGCAGAATCAGCAGTAACACCCACTAAATATGTATATGTCCTTCCATATAATGACTCTGCTTTTGCCCTTGAAGAGGAGAGCGTGTATTTAATTCCTAAGAAGTGCCTCAAGTCAGGAAAGGGGAAGGTAGATTTGATTTTATTTTCTAGAATGTCATGCTGACATGTTAAGGGTGCTGTTGATGCCATATTGCAGTGATTATTAAGCAACTTCTAAATGAAAGGACAAAAAATTCAATGATTTCCCACTTTTTTTTTTTTTCAATTTACATATCCTTTATAAAATGTATGCATATTCTTTTTTCCATCCTTTCTGGAAAAAAATTGGCATAATCTCTTCTGCTAAAATCTTAGCATTTTCAAAAAATAGATTCTACTATCATTTTTTGTTTTCAACAAAGCATTACAAGCTGAAACCTTTTTTCAGAACCTAGGGGTTGCATTGAAAAATATTCAGGTTCTGATTTTAATAGAAGTCTGTGAGATTTGATTGAGTGTAACAGATTTCTTTCGGAGTTGACAGTTTTGATAGAGAGCAATAGCTTCTGCTACCAGTTTTTCAGTGGAAACATCTCTGCAGTTCCCCAATGCAACTTTTCAGCAAAGTTTCTTTGATCGTGAGGACTGTAATAGTGAACATTGGGACAATACTGATAAGAAGACTGAGACTGTCATTTTACAAACTGAAACTATGAAATGATCAACTCCAGTTGATATGAGAAATCATGCTATCCTGTTACTTGTCTAATTTTTAGTGCTATTCAGAATGTCAGCATTTTCTGTCTGATCTGCTTATCTTTTCATATCATAACATTCTGATGTAAAAATCCCAACAAAATAATCAAAATCAACATACCTCCCCAACCTACACCAAAAATTAAAATTAACAAGTGTTTTATGAACTACAGGTTGTAGACAACAATATCTCATAATGAGAGACCACTTTTATTTTTCTTTTGATAGGTGGTTTACATTTTCTCAGCTAGAACTGTGGTGAAGCATATGTGCTGCAAACCGGACAATTTCAATCCATGATTATAAATATACCCTGAAAGAAGGCACTCTGGCATTGCCATATAATGAAGTCCGACTGACCACACTTAAATACTGTAACAGCTCTCCTAGAGGCAGATTCCTTGTTATAACACTATCAAGGTGTTGATGTAAACTGCCATGGAACTGTACAACCAGTTATGATGTTAACAACATAGAAAGCAACCAGTCTGTCTTCTGTCTATTCCCTCCAGAGTATCTCCTTAGGCAGCTCAGAAAGAGCAGGAGATGCTCTGGCAATTTTTGGCGTTGTGACAGCCCAACCTGACATTCACAGTGTGGGGAGGGGGGAGAATGTGGTTTCAGAGCACATGCACACACAGGACTGGAGAAGGGTATTTGTTAAGATGAGCACTGTGACAGACAATTTGCCAGCTGAGAAATCAAGGCAAATTTTGTTTCATATAAAAGAAGAGACAGGTGAGAAGAAGGGACAAACAATACCCTTAGCATGTAGTTCAAATTATACCTCCCATTTATCTGGGTTTATTCTTTATATCAGGCTGATAATGGAGCATCAGTGTTAGTGACTGCAAAAATTTAATATCAAAGCAGGGGCAGAAGGTCTTCTGGGCCAGCAGTTTTGTGGTGATGAATGCAGAAGGAAATAAATCTTGCAAGCTACTTTTACTGAACACCCATGAACATGGCAGTTTTAGATGTCTCGTAAGGGAAACCAAACAGCTATTGCTAACTTCATATTGCCCAGGATTTAATTGTTTTTGTGATTTTAACAACGTGACTGTAGTTCTGAAATGCCTCTAGTAATTAACACAATCTTTAGTTTCTTACTGAAGACAGACACATTGTTAACTAAAGACAAACAGTAAACTCATTTATGTTCAAAAGATTGAACAAGGCAAATTTTTTTATGTACTCTTAATATATCTTCTAGGGTGATGTGTTGTTTCATTTTTCTAAAGTAAAATTTAGCTTTTTTTTCAAGGACTTAGTCACTTGGGCACAATGTACGGTGCTATTATTAATCAAAGTACAACATGAAATATGCATAATTGGCAGCTATGAAATACAACTCTCTTTAAAATAACTTTTGCATGAATTGTTCAACTTGTTAACTGGTCTTTTCAACATCACCAGAGAACCTCATGGTTGTGTAATTTAGCATGTAAAGGGCTGCTAAACATCATCTCTGCTCAAAGCAAGCAAAATTAGACCTGACTGCTCAGTGCTGTGTCCACCTCAAACTACAGAGACTCCACAGTTCCTCTACAGATCCACTCATGTACCTGATCACTCTTCTCTGAAAAAATAAAAAATAAAAAAATTCAAACCAGATCTCCTCACAGTTTCCTAAATTCCACTCATATTGACACTTGTTTTATTGCTCTGTTTCATCAAAAAGGGTTTGGTTTAATCTCCTCTGTACCCTATCTCTGTTCCCACATGTGTATTACTATACACACTACAAGAAATGAAGTCTCCCCTGTCCCTCATCTTCCCCAGGCTGAACCAGTCCTGTGTCCACCACGTCTCCCTAGATGTCCTGTACAGTTCCATGGGAATCCTCCACTGGACTCACTCCAGTATGTCAGGGTCTATCCTACGCCAGGAGCTCAAGCCTGGACTGTCAGGACAGTCTTACCAATGCCTAACAATGGGTCAGGATCCTTCCCTTTGGTGGTGCAGCCCCATGTTCAGAGGCTATTTAACTACCTGGGATCACTGCTATGTCCTGATGAATTGCTGGTCCTAGGTTCCCCAGGCCTTTTCTGCAGAACTCAATCATCAGGCTCAGTTTGTCCTTTTTCAGGGGTGAGCTCAGCTCTCTTCAGTGTCTTTGCCTCTACGGCAATGTTTCCTCTAAGGGCAGTTTACAAGAAATTATTTGAGAAGGTCAAAAGACTGCTCATCTCAAAATGAGGGTGGTTGTCTTTGTGAAATTCCGCTCTTTGTGTTGGTCACTTCTCTCAGGCTATATTGCTATGTACAGTTACCACAGTCAAGGCTGCCTTCAACCTTCATACATTCAACAGCCTTCCTTGTGAGTACCAGCTTCAACAGAACATCTTCCCTGGCTCATCTGTCAGTCATCTGGGTCAAGAATTTGACCTCCAGTTGCTTGCATTTGTCTGCCTCTGCATCACCAGTGCAGTTCTGTCCCCTGACCCTTACCCTCAGTCTTACCTTTCCCAGGTGATGAGTTCACTGCTTCTGAGATACCCCTTTGCAAAGATCACCCCTTCTCTGTCCTTGACCTGGGGACCTAACCCTGCTTTTCCTGCAGCACCTGTACATCTGCACTGGCTCTCTCTGGGTGTGAGAGTGCTACCATCGTGTCACTCTCGTCCCTCTGAAGTCGCAGCTTCACACAGAGAGTGTGTACTCTGCACACCCTGCTGATGCCTTCCTCTCATTCTCAGAGACACACTCCCCTGTTTGTGTGTAAACATTTGAGATGGGTCCTGGGTTGTGCAGTCTTTGCAGTTGATGCATGACAACTCCTATGATCATGCTGTCTCCTGGACACCTCAGCAGCCTTGTGCTCTCTCTTTGCCACTGTGGGAACTCCTCTCTCACATTTCCATCCCTCTTGAGAAGATCAGAAAGTGGTTTGATTGCAGATATATCTCTGCACAATATTGCCAGGCATACCTCACCCTTTTTCAGTAGCCATTTCAGTGAGAGAAACTTTGCATATTAGTAAGACAGGAGACATAAATCACAATTCTGGCCTTTTGAGCCATCTCCTCTGTCCTAACAGAATGTTTGTACTTCCAGATACATATTTTTACCAAGAAAGAATCCTTCCTGCAAATAACCAAATACCTTAAGTGTTGAGGATAAAACCTACTTATGCCTGGATTATTTTCAGAGCCTAAAATCCCTTTATAAATCTAATCCATGACATCCAGAGTTCCCTTTTCTGTAATCTTTCAGTTGGAAAGCTGGCAGTAAGAGGACCTCCATGTCTCATAAAGCATTGCATTATATGGTTCGCTGATAAGGTCACAATGGGAGAATGATAATGAAAGCAGACTCGAGTTTTAATTTTGGAATCTATTTTGAATGCATTAATTCTAATAACTAATTTACTAAATGTAATCACTACTAAACAAATTATTTAAAATAATATTATATTGCTGCCTTTTTGAATCCTGGAATTTTCTCACAAGTGATTACCTAAGAGGTAGAGATATATTTTTCAGATCCCAGGTTGAACTTTATGGGCTACTAATCGGAAATGTTACTTATTGATCAGTACTATGACTACATTTCCTAGATGTCATTAAGGAAAAAAAAAAGAGGTAATGCATAAGTACCTGCCTATACTAAGCTAATCTTTAGGGATAAGTTTCTGACAGGAGCTGCACTTTAAAATATGTTACCATCACTAATAAGAAAAGCACACAGTTTTTCCTAAAGATAGGATATTTGCATCTAAAGAGTGGTTTTCTTAGATGCTCAGAATTTTTAAGTGACACAAAATATCTGCCTCTATTGTAGGAAGGATTTTCTAAAAAAAACCCACCGCTAGCTTGCATGGAGTGGAAAGCCTCTGGCATATTTAACATGAGTTTCTTGTTTACATGTGATGTCGATAGGAACACAAAAGCTCAGTTCAATGAACCACTGTAAAAACTCACCTGTGAGGTTTTTACATTGAGTTACATATAACAAACAAGAAAGATATTGCTTTTTTCAATAACAGTCAAATTATATTTCAATACCTCTTAAGATATAACTGAAATAAAACTGATGAGATTTAGTTGTGGTTTAACCCTGGACAAGTGTCTCAGTCACACACAGTGACATGAAGGAGAGAATCGGAAGAGTAAAATTGAGAAAACTCATGGGTTGAGACAAGGACAGTTTAATAGGTAAAACAAACTTTACAGGCTCAAGCAAAGATGGGCAGGCATCAGGTGTTCAGCCACCCTCAGGAAAGAAGGACTCCATGCCTGTTAGTGATTTGGGCAAACAAGAACCATCTCTCTGTCCCTCCCTTCCTTCTTCCCTACCAGCTTTCTATGCGGAGCATGATGCCAAAATGTGTGAAATCTCTTGGGTGAGCTGGGGTCAACTGTCCCAGCTGTGTCCCCTCCAGCTCCCTGCACACCCCCAGTCTCCTCCCTGGTGAGGTGGGTGAGGAGCTGCAAAGGCCCTGGCTCTGTGTAAGCCCTGCTCAGCAGCAACTAAAACACCCCTGTGTTATCAACCCTGTTTCTAGCACAAATTCAAAACATAGCCCCATAATAATTACTGTCATCTCAACAGAAACTACCTCAGGAGAAACTAACTCAAAACTAGTACGGATTTGCAAGATAACAAAAGGGAAAGATGCTTCCTGTGGCAGAATGGATTTTAAGATTACACATACTTTGGCTTCAGTAAAACTTGGGCACAAATCTGTGATTTGTTCACAAATCAGATTTGATCACAAATCAGAGATTTTTTGTGTTCTTGTGGCCATTTTGGGCCAATATAAAACCAATATGAGAAGTATGATGGAAACACAATCAAAAACATCAAATCGTGGTTAAAATATACCTTGGAATAATTTTTTTACCTCAAGCTAAACTTGCATTTTTTTCCTCATCTTGTGCATACCTGCGCAACAAGATTTTACTCAAATGAAATGTCTGAATTGCATGCCAGATTATTCAGCAGCAGCAAATATTTCAAGCTATTATTTTTTCTCCTGTTCTAGATTAGAAACATAGCTCAAGTCAAAGAGAAGTTGGTAATTTCTGAGTTTAAAAAGAAATAGGTGTACATTTAATAGCAGCTGAAGTTCTAGAAAAAAGAACATCACAGAATTTATAGTTAAGAGTGATTTTTTTGTTTGTACACGGACTCAGAGTAAGCAATACTGACAGAGAAACAACTGTTTTCAGCCAGTAAATGTGTTTTGTTACTTGCTTCGTGAGTATCTCAGAATGGAAAGAAATACTGTTTTTACCTCGTCTAGTTCAAAGATCAACAATATCATTTCCTTTGGTAATTCCTACCTGTAAAACAGTGAAGGAGAACAGTGCCCAGTGGTCCAGGACTATTTAATCAAAACACACAAACCAAAGACCTTTGAAGAAAGCCAACTGAATGGATTACTGAGAATATTTAGTACTCCAAAATAATAGTAATGAACATTTTTTTTCTAAAACCAAAATCTTACTAAGAAATCTTTTGATAAGACAGAACACATAGCTAAATTCCATATAAATAGATGTATTTAATTTCATTTTCCTTTTAAAAGAGTGTGCGGCTAGAAAAACCCACTGACTGAAGATTGCCTAAACTTGAGCTTTACTTCATCTCAAGCAAGAACATACACATATTTAAATGAAAACAAACCTTCTCCCTATTCTTCTGACAATTTGTATATGAGAAGCCCATTAACAGAGTTTATGGGTTTGTAAACATTGTTTCCATAGCCTCTGGTTTTTCCTTATCAAGACCACATCTAGGTCTTACGAACTTTCACTAGAAGGAAGAAATTGCTTTCTGCATCTGCCTAGAGATCTCACATCTGTGAAAAATATCAGAAATGCAAAGCCCCCTCTATCTAGTCAAAGGAGACAGACAAATATGGTGTCCTTAACAAATGGATTTCTTTAATAAATGAAATTATATTGCTGACAAGAGCATATTGATCATGTAATACCTAAAAATTGTAACTAACATCTTGGAAAACATAAATACACGTATTAAATTTTTCTAATAATACTAAAGAAGAAGAAAATAATTTTAAATAATACCTGTTTATGTGCACCATTTTAAACAGCTATTACTATCTCTGGAGGTTATTAATAAGCCTAAGAAAGGTAAGAGATTTGTGTTTGTAATTTCATAGTCTAAAATATAAAATAAATAGGATTTGAAAAAAAAATTGTTTTAAACCTTGTAGCTTAATGTACAAAAATCTATTTGATCTCAATTTATTACTTGTGCCCATTAATTCTCTAATTGCAAATATACTTTACAGAAGTATCATTGAAATACTACTTGATTTAAATATTCGTTGTTTTACAAGAATCTCACAAAAACACAATAGATGTGAATTTGTGTTTACAAGATAAGCTCAGTAAGTAACAGTTATGCTAAGTTTTGGGCTTTTTGTTTGGAATTTCTTACACTGGCTTACAGATATATTTTGTGTGTATATATATGTATATATATATATCTTCAATAACTGTACAAGATCAAGAAGGAAGAATTGTGATTCATAATCAGATAACAGAATTGAGAAAAACTTTTATTCTTAACAGAACTGAATTCATGTCACAAAAAAAGATTTTTGTACTCCTCAACATTACTACACTTTTAGGCCCATGATGTGACTCTTGGGTTTGTCGTACTTCAGAACCAAAATTAGACTTGATGATTCTTGCAGGTCCCTCCCAAGCCAGAATGTTCTATGATTCCATCTCTCTTTCTGCTTTGCTTTCTTTGGCAACTAGAAAACCCTTTTGTGTACACTACTTCAGCCAGTTTTGTGTTTCTGTTTGGGTTTTTTGGTTGATTGGTTGGATTTGTTTGTTTGGTTGGTTGGGTTTCTTTGATTTTTAATGTTTTATTTCTGATTTTTTTTGTGGTTTTTTTTTTTCCCTTTTTTGTTTGTGGAAGGGTTTTATTTAATTTTTTTTCCTATATTACCACATGTATGTGAACTGGTACATATACTGTAAATTCCCACTTTTTAAAGAATTTCAGCAATGCACACAACAAAATTGAAATTTGTAAAACTTGAAAACAATGAAAATCTGCAAACACTAAAAATGGTCTTTTCCCAAGTTGTGCTAATGCCCTAATAGGCCTCTCACAGCTGAGGTACATGACATTTGTGTCAGTAAGTCTATGTCTAGAGAATGCACACACGAAGCAGATTTCTAATAAGAGGTTAAACTTTATGAAAAACATTTTGTGTTAACTGGGATAGTGTCTGTAGCTTTCTGAATGCCCTACTTTGGCTCTAGAGTGAATCATCCTTCTGAAATACGTGTTGTATTTTTCCTATTTAGAGTTTCTCTGAAACTTATTTACCCAAGGAAAAACTGTGACCTCAAAAAATAGAGACAGAGACCAGTTTCAAGAAACATCAGTGCTGCTGTGAGAGAAAAATCTTTAAGCAAAGTGTGGAAATTCAGTGCACTTATGGCCAATATGTACAAAAAATCAATATATATATATATATATATCGTAATTAAAGTAAATTTCTATTTTATAAATCTCAGGCAAGAAAGGCTAGCTCCCTACATAATCATAAGAAGAGGATATATATATATATATGATCCAACATATTAAACCTGAAAGGAATGATAGTATCAATGTAGATGGCATAGAAATTAATAGTATTTTATTAAAATATTATAAGTACTTTGTAAAAGTTAATGACTAAGATTTCTATGCAGGAGACAGATTTATTTTCAGTAACAAAATTTGTTATACCTGACTGAAGACAAAGGTACAGAATCTACAAGAAAGAAAAATATGCAGCCATTAAGTACTCAAAGCACAGGCAGTGTTCGAGGATTATTATAGGCTGCTGAGAAAGATTTATAGAACCTTGTATCATTTTGCCTGATTATGTATTTGATTAATTTCATAATCTTCTAGATGTTAATTAAATAAACTAGGAGATTCCCCTGTGCCAAAAATTCTGTCCAGGATGACTCAAAAGCTGACAGAATTTTCTCAGGGCTCACATGAATTATGAACAATTATACACCATTTGTGCACCACTGAAGTCTTAATGTCAGGTATTGCCTTCTCATTTTGCTATTTTTTAAAATATCAAATATACAGGTAGCATGCTGAACAAGCCCCAGTTTGATATACATAATCTTTTGTCCAAATTTCTGTCCTAATTTTTAATACGTTTCATACTCCTGGCATCTTCCTAGCTCTTCATTCCCCCCTTGCATGTTGTGCCTGCAAATGCTATTTTTCCAGTTAAGCAGAAGACTGTGCAAAAAAAAAAATATACTTTCAAACCAGTGAAGATGCCTGAAAATCAAAGATATCTGATACTGCCCCTAAACATTATTTGACTAAGTTTGTAACACATTCTGAAGTTGAAATTTATGGGAAGGTGTAAGTTGTGTGCTGTAGCAAAGTTCCATGACAGAACAGCTTGTCTGCCTGCTCAAAGACTATTATTCTGCCTAGATATAAAGAGTTTATGACTATACAGCACACAAGAAAAGAAAACCCAGCCCAGAGAAACCAGAAGATACTTGCTTTACACTTCCAGGCTGTTTTAGAGACACAACTGACTTCACAGATGTGAGCTGTATGTCCAGATCCATATAAATAAATGAACATATACTAATTATATTTGCATTAGGGATATTAGTCAGAAATACGAAGCGATATGAGGTAAACATTTATTTTTCATATACTTTTAGATAGTTTTGCATGTGCTCCCAAGACTAATCTCAACAGACTGAGACTTCAAATTCATTGCTTTTTGATACTTTCTTTTGTACTACTCTGTATTAGGTAATTTTATTCAATACCCAGTCCCACAATAGGATTTGAATATATCTTTCATTGGGAACTGACTTCACATGGATTTCATCCCATCCCTCCCTAAGCTACTGTGTCTTTCATTACTTTATTTTTGTAATATACCAGCACATACTAGGATACTTTCTTCTTGTTTTCCTTTCCACAGCTTCAGAGACTAAGGTATTTTAGAGAATTCAGCAAAGGGTAGAAAAATTTACTTACCTCGTATTACTATGGCTCCTGAGGATATGTTGGGATGAACTCATCACCACAAGATGATAGGAAAGATGTCTGGGGATACAGCAAAACTTCAATTAAAATTTCCCACTGGCAAATAGGAGAATGGAAGTGAAATGCCAATAAAATCTATTCTGTGCACAGACAACTGCCTCAATAACGGACAAAGACAGAAAAAAAGTCATGATTTTGGCAGGTAATGATGCATTTCTATTAAACACTTTCCCATAGAGGATCTGAGAACAGCCAAAGGAGTTTAAAATTTACCTCTCCCATCAGTGACTCTCTAAGTTTCTGTAATCTCTGTAGTGGGCCTTTTTTTTTGGAGCAAAAGAAGTGAACATTGCCTCACTAAAGAAGACTCACTTCTCTAACTGGGGAGAGGACTGAAATCTTTCATGCAAAAAGTCCCAACTACTTGTTATTTGATGTGTTACAATATTAGGAGAAAAAAAAAAAATCTGTCTCAGTAGTAAGATATGTAGGGGATTCTATTTTCACCTGTTCTCATATCTCTGAAGTATGTAGATAAATGTGAAAGAAGTGTTCTCTTCATAAATCCCTGTTTTTTTCTCTTCCCTTGAACAAGTCCAAGCTAATAGAACAAACTCAGAATGCAAAATTCAGAATGTCTGTTGCAGGTCACCGACTCCAAATTCAGAGCTGGGGAAGCTTCTGAAAAACAGTTAATGGAATAATCACTCTCATCTGACAGTTAAAGAATTGCTGTGAAAGAGGTCTGGGAAACATCTAGTGACTCAGAGCAGCTGAAGGTTTGTGCCATATGGGCAGCTTGTTTCAGAATTTTTCTCCTTGGTCTTATAATCCATGTACCTTCAGGGACGTTCTCTGAATCTTAGAAAAATAAGCTAGGATTTGAAGGTAATCTTTTTATTAGTAAATCTTTTTAATGAACATAGCCATTAAGGGAAACAGTGAGTTCAGGAAGCAATGATATATTACAAATCAAATTAATTAGCATGATGAAACCATAAACCCTTAATCTCTAACACTCTTCTGAGTTTTATTTACTTATTAGAAGATACAGACTGATTTAAAATCTCATATAAAATCAAAAAATGCAGACATGCACATCTTAAAACAAATCTATCTGGAGCTGGCAGAAAAAAAATAGAATTACTAACAATGGAAAAGTCTTCCAAAATCAAGGAGTCAACATTTGATTCATGACCACTAAGCTAGCTAAACCATAGCACTAAGTGCCATGAACAGTCTTTTCTTAAACACCTCCAGGGATGGTGACTCCACCACTTCCCTGGGCAGTTCATTCCCAGCTTATCCATCCTAAAGAAATTCTCCTTGATGTCCAACCCTGGCCTCCTATAGCACAACTTGAGGCCATCTCCTCTTGTACTGCCACTGGTTGTGTAGGAGAAGTGCCTGATCATCACCTGGCTAGACCCTCTTTTCAGGGAGTTGCAGAGAGTGATAAGGTCTCCTCTGAGACTTCTTTTCTTCAGAATAAACATCCCAGCTCCCTCAGCTGCTCCTTTTATGACTTTTTCTCTATACCTGTCACCAGCTCTGTTCTTGTTCTCTACACATACTCCAGCTTCTCAGTGTCCTTCTTGCAGTGAGGGATCCAAACTGACCACAGCACTCATGGTGAGGCCTCACCAGTGCAGATAATGGGAACAATCCCTGCCCCAGTCCTGCTGGTCACACTATTGCTGGTACAGCCCAGGATGCCCTTGGCCTTCTGCAAACCACACTTATAGCTCATGTTCAGCCCTTGTCAAAGGGTTAACAACCCTTTAACACCTAGGTCCTTTTCTGCCTGGCCACTTTCATGCCACTTTTTCTCTGGCATGTAGCACTGCACAGGGCTGTTGTGACCCAAGGGTAGCATCTGGCACTTGGCCTTATTGAACTTCACACCTTTGGCCTTGGCCCATTGATCCAGCCTGTCCAGAGCCCTCTGCAGAGCCTTCCTGCCCTCCAGCATGTCAACACTCCCACACAGCTTGCTGTCACCAGTGAATTTACTGAGAGTACAGTCAATACAGTTCATCAATAATGATTTTAAACAGGATTGGGCCAAATAGTAATTCTTGAGCAACAGCACAAGTGACCAGCCCCCATCTGGATGCAGCACCATTCACCTCCACTGTCTGGGCCTGGCTGTGCAGCCAGTTCTTAACCCAGGTTAAATGCACCCATCCAGGGCCATGAGCTGCCAGTGTTTTCAGGAGGATTCCATGCAAGGCAGTCTTGAAGTCTTTGATGAAGTCCAGCCAGACTACATCCAGAGTTCTTTCTTCATCCATCCACTAGGCATGTTGCCTGGCCATGAAAGGAGACCATGTTAGTTAGGAGGGACCTGTTTTTGTTTAATGCATGCTGGTTAGACCTGATTCCCTTGTTGTCTTGTATATGCTGTGATCTCACTCAAGATGATCTGTTGTATAAGCTTTCCATGGACCGAGGTCAGGCTGACAGGCCTGTAGTTCCCAGGATTCCCCTTCTGACCCTTCTTATGGAAAGACATTATATTGACCAACCTCCAGTCATCCCAGACCTCTCTGGTTATCCAGGACTGATGATAAATGATGCAGAGCAGCCTAGTGAGTTCTTCCACCATCTCCCTCAGTGCCCTTGGGTGAATCCCACCTAGTCCCATGGACTTGGGTCTAATGGCTCAGCAGGTCACTATTTCCTCCTGGATTACAGGAGGTCAGTGCTGCTCCCAGTCCCCATGTACCAGCTCAGGGTATGGTTGCCCCAAGGATAGCTGGTCTTTCAGTTAAAAACTGAAGAAGGCATGAAGTACCTCAGCATTTTCCTCATCCTTGTTCATAATGTTCCTCTCCATATCCAATAAAGGATGGAAGTTTTTCGCTGGACTGTCTTTTGTTGTTAATTTATAATAATAATTTTAAAAATAATTATTTCATAGTGGTGGCCAGACCTATTTTGAGCTGAGCTTTTGCCTAATTTTCTCTCTACATGACTAATGACATCTTTGTACTCCCCCTGAGTTTTGTGCCCTTCTTCCAAGGATTGTGAACTCTCACTGAAAACTCCCTGTCCGGCCAGGCTGGTCTTCTATGATTTTCCTTTCAGCACATAGGGGCAGCCTGCTGCTGCACCCTTTAATTTTCCTTTTTAGCTTTCCTGAACCCTTTGTTAGAGATTGTTTGAAGCAGTGTCATGGACATGCCAAAGTCCACTCTTTGGAAATCCTAGATACAGTTTGGTTGATCCCCTTCTTTATTTCACCAAGGATTGAAAGCTCTATAATTTCTTTGTCACTATGTCCAAGATGTCCTCTGACTGCCTCCCACCAGCCCTTCTCTGTTTGTAAGCAGCAAATCTAGAAGGTCACTGGTCCCACCTGCCATGTCAGGAGGTTCTCTTCCACAAAGTCCAGGAACATCCTAGACTGCATTTTTGAGTTTCCAGTAGACATCCTGCAAGCTAAAGCCTCCCAAAAGAACAAGGACTAGCAATAATGAAATGTCAGCCAACTCTTACAGACAGGCTGCCCCTTTATCCCATCCGGGTGGTCTGTAACAGACTCCCCCTGGGACGTCTGCCTTGTTGGCCCTTCCCTGATCCTTACCCACAGGCACCCAACACTTTATCATCACTGCCCTTGAGCTCTGCAGTCAAAACCCTCCCTGAGGTACAGAGCCACCTCTGCTGGCCAGCCTTGTCCCTTCTGAAGAGCTTATGACCATCATGGCAGCACTCCAGCCACTGGAGTTATCCCACCACATCTCCGTAATGGTAAATACATTGTAGTTATCCTGCTGCACTGTGGTTTCCAGCTCCTTCTGTTTGTTATCCATACCGTGTGCATTAGTGTAGGTCCACTTCAGCTCAGCTGTCCATTGCACCCTCAACTCTGGCATGACACCCCCAGACTCATCTATACTGAGCCTGGTCTTATCCACTTATCTACTTCTTTATCCATTTTAAACCACTCTCAATCAGCTTTGCCTGCTCAAGGCTGGAATCCTTTTACCTCTTTTAGACAGGCCAACCCATCTCTTTCCAGTAAGCCTGGTACTGTATAAATCACCCCATAACTGAAAAGCCAAGATTTCAGTTACGACACCAGTCTTTAAACCACGTGTTGATCAGGTGGATTCTGCTGTTTCTTTCATTATTCTTCCCTGCTACCAAAGGGATTGAGGAAAACACTACCTGTGCTCCTTGCTTCAACCAATCCTCCTAGTACCCTAAGTCCTTTTCAATTACCCTGGAATTTCTCTCCTCAGCATCATCTCTGCTGACCTGCGTGGGCAATAATCAGATAGCTGAATCAGCCCAGGAAATGTCACTCTGGTCACTCTGGCAAGACCCAAGACCGTCATCATGTCATCCTTGCTCATTAGAGATGCTGCTTCCTGCCAAGTCTCTCTTGGGCATCTCTGACTCCAGAAATTCCCTGCCTAGCTCCTTCAGGTGTTCCACCCCAGAATTTACTGTGGCTGTCGCTGCTATTACTGCTATCACTAAGTACCTCACCAACTGACTCATCCTAAAAAAACAGGATTCTTCCGAAAAATGACATCTCATTCTCTCTAAGTTACTTATGTAATACTTCAGCAAATGTTGGCCATCACATTTAAATTAAAACATTTTCTATGAAGTTCTAATCAGTTACCTATTTTTAGACTGGGTTGGCTATCAACCTTTATAGCAAGATTTCAGAAAATGAGCAGAATGCTGCATGCACACCTTTAGACATGTTCAGAACATCTGATTTCTAGGCTGCGCTTTTGCTAACTATTTATAGTACTGTAAATAAAAGATTGGGAAATAAAATTTAACACCCACAAATCTATGGTTGCATTAATATGACACTGAGTGCTAGGCTATATTTTTGTTTTACTCAGCAGTGCTTATTAGCTTGGCTAATCATCAGGCCACCTGCTGCTACTGCATTTGGAATACTAACCAAACAAATAAATCTGTCTTTCTAAAGCGGGGACAGAGACACACGGCAGTCAAACATTAAACATCTTGCTTTAAATGATAGTTTTTCTAGTGATTTTGCAACTTTTAATTAGAGTCAACCTAATTTTCCAGTGTGCATCTCAAGCAGTAGGTGCCAGAGATGAGAACTCTTTATACTGCTAGACAGTTACAGCTTCCTCCATATTTCCAGTACCTCTAATCAGACTTGCAAATGACTTCTTGGTCCTCTACTGTGGCTTAACACCAGCTGGCAACTAAGCGCCACACAGACACTTGTTCTCTTCCCTCACCTCTGGTGGGAAGGGGAGGGGAAAAAAAAAAGAAAAGAAAAGAATAGAAAAGAAAAGAAAAGGAAAGGAAAGGAAAGGAAAGGAAAGGAAAGGAAAGGAAAGGAAAGGAAAGGAAAGGAAAGGAAAGGAAAGGAAAGGAAAGGAAAGGAAAGGAAAGGAAAGGAAAGGAAAGGAAAGGAAAGGAAAGGAAAGGAAAGGAAAGGAAAGGAAAGGAAAGGAAAGGAAAGGAAAGGAAAGGAAAGGAAAGGAAAGGAAAGGAAAGGAAAGGAAAGGAAAGGAAAGGAAAGGAAAGGAAAGGAAAGGAAAGGAAAGGAAAGGAAAGGAAAGGAAAGGAAAGGAAAGGAAAGGAAAGGAAAGGAAAGGAAAGGAAAGGAAAGGAAAGGAAAGGAAAGGAAAGGAAAGGAAAGGAAAGGAAAGGAAAGGAAAGGAAAGGAAAGGAAAGGAAAGGAAAGGAAAGGAAAGGAAAGGAAAGGAAAGGAAAGGAAAGGAAAGGAAAGGAAAGGAAAGGAAAGGAAAGGAAAGGAAAGGAAAGGAAAGGAAAGGAAAGGAAAGGAAAGGAAAGGAAAGGAAAGGAAAGGAAAGGAAAGGAAAGGAAAGGAAAGGAAAGGAAAGGAAAGGAAAGGAAAGGAAAGGAAAGGAAAGGAAAGGAAAGGAAAGGAAAGGAAAGGAAAGGAAAGGAAAGGAAAGGAAAGGAAAGGAAAGGAAAGGAAAGGAAAGGAAAGGAAAGGAAAGGAAAGGAAAGGAAAGGAAAGAAAAGAAAAGAAAAAAAGAAAAAAGAAAAAAAGAAGAAATTCATGGGTCTTGCTAAAAACAGTTTATTAATGAAGAGGAGTTAATGTTCCCTACAGTGATTACACTATACTGAAGTACTGTACTGAAGTACCTTACCTGCTTTAATATGTTTACCTTGTAAAATATTATTATTTATAAACATAATATTCTACTTTAATAAATTAAATGTTTTTTAAAAGCCTAAGCCTATTACTTTTTCTATTCTTACATCCATCATTAGAATTCACTATGTCACTTTTGTCACATCCTGGCACAATAGTATTGCCTGCATTCTCCTTTTAAAAGATATTTTTTTCTTGCTTGTCCTTCATGGGTTTTAACCAATGTACAGTTTTAAAAAGGTATCAAAGAACAGCTATATCTCATAGAAATCTGTGCATGGATTGGACTCCAAATATTGGAGTCATTCATATATTATATAGAAAACAGGGCAACAATGTAAAGGTACAAATTTGCTGAACTCATCATAGTACTCAGATAAATGAAGACTGAGATTTGTTGTGAAGAATAAAGGAATAATTTTGCAAAATCATGACAGTCCAGTAAAACACAGATGAAATGCAGTGTGAACAAATTTAAACCGATTCACATAGTTATGTCTTAAGTATCACATCTGTAAATTACAAAATGCATTTGGGAAAAGAAGTAAAATAGAAAGAAGTATGGAAGAACATCCAGGCAAGGGAATATTTAAACAGCCTAAATCTCTTCTGTCTTGAGAAAACCATCACAGCATAATATATTGATCTACAAAAAAGAGCAAAGCATTAGGAAAATAATAATAAAGGATTTCTATGTGAGAACTAGACATGCATCTTGTAAAATCTGGAGGGGAAATGGCAGGAAAAAAATTAAGAATACAATAGTATTAACAACATTTTAATCTGTGGTATTCATTCTTACAAAGTTTGGGACACTGGAGCAAAAGCATCTACAGGAAGTGTCTTTGCTAAGAAAACCCTTGAGGACCTGTCATTACAGCTTGGAGGGCACTGTGAAGAAGTATTAGACATGTTTTCTTGATCTTACACTTTTCATCATGTACAGTTATATACACTGTGTATACATATACATATATGATATATACACATACACATACACATACACATACACATACATATACATATATTTGATATACATATATACAATTGTAGACAGAGGATATTAGGTTTCTTGACTGTGGTGGTGTAATGAATGAGTATTGTTCCTGCTAAATTGTAACTATATATATACATACCCAATATAACTTAATATCAATAGGTTAATATTGTAACTGTATATTTAATCAGTAGTAGAAAAATTAGTGAAACTAAGTTCAGATAAAGGCCTAGAGTTAGAAACTTTTCTGCCTTGGCAAAATACTATGAGACATGAGACCACGGACAGTTAGGGAGTAGTGTCCTTGAAGATGCTAAAAAGAGATTGAGAAGAGGCCAGGAAAATTGAGATAAGCCCAGATGTCCAGATGTTCATTTCTTTTTTTGTTATAATGGTACTTAACTATTTAGGCACACATATATAACTAGCAAGGTCATACAAAGGACATACAAGGAAGAGGAGTAGCCTTCGTTACCTGCGACCACCACAAGGAGTCGAAGGCCCTCAAAAACAACTGGAGCATGCACGATGAAGAAGGTGACGCAGATTTCAAGAATTGAAACTGGGAGGAGACAATTGAAGATGGGAGGAGATGGGGTGTTGGTTGCAGTATAAAAGTATAGCTGAAATAGGCTTTGATTCGTACATGGGGTAGGGTTCTGAACCCTGCCTGTGTACCCTGGCCCAACCAGCCTGTCTTTTGCTCATGCTTTATTGATAGCGGGTCCATTCACTGTTAAGTTACTTTTATAAAGAATGCAATACATTTTTATTTGAATGTATCCTTTTATTTAATTATATTCATCTCAATTAAAATTTGCGGCTAAATTTTAACTTGCATGTTTTTGAGACCTTTTAATCTATAACAGTGCTTTTGACCAAGATTGAGTTTTCAAGAAGTTCCATAAAAGAACCAATTAAGAACAGATACATCTCCGTGAACTTACAGGGTTAAATATCAGGAGATCCTGAGAAACGCCCTTTTTCTTCCGTCCTGGGGGGAGGTTAAGAAGGCAGTCCCGGCTCTCTCCTCGTGGGCCGGCCCAGCCCGGTCACTCCCGGGAGAGGAGTACATGCCCCCAGCCCAGCCCGGTTCCTAGAAGCTGCGAAGAGCCCTGCCGCTCCCCCGTGCGGGCAGGGGAGCTGGCCTGAGCCCTGGCTGAGGCCCTTCCGAGCCTTTCCCCCCAGTTAAGGGCAGGGGAGTCTGCAGCCTCTGGTAGCAGCTCCGGCTGGCCCCACGCCGTAAAACCCCAAGGATGGGCAAGAGACATTTATGAGCGTTTATGATTCCTGACTGCCCGGCTGCTCGGAGCTCTGCTCGGCCTTGAAGTCTGGCACAATAAGCTGCAGCCGAGGGAGAGAGGACCTGGGCAAGACGGAGCTTTCAGAACTCCAGCTCTTTGCCTGAGAGAGGGAGAGGAAGGACAGAGTGATTTAACTCATAGAGAGACAGCATGATACAGAGACAGCGAAAGAAGTGATAAAGATTATTGGAAGGAGAGATGGAGGAAATAGACATTCTGGACTAGACTTTTCTGGATGTAAACCATGGAAGCTGGACTAACATATGCCTTCAAATCATGGGAAGATATGCATTTAGGGAGATATTATTCAATTTTATGTGTGGATTTTGAACAAAGGTGTGTGTGTGTGATGGACTAAATTATACTAATCTTATGAGATGCTTGAACAGAGATAGAGATAAGTCCTTTGTGTTAGTGAAGAAGTGAGAAGATACCTCTGTTCCCTGAGAAGAAGAATCCTTTGTTCCTTTGAGCCGTGCATCTTTAAAAGGTCACACCCTGATATGCAAAATTCTACACCCATGACCAGCCTGGGAAACTGCTAATGGGAGGGCTCACTGAAGCAGCGGTTTTTTACCAGGTTGTTGGGTTTTGTGGCATTAAAACCCACATGAGAACTGTTTTAAGTTGCCAATAAAATCCATAGGACATCAGGAGAGTCTTCTCTCCCCAAGTGATAAAAGATTATGTTTAAACAGTGAAACTGACTTAAAAATCACAGTTTTGTCTATCTGTGTTAGTTGTGAGAAAGTGAACAGTTTGGGGGGAAGGGAGAAGGTTATTGAAAGATTCAATTTTTTTTTAATTTCTTTTTTCTTTTTTTTCTTCATATTTTAGTGTGTGTAAATAAACTATCTTTGTAGCTTTAAGAGTTTAGACCTGTTGTACTTTTTATTTCCTCCTAGTCACATCCTACAAAAGAACAAACACTGAAACCATCATATAATTGGTAACTCCAAGGCCAGGAAAATGGGTAAAAATTGGCAAATGTGAAACTGCTACACTGACCTTGAACACCTATTTTTACACACTTTGGATGGAAAAAACCTGCTCCATGCCCTCACTATAATCTGTCTTTAAGCAGCAATGAAATAAGAGAAACGATTTTTGTGTGTGGGGTGGTTGTGGTGGGGTTTTTTGGGGTTTTTTTGTTTGTTTGTTTGTTTTGGTTTTGGTGGGTTTTTTGGGGTTTTTTTTGTTTATTGTAGCTGTTCCCTGTGACTTTTACTTAAGAATTAAGCCATTGCCACTATCCCTGGTCAAGGAAATCAGACAAGAATTCTTCTTACTTTAAACATTGACTAGACAGAGAATGGTTGTGCTAAATTATTTATAATATTTAGAAGTTCAAATATTACTTTTTTAATACTTACGACTTGTAAGTGATTATCTGTGGAAGTGTTTAATTAGATACATAAGAAGTTAATTTTTGGTCTCATATTCGTCTTACAAAGCTGCCTTTTCTTACCTTGAAGGATATTATTTTAAATTTACATAGATGAAAATGAAGTTATAAGTCTTCTTGAAATAAAGTTTTGTACATGTTAGTTTCCGCTAAAAAAACAGGATTCACTGAGCCCAGTATGGTTTAAAGTCTTCCAGAATTTTATTTGGTGGCTAAATTTTTAATTAGAATATCATTTGGAAAAATATGAAACCTGTTTTTTATACATTTTCCTTCTATATATGTTCCTTTCCGTTATTAAAACCACCACTTAGAGAAAGTTTGTGCCACGCTGATTTTAAGATCATCAGTAATTCAAAAACATTTATCTGAAGAAAATACCCACCATTGTCTGAAGAATTAATGTGAAAAAAGCAATTATAGTAATTAGAGATATAACTTTATAAAACAAAAATAATAACTTTTCCCAGTTTCTTGTCAAGAGAAGACAAGACTATTTAATCCTATTGATGAGGTAGAATTTGTCTTAATCCTTAATATATTTTAAACTGTGTGGTGTGTTCTGAGTCAATATAGAAGACACATGTTTCTGGAGAAAAAGGTGTGCAGATCTCCCTTTAGAGGCAATCATCAGAGCAGAATGATGAAGGAAGGATTCACCTATTTCTTCATTCTGTGTAAAGCAAAAGCATGTTTTTCCACCTACATTTTGAAGTGCTCACTGTGCATTTACACAAGCTGAAGCAATCAATCTGATCTTCTACAGCACTCAAGTTTCCCTTGCTTTTTTCCTAGTGTTGCTTGAATCATCCAGTGTATGCATACACCAACAAAGTGGATTTATCACTTGTCCTCAGGAAGATACAATGAATGGAGACAAAACAGAGGATGGTTCTATACAGTAGTTTTTATTCTCTTGGTATTTTATTCAGGTTTTCAAGCATATGGTGTGTTCCTAACAGTAACACAACAAAGTGAAAACAGAGGACAATGTTCTTCACAGGCATAGAAACAGATCTGTCTATTTGCAATATGTGACTGAGATGATTGTCATTGCTTTTGATTCCCAAGTAATGCTGGAAACAGTGATATTACTAAGGTTAATCTACCTAATTAAAGTAACAGAATTCAGAAAGAGCATCATTCAAGTTGAGTCATTTCCTGATTAACTCTAGTAATTAATTCTAAGAAACGGAAAAATGTGTGCAGTTCAACCACTTATTTCACCTATCACAGACAGAAAGGGAAGAAAGTCATTGTTTGATAACTCAGTATATGAGTAGCGAGGATCTGAACTTCAAAGCAAACCGCCTTTAGAGGAAGATGGTTAGGTAATGAAATGTAGCCTGAGCCTTTTTCCCTTACACCCATGACATTTTAACAGCTCATGTCTTCTACAGTGTTAAAATATTTGATTAAAGATTTTCTTGAAATAAGTCACTATTAATGTAATATGGGGGTGAAATAATGGAAGCTAACAGACATTTTTTTTCCCACAACAGAGTCTATTTTTTGATTTTCAGACTTTTAAGTTTCCCACTATCTTCTTCACTATGTTTCTGAGGAAAGCAGATTTTCTTTAATCCTATTGGCAAGTGTCTGAGCTCTCCAAGGATATTTTGTCAGCTGTCCAAATTTAATTTGTATCTAAGATAACCCAGCTAGCTGGAAACTATTTTTTTTTTTCAGTTTCCTATAAATAGCAAAGGAAGGATATTGCATTTAAATTTTCATAAGAACATTAAGTACGGTCTCACTAAGATTGCAGTGGGAAAGAGAAAAATACCTTTGGTATGGGTTCAAAGGAGTTTTTGGCAAGTTTAATGGACAAAATAAATAAGTTTAAAGAAACACCTGTTAATTTTTTTTTTTTAAAAAGATATTTCATTAGGCCAGTTTTTTTCTTTCACAGTGTTATGTGATTTAGTTAATGCACCATAAGGAAACACCCCAGTGGAAAATAGGAGATCATAAATGCAGATGCCTTTAAAAAAATATGTACCCGTACAAAAGATGCTCATCTCATGAAATTACTTCACAAAATATAAAATCACATCCATATGCAGTGTTGGCAAGGCCCATTAGGGTGGCAGAAGAGGTGTTCAGAATGACGAAGACCAATAGGCAAGATATGCCTGTATAGAAACACATCATGCTGAAGTGCACAAGAGTTCAGTTGTCTGAAAGAGTACTTTGGTTGTGCCTTTTGTGTACTGGCTACGCATAAGTATCTAAAGATACTTAAATAGTATTTCCTACTATTTATTTGGAAACATCAAATCTCCATTTACTCTAGGCTATGGAAAAAACTATGGTTATTCTTTTCTGTAAATGCACAAGCAATTTCAGCTTTTAAAGCAGTTAATTCACTAATACTTATCTCCTAGTTATCAATATAATATAGTAATATAATATAATATAATATATAGAATATACTGTAATGTATTGTAATGTATTTTAATGTAATGTAAGGCAATACAATACAAAACAATGTAACAGTAATCTAAATTGTTCCTCAGTAGCCAGACTCTCTTTCCTTCACCATTCTTGTCACTTTCTACCATATTCTATTTCTCATCTGATTTTGTTGTTTCCTTTCATGTATAAGTTCTTAAAAATATATGACAGGCATGGGTTGCCATTCAAATTTTCAGTACTTCTCATCTTCACATGTCAACACCAATTAACAACAATGTATGGTATCCCAATGTTTAGAGTTACACACATCAAGCTTGTTTTAAATACAATTTTATCCAGCATATCTATTTTATCCTACTCCATGTGCCATTCTTGCCTTCTTTTTTTGGAAATCACAGATGTTATAGCTAAAATAATTTCTGTCACTCCTGTTCCCACAAACATACTTGTCAATACTGACCTTTAAATACCTATTTTTCCTCATCTTCATCCTCACCTTCATCACTTCTCACAATCTGGTCTTCTTATTTCTTTATTCCTTTATTTAAATGCTTATCAATTATTATTTTCTTTGTCTTTGCTTGGGACTCCAATCAATAAGGTCAGTGTTAAATACTAAGGCTCTTTCTGCAACTTAAAAAAAAGAATTAAAAAAAAAAAAAGAAGAAGAAGAAGGAAAAAAGAACCATCCCCTCCCCCACCAAAACAATTACCAGAATTTTTTTATTATTAATAGAGGATTTGTTTCAAAGAATCCAGCAGTACCTTAGAAGAGTGAAAGGTTTTGGAAGTATGTATGGCTTGTTATGTGAGACTGTCATGTTCATGACATTCTACAAACTTTCCCATGGTCAAAGTGTCTCATCCAAAAAATCACTAAAATGTTAAACCAGTTATGGTCAGATTTTGATATGCTGCCAAAACTTATTGAACACTTTCACTTAAAAAATACTATAAGTTTAAATATTACAGCTAGTTTGTAAAATTTATTTTTTTTTCTCTTTCAGCTTTAAAAATTATGCCTTTTGAGTCTGAAGGAGAAGATATTTATGTATAAATCATGAACTTATGGAAAAACTAAAATGTCTTTCTTTCAAACTTTAGAAATATTTAGTATTATGAAGTCCAAATTTGCATATTTGTACTTACAAACTAAGCCTTTGTTGAAGACTTCTCATTATTTTAAAGGGATGCACAGCTATGATGTGGGCTTGGATTTCATACTAAGAGTCAGGAATTTTGGATCACCATTCTGCTAAATTCTGGTATTCCCTAGGAACCTGCAGGAGGAGATAATCTTCAGAAATAATGTGACTGCTTTCTTTAACCTGTTGTATTTCTCCAGCTCTGAAATCATGCTTAACAGGCTCTCTTGTCAACATAGTAGAAGTCCTAGGAAGAAATTTAGACTAAAGCTAGTGGACTTTAGGTCTCAAAGGAAACTGGTTTTACTACACCATCATCACAATGAAAGATAATGCATAGGCTTCATAGCTTTTTTTGGCTTCAAGAGGGAAAATCCAGTGTCCTCGTTGCCCAGCCACTGAGAGGTGCTTTATGGTCTTGATAGAAATACAGATGACAGAATACCTAAATAATATTAGCTGAATATAAGTTCTGGACAAAAATGCATAAATGTACATATATAATATACAATATATATAATGTGCAGACATAAACTCATCCAATTGTGTTAGAATGAGGAAGATTTCTCATTACAGTAAAGGTGGCTATTTGTCTCACTGATGTTGATGGCTGTATGCTAAATGATTATATGGAGTATACGATACAGAAATAGATAAAGATCTGAGAAAGGAAAAGATTCAACCAGAAATTCAATTGATTCATACAAAAGAAGGATACACATCTTAACAATATTACAGTACTTCAGAAACACTGCTCAGAGGAGAAAATGTGGCCTCTAAAATTCAGTATGGCTTATTAGGGGATCTGTAAGTGGAACAAAAAAGTTGCAAGCAGTGAGAAAGCTTTAAGCTTTAAGGCATAATTTTGCTTAAATGATATCACTTGTAGAGTACTTCTTTTCCAGTTTTCCTCAAAACATAAAACAGGCTTTGAATTTCTCTTCCTATTTAGAATTAAAATTTGGAATTAAAATTTAAAAATCCAAAGAGTTCTAAAAAGAAATAAATATTCCATTCAAATATTAAAAAGATGTCACCATCAAAGGTTCTTGTTGGCAGACTAACTATTTATGCTCAGCAAGATTCTTGATGTTACCACTGGTGCTACATAATGTGATTTTGTTTGGCTGACAGTAACGATGGACTCCCAAATCTTAACAACAATTCTTCCTCTTTTTTGTAACTCTATAACTATAGAATCTTCATCCAATTTCATGCAACCTTTTACACCAGTTTATATTAACCCTTTCTGTTTTCAAAAAGCTTTTTGATGTATTTTTGGATAACAGAAATATGTTGCTGCCTGAATCAAAATTACATTTCCACATGTGTAAAGAATTCTCTTGTTTCTAAGAACTATTGCAAAGGTAAAACACTATATTAGGTCATCCATCTTCAAAAGCAAGTAGATGGGTTTTGTGGGTTATTAAAAACCAAAATAAAATTCAGGAACTCCTAAAATGGCAGCAGTCATTTATGTAGTGAACATTAAAATTGTAAATGATCTCTCTTCACAAATAAGCTTAAAACTACATGGGAAGATATTAAAAGGGAATTTTTAATATTGTATTTTTTATGACAACCTCATCAAAGGAACATGAACTTGTTTTACCATAGGGTGGTAAATTTATATCTTTTTAGACACCTAAAATTTAATTCACTCCCTACACCCCTAGGTTGCAGACACCTCAAAGGCTAAATAAACTACTTCCACAGATTAGAAAAAAACCCTTATTTTGAAACAGAAAATAAAATTTTTATAAAGAAAACAACTCTATATACAGATAATGTTCAAAGGCAAAAAAAAAAATGAAATGCAGACCAGTCAAATTGAAAACAAAAAATACAAAGGAAATAGCTGAGGAAAGCTAGATAAAATTGTGTGAAAAAATGAGCATGAAGGGAAGAGGGATAAAAGAAAGTCTGTGATTTGTGTCACAGAAAACATGTAGAGATCAAAATAAGCAGCTTGATGGTGTAAATCAAGAAACAAATGTTTGATTCATCATATGAATGAAGTGGACAGAGGAGGAGGAAAAGATCATCTTAAGGCCAACAAATATTTTAAGGCAGAGGAAAGAAATGTGAAAGAAACAAGTTTAAAATAATTCAGTCAAATCAGGACATGAGAAATCATTTCAGGCTGGGTAGCAAAATGGGAAAAATGCTAAGATATTTAAATGCAAACTTTTAATTTGTGTAGTCCTAAAAGGAGTAAACGTTGTATATACTTTAAAAATTAAGTGGAAATATCTTACTTAGGTTTTCTCAGGGTGGCAGAAGAAGCAACCAAATCACAGACAGCCTTGTAACGGGAGCTGCTCTCAGACACACAGAAGGAAAGGCATACTCACTAAATGCAGAATGTCCTATTCTGAGCTGACTTCACCTTCCTCTATAACACAATTCAAGTGCACAGGAAAATATTTTCTGTCAATATTTCAGTAACAGTGGAATGAATATAGCTCATCAGAGCAAACTGATTAATAATGAACATCTCAAGTAATTTTAACTTTTCTGCAGCATAAAATCATTCTTTTCTGAGGAAAAATATACGTGTTTCCTTGAACTTCTAATTATATAAATTCTATGTATATTGTGAGTGAATGGTCTCATCTCATCTTTGAAAAACTCCTTGCCTATGTTAGGGATTAGGTCCCAGTAGATTTGGGACTTCTGCAATATTGCTAAACTCAGATGTAGCAAGTAATAGCAACAAAGTCTAAAAGGTGACAAAATTAATTTTGATGGCAGCTTAGGAAACCAAGTAAATAAGAGATTGTGGATAGAAAGACAACTGGAAAGGGAGGTTCTGTTTTGTTTATTATTTACTGATAAACAAAATCACTTAAAATCAGCAAAACAACTCTGTATGCAATTGAAAGTTCTCTATTAATTATGTAACAAATACATAATTAATAATCATTCAAATCTTATTTTCTAAAATCTTTTGGATCTCTAATTCGGTTGAACTTTTAAAGGCTTGGGATTTAATCTTCCCTTTCTCATCCCCTTTCCCAACAAAACACTGTAGGAGTTGGAACCAGAAATGGTTTAGAGAATTATTCAAAATTCTTGTGAGTTAAATAAATCTGACCTTTCATGCCAGAGATTCTGTCTTCTTATCTTTTTGAACTTTTTAGGAACCAAGTTCTTCCAGTCTTCAAGAACTTTCCCCGGCAGCTACATCTTCTCAAAAATAATCGAGAGTGACCTTGAAATGACATTGGCTAGCACCCACGGGTGGAGACCATCACTTCAGAAGAATCTGGTTTTGTCCCTTCAATCAAATGCTACTGGTCGATCCTCCTTCACCAAAGATAAGTCTTTTTCACTCCAGATTTCCCCTCTGGTCTCAGGCATTGGGGATTCCTGAGGAGTGGCCTTACCAGGACAGACCAGTAAAGGACACTTCTGTGTCCTTTTCCAGGGGTGTCCCCAAACTAGTCAGCAGCAGATCCATGTTTTCCTTCACTTTGCCAATGTTATTGGTGTACTTAAATAAGCTCTTCTTAATGCTCTTCATATCCAGACTTAGTACCTTTTTTGTGCACCCATATTTAAGTTTTACTTTTTCTTAACATTATGTACCTTTCAAATTTTTTGTCGATTATGAAGCATTTTTAGAGGCAGAATAACAACTAAGTCTCCCTTCATCATAACAGTGAATGTTAGATTTTACACTTCAAAGATATGCTCTAGGCAGTTCTGAAAAATCTTCTCAGGCCATGAAAGCTAAGGAAACATATTTTTGTAACTATAACATTAAGCTAACTTCTTCTTCTTCTTTTTCTTCTTNGTTCCTTTTCCTTGTTTTATATCAATTTACATACCTCTAAACTAATTCACAGTGCAGGTAATTTCCTTGATATAGTTGAGACAGTGAAATTGGATTTTTTTCTTAATGGTTATTTTAACAGATCATTTTTTTACATCTATATTTATCATTTCTTAAATCAGGTAAGAAGTTTAATAGTCATCTGAAATCATAAAAAAATAAAAACAGAATGTAAACTTATAATTTAAAGGGATTTTCCTCTGTTTTTTCAACAGATTTTTCAAAGAACCACAGTTCGGGCACTAGAGATGAAGGAGATAGTCTTTAAAATTCAGAAAGCATTTTCTGTCTTATGTCTTGTCAAAACTGTGAGTTCTGAGTAAGAAGAACTCTTTGTTGTTAAACCCCAGAAAAATGGTGTAAAATTCACCTACAGAATATTTCAGTAATGCTTTGAGTTTCTGGGTTGGAAGGTATGGAAGCATACCTGAGCATGAATCCTTAATGGAATACACTGTGGTACACTTTTTTCTCTCTAATGTTCTCTAGAGCCATTTTGTCATTTCACCCGCTAGGAAGGTTGAGTGTTTTGTAATCTGGAACGTAGAATTATGTCATACAAACCCTCTTTTTAAAGATATGCTGTCATTAGCTGTTAGTTTTTGGAAACTGGACTGGAGAATTCCTCATATCCACATGCAGAGTTTGAAGTAAAAGTAAACTCATTTTGGAAAATGTAGGATTTATCTTCTTATTCCTAAGGAAAACACAGAAAAAAAAGTCAAAGAAATAAATGCTTTATGGGCCGAGAAACTTTACTTGTGGAAAGAAAAAGAGGAACACAAGTCTATTAAGAGAAATTGACTCATATCCAAACAAATTTGCAGTGTGTGCTTTAAGTAAAGTGAAATATTTCTGAGTCTGAAATTTTAAGCTATTCTATGGAGAATACTATCCTTCAGCATAAAATCTCCACTTAAAGCCTTGCATTAAATCTAAACAAACCTCTTCTTTTGTATTCTTAAAATAATCTTAACATTTAATTCTGATATATATTACATAGTTTTTTTCCCACCAAATAGAACCAAAATTAAAAGATTCTTTACTTCACTGTCTGTTCAGGACAGTATTTGTTACAAGATCACAGTAAGATAGTTCTATGTAGCATCCTTCAGGAAAAAAATATATACAGAGTATAAGCTCCTGAGTAAGCAAACAGTAAATAAAGAACCTACTCTGAAGAAGAACAACTAGTTTATGCAATTCAAGTTGAGTTATTCTGATCAGCAGGTCTTCTAAGGTCTTAGAGCTGATTCATATGTATGCAGGATCCTATTAAATGGTCATAAAGAGAATAACAATGATTTATGCATTATGTTTGGGGTTTTTTATTATCCTTTCTGACAATAACCCCTCCACTCCCAAACACTTGTAGGAACAGTAAAACCAAAGTCTTTGATTTGCCTGACACTACTGTTCAGGCAGCAGAAAGTGCTTGTTCTATCAAAACAGGGGCAGGTGTGACAATATCACAATTTAAAGATTTCATTTATTATTTTCAACTTTCAGTATTAAATGTTCTTATGTTGCACTTGATTATTTTTCTCAGAAAATAAAAAAAAAGAATCATAATAAGATTATGTTAAAAAGATTGATTGAAGAAAGTCTTCTTTCCTATGCTTCTTGGTAGATCATCAAAACTGATTCACTATTGTACGAAGATTTATTCAAGAATGACATTCCTAAATGAGATGTTCAGTAGAGCTAGATTTTCATGATTGAAATTATGTGAGGTAAATTAGTGCCAGGGCAGGTCAATGATCTCATAATTGGCTCAAATTAACACTACCACTAGCTGTGAAATTCTTTATTGGCAACTGAGTGACACTTACAAAAGCGCAAAATTCTCTTTTCTTCTTGAAAATATCAAAGCAAAAGGAAATAATATTATTTAGAATGTTACAAGATGCAAGCTGAGACACATATCATAAAAAAGGGATAATGTAATAGCAGTCACCACAGGGGTATATGGATTATGCAAACCAAGAGTGCTTTTACAGAAACACAATAAATTCATTAAAATGTTATTCCTTTGTCAACAGGAAACAGACTAAATATTAGCTTGGCAATTCAATGATGACTTTAATTTTGATGTTCCTGGAGTTCTCTAGACAACAAATACACATGTACTCAGGATGACATTCTCTAAAACTGTTTGTATGCTCTTGTCTGGTCCTGTGAAAGCAGTCTCTGTTACTAGTTCAGAAATGTTTGAAATGTTGCACAGATATTAACTCTATCTCACAATAAATGTAGATATAAGAAGTATATATTTTATAAATCTTGACACTAATGCAAAGGAGAAAACTCAGAAATACCAGTTTCCAAAAATTCTGTCTTCTTAGAAAATTGTCCCATTGCTATTGGAAGTCAATAGCTAAGGAGAGAGAAAAGAGAAACAATTTCTATTAGTAGTTCAGTAACATTTTCAGTTTTATTAACCATCTTGTTTTATACTCCAAATCTCTGATCTGTTAAGATTTAGATGTATCTTTGAAACATTTCCACAGTTAATTTTTTCTACTTCAAATATCATGTTTCCATTTTTGATATTTGCTTTTATAGAACAATCCTTACTCCTCAGATGAAGCCCAGAAAGATCTCATTCCTTCAATCTTAATTGTTTATTAATATATATAAGCTATTATTGGTGAGCATAATGTTAGTGGTCTTACTAACCCCTAACACATTCTTTTGTAACTATCATGTTCTAGGCAACCTCCACCAGTGTTTTCCAAATGGAAAAAATCCTCCACTATACAAATTAACTTTATGCATCAAAATATATCAAGCATTCATTTCTACGATGTGCTGGCCAGTTTTCATTCACGTGTTTTAAAAAGTTCTTTAAAAATATTTATAATTTAAATAAGCAATTTTTTTTCTCTGATAGAGTAAGTAAATATGAAGAAGAATTGGGCAGGTGGAGAGGGAAAGAAGTAAAAGAAGGAAAGAAAGAGATTTTATTGTTTTCCAAGTATAAAATTCTGATACTGTGATGAAGCTATATTTAATATGGTTCTAAGGTAAAATTCAGGTTGTACAAACAAGAACATCAAACGAAAAAGAGAGAAAGCTTAATGAGGAATAACTGTATAATTCCCAATTATTGCTCAGGATGGAGACATTAATCACAGTGCCTTTAACATATGATGTTTTTAAGTTCTCAACAAAACATTCCAATAGAGCCAAAGATTCACTCTTCTTTAACATATATTATACTTTATTTGAAAACAAGCCAAAGAAACAAAACCAAGGCTAATTTTACATTTGTAAACAATAAGTCAGAGCTTCAGAAGTGGTCTTCTGTACTGGATGTCCAACATCAGTAGAGTGAATAAAATTAACTCCTCCAGTTCTGTTAAACTCCTCCAGTGTCTACACACCAGCATCACTCCATAATACGGCCCACACAAGAGTACTTTGGATGACCAAGAGACTGACTTGGAAAACCATTCTTGATCCAACTTGATTCTTAAGATAATGTTTAGATTATGTGAAGGATGATGCCAGATAGGTGTTTCAGCCAAATAGTGATTGCATCTGCATTTTTATAAATTCAGGATAAAAAATATGTTATCTCTGTGTGGAGTACTCAGTGTCAGATCTTAAATTCCTCGTTAAGGATTCACATATATATCTAAAGTAGGTCTGGAATGATGATAAGGTACATTATTAGATGCTATACCCACAAGTAAAGAGAATATGATCTTCCAGTTTGTATATCCAGGACATAATTGTAGATTTTACTGTCAACTGTCATTTAATATTTTGTCCATTCCCAGTATATTTTGGCAGAGTGTAAAAGTGATTACTCACATCACATACTGAAAACCAAGTGAATTTGATTGGATTAATGCTGAGCAGTCACAAGGTACATGATTTTTTCTTGGAAGGAATCTTATGCAGAGCAAAAAAAAGAAAAAAAAGTTAATTATATAACTGTAGGATAAACACTGTTTGTTTACCCAAATGCTACTTTTAATGAAAAATGTCTTTACTTAATAAAGTTATTTACTTAGGTTTAATTTCAACTCCAAATTTGAAGCTGTCAAGCCTTTACTTCTACTCTAGGCCCCATTTAGCTGTTTTCCCTGAAAGCTTAAATCTTCCTATTTGATGATATTATAGAAGATTAAAATCCTCAAGGACCAAAATATGTGCAGTACTATTTCATTCCATCTTCTCTTCTACTGCTTACTGTGAGATCTGGTTAATTTCTTTGGAATAGGGATCACGAACAATTTGGAGCAGAGATAGTGACTTAAATTTTAACAAGGTTTGAAAGTCTATGTTAAATATTTACGCCGAGAAAGCCTTGTGAAGTATATTTTAATGATAAGACCTATGACAAAAGAAAGTTGTGATATTTCTCTTTTGGTTGGTCTATGAGAAATTTACAATATTCTTTAATGTATAGTGAAAAGTACAGTGAAATGTACAGTGAATTCTTCACTGTTCAACTATAAACATTTTTTTATAGAAAAAAATGGCCATGGGTATTTTTCTTCTTATTTTTCTCAAAAACTGCAGCTTTTTCCTCACCATCTCATTACCATTCTTTGATATTTAAAATGACTTATTATCTTTCTGTTTGAACAAATAGATGGTAAATCTAATATTCTGAATGGTACTTGCTGCTTTTGTTGAGCACAATCTACACAAATCTGCACAGCTTTTCTTCTTAGACACTGTTCCATAACTGTAAAGCACAGTGACATTGGCATCATGACCTTGATCTTAGTTCATGAAAATTAACACATATTTTTGTTAAAATGTGAAAAGCGTACCCTCAAGAAATCAAATTTAAAATGTAAAATGTTTTTTATATTCAAATAGAAATGAGATTTTGCTGCTGAGAAAGTAATGATTCCATTTATCCATTGTAAAAGTCTATTCCCAAACTTCATAAGGACTTCATAACAATATTTATACCAGGCTTATGTGGACACACCTTAAGTTTTGTGATGGCAGATGTATGTAGGGCTTGTTGAGTAAAGTGCTTGAGCACTGATGCTTTGAGAGTTCGTGACAATGATTCACTCAGCTTCACCATCCAAAATAAATGAGCCACAGCTCAGTGAAACAGCATCAAAAATCATAGTAAATATTTCTCTAAGTAATTGCAGTTTTAATCAAAAATGTCACTAACAACCTAAGTAGCATGTGACATCCAGAAAATTTCTTCATATTAGCAAAAAATCAAACAATAGTACATAAACAACTGACTAAGTGAAATGTTGATTAATTAAGAATAAGAGTAAATGAAGAAAGAGGAAGATTTTCAAATTAATTTACAGCCACAGCCTCTTCTGGAAACTGTAAGTACTCATACAACAAAGTTAATCTGAGAAATATGATAAAGGGTGTCAATATCTAGTCTGAAACCGATGTATTTGTTCCACTTTTTAATCATATATATTTGTTTAAAGCAAGCCTCACTGCACATGGTCCCTTAACACCTAACTTTTCAAGTAACAATGATTTAGTGTTTCTAATTACATGGGTTCATTAAAAGATACATTTAAAACAAGCAGCTGTTTACAACCTCTATTGTTTCAATTCCCATGGAGGAAAATAAGTTTAATTTCCTTTCACTCTTCTTCCCAACTGATACCAATTCACATTGCATTTACCAAGGCTTCACTTTCAATTACCACAAGTGGATACAGAAAGAAATTGGCACTCACCATACATTTCCCAATAACTTTGTACTGTCCAATTCACACCTATAAAAGTTTCTTTCATATCTAACAAGAAATATAGGTCATGTTCAGGTAGAAAAAAATAAACATTTTGTTTACTTCCCACAAAGGCACAGATGAAATTGATTTCTATTTTCCTTTACAAAGTCTTGAGGATTAAAGGAAAGCAAAGGCTGGCCCTGCTAAATGGATGACTAAGCATACCCCAAATGTCTTTTTTGCACAGTTTTCACAGTTATTTATAAATATTTATTGTTTAAAGTTGTTTGCTTCTATATTTTTAATAACCGTCAATTATCACGCTGTAATGATTTAGTCATTACTAAATTGTATAAATTGTAAAAAAGATCTTCACAATTTATTTTGCAATTAAAAATTCAATAGATTCAAGAGATATTTCCTATTCCCTCAATTCTAGAAGAAGCTGAGAATCCAAGAAGAAATAAAAAAAAAAAACCCAGAAATTAAAGTAATAATAATAATTAAAAAAAAAAAGTTCTTTCCTTCTTAATTTTTGAATTTTAGTTTTTATGATAATTTGCTTCTATATTGCTTTGCATAAGAAGGTTGTTGCTGATCCAGCTCCTGATGGTTTTGTCTAAGTAATAGAGCAAAACAGATAGATCCCATTTTATTGAGATAACATTTTCAGTAATTTTCAGCTTTCAGTGATTTCATGATGATTTATTCCATATGAAAATGTTCAATGTTTTTCTTTTGGCAGTCCAATTTTAACAGGCTTTCCTTTCACATATCTGTAGATAGAAAACCTCCTTGAACAAGCTGTTTCATGCAAATCTATAACTTGTGAGTAGCTGGAAACTAAAGATTTTAAAATAAAACAAATATTCACTAATTTTTTGTAGAAAAGAACATGCAGGTATAAGTAAAAAATAAATGTGGAAAAATCCACTGATTAATTTCAGTAGCAGATTTTGTACATGTAGCAATTTTTTTTGTCATGCTGTGAAATTAAATGTCTGTATAGGCGGAAATAGAGAAGAAAAAGATACATTTGTTTCAGTGCTTCTTCTATCTAGTAGCAACTTGACCAGTACAATGTGTTTACTAGGATACTTGACAGTGCAAATTATGAGAAAAAAAATCCAAACAGGCAGACCTCACTGAACTGTGGATTTCAGCTGAAATGTCTTCAGATTAGCTCAACAATTGTCTTATCATGATTCATAAGTATTGCATGTCAAATTGTGCTAAATATTCTTCCATATTTATGAGTCATGTTAACAAAAACAGGCTTTCTAGTTCACCTGAAGATAAGTGTGCTGTTGTTAACCCTGGCACTGTTTAAAAAGTAGTCCGAATAGACCAATCATTTTTAACTGACAACATATTAGGCATCAGATCATCTTCTGTAGTGAAATAACTGATCTTTTTGGAGTGCTTGAGGAGGCATTGTTGGTTCTGATGCCAGAATGCCCACAGATGTCGGAAATGGGAAGGTTTGTCTGGAGATACTGTGTATGGGCAGGACAAGATCCTTCCTTGATCACCCAATCACTACCTTACAGCAAAGGCAAATACATGGCTGTGCACCAAGAATTTTTGGATAGTGTTTTTATATATTCAGTGATTTAAAAGAGGTAGAAATGTTGAACTACTTTGAGAGATATTTCATATTCATGCTTTCAACCTTATTAACTAGATGTTGCATGGCAACTTCCACAGGATTTACTGAGAGTGAAGAATGTTGTAGAATGAAAGGTTTTAAAAAATCCATGTCATCACAAACTCCTACATCACTTCTGCTAGTCCTCTTTTACAATACCAGTGGTTTCTGTGCTCTGTTTTTGGACACTGTGGAATTAGGGTATATAAAATGCCCTTACTATTTTATTTTATTTGTTGATGGCTACTATCCTGATAAAAATTGCTTGTACTCCTCCTTGTCAGAAATCTAAGGAAGAAATAGGAGACAGTCTGTGAAACTATGACTTAGAGACAATACTGAGGAGTATGTTTTCCCATACTGTATAAATACACTCCAAAACTATTTTCCATACAATGCCATGGAAACCAAAAGTACATACAAGGATTTCAAAAAAAAGAGATTAGGCAACCTCATGAAACATAGAATAATCAGGAATAGAGCCTGAACGGCATTAGAAAGAGTGAATCAGTAAACCTTATGCCTCCAAATATTGGTAGGGAATGGCAAAAGCAAAATCACTAATACACGCCCCAGCTTTTGTAACTTTTCTTTAAATACTCACTAGCAGTGCTCTACTAGCAGACATGGAGCATTTGGTCTCATTCAGTATGACTTACATTTACACCCTTAGGCTTTTTCACATGAGTAATAATCCTAGTGTATCACAGCTCACTGATGATCACCTTCTGCTGACACTCCTGACAAAAGAGCCTTTCCTGTTAACCTTTACACGCAACTTTCTACAGAAATGCTTTTTGCTCTTGGTTTCTGCCTGAACTGTTAAACCAAACAGAAAACTCATCTCTATAGGGACGATTATACTAGTTTCTGTCACTGAGAGAAACAACAGATTATAGCAACAAAATTACACTAAAATACTGGATCATTACTCCTTACATTTATACAGTGTTGATGAGTATAATTTTCTTTTTACAGTGCTATCAGAGAGAAAGGTTAACATTCAGAGCATCAGTTAAGCTCAAAAGGATAATCTTACTGCTGCTGACCATGAAAAACAGTAAAATTGTTCAAAAGTTCAAGTCACATTCATAGGGATGATGACAAATTAGCCAGTAACAGAACCTACAGGAAAGCGGAGATATCTGTTGTGTAATTAAAGTGAAGTCAGAAGTCAGAGATTATTTTCTTTATGAATATTTAATAGCTAAAAACTATTTGTCAATTTTCTTTTGCATTTATCTGCAAATTACTGCCTAAATGTAACATACATTTTTTGTTTTATCTGATGCAGAAATTCCTCCTTCTGTTCTAGGATCTTAAAGCAAACTCTTACTGTATTATCCTAAACAGTTTCCAAATCTTGCCTGATTTTAAGAACAAGCCTGTTCACATAAAATTTCATGACTTGCAGAAGAAAAAAAGAATGTATGTCAGACAAATATTTAACAATTTTGTTTCTGTTGTAACCCTGGATTTAAAGAGATGTATCCAGTAATATCGGATGCATAAGGCATAGACCCTTGTACTAGTTTTCTCATTTGGCTTTGCAAAGCCAGGTATTTCAAGGATTTGCAAGCACATTTCTCAAAAAACCCAGGATACTGACCAAAGCCCAAAGAGATTCTTCCATTCTCATACTCCTCATTCTTCCGTTATCATACTCCTTTTTATGCACAGAAGAGCTGTTTATCTTTATGCTTTGGAAAGTAGCAGCTTTTGCTGATTTTTTTTTCCCCTGGAAAGATATTTTGGCTGGTTGGCTGGTTCCTATAGGAACAAAGTGTTTATACTCTCCTAAGCAACTGTAAAACAAAACAAAAAAAGATGGTGGTCGGCATGATCAAAGCTTTAACTCTTCTGCATGGAACTTTTGAGAATCAGAGAAAAATTAAGATAAAGTGATGCATTTCAATTAATTTCTTTTCAATTTTGTTTTGTTTTCATATAAAGACCTACTGGAAACACAGCCATGGAAGTTGTAGAAAAGCATCAGTAGTGAAACCACATATATTAGAGAGGGAAGTGAGAGACCTCTAAAACATGAACTATTCTTAAGGTATTTCAATAAACTCATCAAAATCATAAATAAAAGCAAGAATTACTTAATTGAATTTTCAATTTTCTTGAAATATGAATGCATACGTGTACAAAATATGTAAGAAATACTTTTCTTTGCAAATTACATGTATAAAGCTGTCAGATTAATTCCTTGTCATGGGAATAGGAATGAGTCAGAATACTTCATAGTAGTCACACCTGTTGTTTTATTTTGCTGAAAGTTTTTATGAATATAGCTTTAACTTCTGAGATGTGGGAGAAAACATTTTCAGATACTATATTCAGTGGTATTCTTAACCCCTTCTAGGCACATGTTTATGCCTAGATATAGGTACAAACAAATAAACAAACAAATAAACAAATAAAACAGACTGAAATGAACTCATGATTTTCTAAATCCATTGATCCTTCATGAGGTACTGCCATCCTTTCCTACACAGTTGCTTGTTCATGCTCCAAGATACAATTTTTTTCATCTTCACTAAGTATTTAATTGGCTGAATAATAGAACAACAGAATCATTGAGTTCCACTCTTGAGCCAGCACAGCCAAGTCTACCACTTAATCATATTCATAACTGGCACATCTACACATACTTTAAATATCTCCAGGCATGATGACTCAAGAATGAGACAAAACAGGTCAGGGAAGTCAAGTCAAGGTAAAATGAGTGATAAACCATGTTTGCTCTGCATGGCTTTTGTTATTGCACTGAGATGAACACTTTTTTAAATAGAACACAGAATATGCAGAAAGAATCAATTGAAGGAAATTACTGGGAAAATAAGAAAGAGTGATATTAGGTGAAAGTTTTCACAGCTTTTAGCCTGGGATACTAAGGAGATTAATCAATTTGGTCTGCCTTGACAATAGAGTAATCACTCGGTGCTAAAAATGCTAGGTTGGTGGAAAAAGTGCAATACACACAACACTCTCAAGATTTGTTTACTTTTGTTCTTCTTTCATACTGATTTGATATAGAGTCTGAAGTAAATTTGTCATGTGCAATTAAGACTCCTGCAATAACATATGTTTAGCAAGTGCTTTAAGGATAACAGTGAAAAATAGTCTCAAGGTGAGAGTACATTTCTTGTTGTTGAAGAAAAGAATAAAATAAAGTATATGTTATCTGAAAACAATGTTTCACCTTTTGTAAGTGACAGTAGCTTGAGAATCCAAATCTGAGCTCTCCTTCAGGCTACTGTCCTCAGACCTATTTAGTCCCATATTAGAGACTGTCTGCAATACAGCTAGGTGCACAGGCTCATCTCGTCAGTCCTTGATTCCATAACTGTGTCTATAAACCAGCTATGAGAACAATGGAGGTAAAGTGTTCTTTTTAGTTCCAGACAATGCGACATGAAGCAATACCAAAAAGCCTCAGGAAGCTCATGTAGAATGTTAGAAAAGACAATTCCATGTGCTGCCTTTCGGTGAGAATTGGAGAGGCTGAACAACTGTACAGGGAGGAACATTACACAGGCAAATGCAGGATGCTGCACCTGGAAAAGAATAACTCCATGCACTTCAGGCTTTTGGGGAGGAGGGGACTGTGTGTGTGTGATGTGTATGTCTGTGTGTCTGGAGGATTTTTTCATGGCAGTTGCTCAAATGAGTAAATTGGCATGATAAAAAAGCATTATCTAACCATTCAGGTTCTGCTTGTTATGAGCCTTTTCCTTTATCTGGTGCAAACTCCAAGTAGTATCTAAAAGAAGGATCAGATTGCATGGTCATCTTCCAGCAGTGGGTGTGCATTCCCTCTGCACCTGAGCTGATCCTACACAGATCAGAGGCTTTCCCATCGCACACCCAAAACCTCTCCTCCTCTCCGTTGGCTGGGTGGTGCAAATGTGGCCTCAGCAAAGCACCTGCTACTTTCAGACATGGCCGGTTGTTTGAGTCATTAACCATTTCATTACCATTTCAGTCTCTCCCACCAACCCAAGAGAAAGCAGCTCTGCAGAGAAGGACCTGGGGGTCCTGGTGGACAATGAGCAGTCCATGAGCACATCTTGTGTCCTTGAGGCCAAGATGACAAATGTTGTCCTGGGATGCATCAAGAAGAATGGGGACAGAAAATACAGGAAGGTGATCCTGCCTTTCTGCTCATCTGTGATGAAGTGCATGTGGAGCACTGTGTCCAGCCCTGGGCTCCTCAGTACATAAAAGACAATGAAGTTCCAAAGACGGTCCTGCGGAAGGCTGTGAAGAGGAGAAGAAGACTAGAGCATTCCTCCTATGAGATAAGGTTGAATAAGCAGGGCCTGCTTAGCCTGGAGAAGAGAGGAATGAAAGGGGATCTTATAAATGTCTAAAAATAATTTAAGGATAGGTGTCAAGGGGTTTCAGTCAGGTTCTTTTTATTGGTGTCTAGTGACAGTACAAGGGGCAATGGGCACAACTGAGACACATTAAAATCCAGCTGACTATGAGGAACATTCTTTACAGAAGCAAGCCCTGGAAAAGGCTGCTGACAGAAGTTGTGGAGTTTCCTTCTCTGGACATATTCAGATGTGATCCTGTGCAACCTGCTCTATGCGAGTCCACTTTATCGAGGGAGCTGGACTTAATAACCTCCAGAAGTTTTCCCCAACCCCAGCCTTTCTGTGATTAGGAATGCATTGCATTATGGTTCAATGAGGTGGCCAAAGAGGTTATGATCCCCTTGAAAAGTTTTTAGGTGTTTGTTGACTGAATTCATGAATGACTTAGAATGATAGCAGCTTGAATTGGAGAGATGGGACAAATGATCTCCAGAGCAGTTTTCAAACAATATTTCTATGATTCATGTGTTCTGCATGTATGTTAAATTTTTTCCCAAGAATTCTGTCTGGTATATATTAACTTTTGCAAACAGCTGGTGTGAAAATTCAACAAGTGAAACACCCTCCTGTTCCTGAAAATCAGTTGTTTTTTAAAAAATTATATATACATTAATATAACATCAATGTTAAAAATTGTAATATAAAGGGTACTTCATCAAAGACTAGAACTCTAATCTCTGTTTAGATTATCACAAAGTTAGAAATCACCCTCAAATCTTCAGGCCATGGAACTACCACAGAATTACTACTAAATAACAATAAACTCATTATTTAAAAAGATTAAAATAAACTTATTATTACTGTGTGAAGGACACATCATCTAGTGTCTGAGTTGTTTTGTTCTTGTTTTTTCTGTTCCTAACATATAATCATAATGTAGACTTACACATAATGTAGAATTTATACATAATTCCTGAATTGTCTCCAAGTTAAAAATATTGTTTACATTTCTTGCAGTTTTTAAAGCTTTGCATAGTCTCCATATAAAAAGGGTTGACTGCTAGGGAGATAGCTTATACACAAGCAAAGAACTGCACTGAACAAATCTTTCAGTCTGAAGCTTAATTACATTGCTACTCTTTACCGTGTTTGTGTTGTTTGTTGCTCTCCCTTGAGCTCCCTGGACTTTTCTGACAGAAACTTCAGTTTGCTCTATGGGTCCCTTCAGCTAACTCTCAGCATAATGATTTAAACATAAGTTATTTCAAAATGGAACTATAGTTCTTTCATCATTCAAAAGTAATCTCAGTGGAAACTTACAGTGAACGATCTTAAATCGAATAATATGATTTGAACTTTTTAGAAAGATGTTTGTGTTTTCTGCGCACATACAAGCCCTCTCTAGCAGCCTCTGAAAAAAATGAAACAGAAAATATGAATTCTCTGAATTTCCTGAAAAAAATAAGTAACAAGCTTTGAAAAATGAGACTCTGGATGATATTTAAAATGTGAAATGAGAAACACAGATACTACCAATTGAAAAGCCTCAGTTCTTGGGGGAAAGGGAGGGTGGGGAGGAATATTTATTTAAATTTGTTAAAGAATAAAGGAGCCACTCCAAAAGGAGGAAAGTTTAGACTGAAATATATCATTTTTCATGGCTGCAAATTTGAGTCTGAATATGAACCTACAGTGACCTTTAGTACATAAGTCTCCCAATAATGTCCTAAACTTTCAACAGAACTAAAGATAGCAGATAGAAGAGTAACTGACAAGTTTTCTTTAAAGTCATTCTGAAGAAAATATTTCTATTTTCAGAAAATTTGACAGTGATAGCAAAATAAAATATTAGTGAGTAATATATTTGAAAGAGCTTCTTAATTTAAACAGAGTTCAAAATTTGAATGACTATAAAATTTCTCAAATAATTTTTTAAAATTTAATTTGTCTTATGACAAGGTGTGAGTAGAGTGTTTGAAAACATACCCCAGTCCTCATTATTCACTCAGAAAAGTTTATGCGACTCCTAAAAATTTATTCTTAAACTTTGTACAAAGTTTTTGTTTGATCTTCTAATCATTATCACTAGAGTATAGAAAGTGGTTTTTGTTACTCTTCAGAATGTGCTAAATATGCATGTAAAAATAGCATGAGACAAATGCAGAAGGAAAATTACAAAGCCGAATGAATGTGAGAGAACACAATGTACATGTCTAACAAAGACTTTAAAGGATCATAATTATCCTTTAATACGTGGTCAGTTATCCCCATAGGTATTATTATGTTGATTGGAATATATTAGAATAGGAGTCCTAACTTACTATAGCTGTCACTACCAATTATAAGTTCTGCAGTTAGAATTATTCCCAGTTAACGGTATTTGCACATAATTATTTGTCTGACAGGTTGTGAACCTGATCAAAAGCCCAGTGCACCTGATTTGGATGTGAGAGGACTTCTACAGAGATATGTTGCTAAATTCAACATTTTTCTCATGTTAGTGTTTTGTCTTCAAACTCTAATTTAACCACTATCAAATGGATTTACAGGAAAAAAGGCAAAATACCACTAATTTGCAGTAGAAATAATTTCTGCAAAGATGTTCTGAAAGGAACCTGGGAATAACAGTGCACGTAGACACTCAATATTTTCTCTAATCTTCATTGCTGGAAAATATATAAAGTTTGCCTCTCATTTCATACTTTGTCACTTCTGCTTCTAGTAACATTTAGAATTCAGATACTAAACAGGCATTCCTTTAGAAAACAGAACGCAGTTCAAATTCATCTTTTATATGGGAGATAGTATGTGAACATGTGGACTTAGATTTGCTTTCCAAAGGCATTAAATAATTGTGAGATCACATCCGAGTACCCACTGAGTAATTTTGTCAATAAATGTAATACAAAGAAAAGAGTGAGTCACTGAATAGAGAACCTCCAATTATATTCCAAGGATAATCCATCTTCTGTGTACTTGGCTCCAGAACTGTCTGATTAATACATATCGTCAGCAGAGCAGGAAGTGGGAAAGTAAAAGTCAAATGATGAAAATACTTTATTTTTTAGTCAAATACATTTTAATGTAATTACATTCAACTGAAAAAACTTAATTCACATGGTCAAAAAAAAAATCAAACGAAATATCAGATGTTAGAGGCAAAGGGAATTGTTACAGACTATAAAACAGACAGACTGATGTAAAATTATTCTTAAAATTTCACATGACCACAAAATAATTTTATCAAATAAAAGATTTCTAAAAATTATTGACTAAGGAAAAATACTTTTCCCCTGCCACTGTTTTTTTCCATTCTAAAAAGTATCTGTTCACACAGTCTCTGCTGTGCATTCTCTCCTGCCATATCTTGCTGAGACACTGATCATTACTTGTACCAAAATACATTTTCATAAGAAATTGCTAATAATTTCAGTATAATGCAAGTACCCATGAAGCTAAACATGCAACTCAAGAATGTCCTCAGCATTGCACTGTATTATGCAATCATGGACTACTGTGTTAATGTGTTTCAGCCTATGACAAAATTAATCTAGAGCAAAATGTTAACATTTCACATGAAGGATGGTACACAGACTTTTGAAAATATGAACTGTGGTATGTGTTATCAGTTCTGCTGTGAATTGGTTGTTACAAACCAACATCTCCCATGTCTGTAAGCCTTTTCAAAATGTATTGTAGACATTTGATAGTGTTTTTATATTACAAAAACCTCCTTAGGAGGAATTTTCTTTGAAGAGACATCATTCCTCCTTTACAGTTCTCTGATTTCCTGTTCTGACTACACATTAGCTAGCACTAGGGAAAGATTTCAAATAATTTCAATTGAAAGTACTCACAAAAGTTTTGAAAAATAGAAAAAGAAAGTATTAAGTCACTTACAAGAAATAGTCTGGAAAATGAGTAAAAAGAAGTTTAAGTGAGTGGAACATACCACTGTAATAAAAAATTATCCCTTACCCTTTCATTTTTAAACATACACAAGCATAGACATATGCACAAAAATATGTGCTATAAAACATGAAACTGATATTTTGAGGCTCTTAATTTGCTATATTTATGTTCAAAGTTCCCTTTAAAATCACCTGAAAATTCTTCTGGGATGATTAAAAAATGTGCGGTGTGTACTAAAATGTATTAAAACTATACCAAATTCACAGTGTCCTGATTCTGAAATTAGTAAAGCTTTTTTGTTTTAAGAAGAAAACTTGAAAAAAGTTTTCAAGTTTTTTTTGGAAAAAAAACCTAATCTTTCATATAAGTTAACTATACCCCTTAGCAATGTGCTATCCAGAGACCTTACTAATATATTTACACACAGTTGTCTCAAGGTAATTGACACTAAATTTTTAGCGCTTTTAGAGTACCCTTCTTCTTCTTCTCTTAGAACTGCATTCTAAATACTGATTGTAATAGGACATGACTCATGATATCAAGAAATACTAAATAAAAGGTCTTTGCTGTCCTTATTTTTGCCAGCAAGACACAAAGCATTAAAGTCCAGTTTATATCTTCTTGAAAAAAATAAATTCAACACAATATCTGATGTCTAGAAAAGTCTTTTCTGCAATAATTCAAATGTAATTCCATCTGAACATGTGAGATCTAAAATACAGATGCTCCTAAGAGATTGAACTGTAAAGACCTATAGAAATAATGGGGGGAAAATGTTTTCTCATGTTTATTGTTGATTTTTTTTTTTCCTGAAGTGCCTGTCCTTCTAAAGATTCCAATACTGATGTGAGGAAAAGACTTCAAGTAAATTCCATGAAGTACAGACTATGGATATGCTATAGGTTTTCAGAAAACACATAGCTGTTTTCATGTAAAATTTTACATATAAAAGAGAGCACCAAGGTGTCTATGAAAACCTAGTGAGCAAGTGTGTAGAGGTTGAGATAGTTTAACTACAGACTATAAGTCTGTCTGACTACAGAACTTCAGCCATCCATTTCTACATCAAATACATTGACATGTATGCTACCAAATTCTCATCTAATGCATTAATTTGTGTTTTAAAAATTCAGATGAAATCAAAATAGCTTTCAGCATAGATAGTTACTTCATATTAGTTCATCTGAACTTTTGTAAGCATTAATTCTTTAATCCATATAGTAAAGCAGAGCAAGAACAATATTACCAACCTGCTGAGGCCTTCAAACTAGTTTCTGAAGAGACACCAGCCCAATACAAAGGAAAAATCGGAACCACTGAGGACGTGGAGGAGATGTCCAGACTGAGAAAGCTCTTGTACTTTTTTGTGAAGGTGGTATTGTGGTGAGGGAGCTCACCTCAAGTGCTTGTCCATGAGTTCACATAAAATAAAAAACACATTGGAAGAAAGAGTTTGCTGATGCATTTGCACAGGTACAGTCTCACTGGAACTGCAGAGATTCAGCAGTATTGTCTATATGACTCATGTTCTTACACAAGGGCTTTTTAGAGGAGAAAGACCAGGAAAGAAAGGAAAGACTTGAATTCATAAAGCTTTGTCTTGACAAGTGTGGTAAGCAAGTCAAGAGCTAATGGAAAAATGGAAAAAGGTATTTTTTTCAGATCAATTAATCCCAAAGGGAAAGAAATTAAGCATTCTCTAGTCAACTTAAAGAATCCTCATAGCCTCCCTGGTAGTTACGAGAATTTTGACCTCTTGAAATGTCCTGGGGGGACAGAGGGATACTGCAAGCAGTCCAGATATTTGTGGATATGTTGAAGAAAATTTCTTGACAAAAGTGGTCAAAGAGCCAACTGGCTTGCTCCTTCACAGAAATTAAAGAAGTGATTAAGGAAGTGAATATGTAGCCTTGGCAGTAGTGACTATGAGACAACAGAGTATAAAATCCCACAGGAAATGAACAGAGCAAACAGTAAAATCCCTGTTGAGAATGCCAGAACAGATTTCTTCTTGCTAAAGAAAATCCAACATACCTTGCATTTTCCCATGGAAGATGGCCCTGAAGGAGAAAAAGACACAAGATAGCTGGTCATCTTCACAGAGAGGCTCCTCAAACAAGAGATATGGAAAGATGAACATTCACAGCAGGCAACTGTCACAGATGAACTGTATTTCAAAAAGATTTACAAAGAGGTGCAAACAAAGAGCTGACCCCAGGGAACACACATTATTTGTGTTTTCAAGGCTGGAATTATGAAAGCCAAAGCACAGCTGGAGCTGAAACTAGTGAGGGATATGAAGGGCAAAGACAAGGACATATATAAGTACACTAGCTGTAAAAGAAGGTCTGAAATAAATGGAAAACACTGTCTAGTGAAACATGAAACTGTGACCAACTTGGGAAATTCTAAAAAAACTTGTGGTTGTTCTCCAATTTCTTTTGTAGAACTATCCCCAGGATGCCCGGGTCCCTGGAACCAGTGGTAATGTCACAGAGGTGACTGAGCACAGCCTAGTCCTATATCCCTATTGTGGATTTGGACTGTTTAAATACAGCAAGAATAAAGCTTACACCTCACCTGCCAATTTTCCACTTAGTCCCTGTCTCCAGCAACCTTACTTAGCCACACTGTTACCTTTTGAACCCTAAAATCAAGAGCCAAACCAGGTTAAATGATGCAGTTGCTATTTAATGCAGGGTGCACAACCTGCAGATGAGCACGCCAAAATGCACCAAGGATGCACTCGTGACATCGGCCACGTCCAGTTTTATAGGTTTAGTACATAGCATAAATGACAAGAATACCTAATTAGAAACACATCTAATGAAGAAATTCCTCCTTTTATTTTAACTCCCTCTGAAGCCCTGCTCCTTGCTAGTAGTTTATGTCTTATGGGAAAGTGTCTTGGGAAGGTATCTTGTCCTCGATTCCCATAAAAAGCAAGATTAGAACAGACCTTCAGGAATTTTGTTTGTCTAATAGGAAAAGCACTTGTGGAACCTGATGTCCCCCTCTGCCACAGAGGAACTTGTGGCACCACCATCATCTGGTGTGATAACTCAGAGCATCTCCCCCCTCATATGAATTGGTGAGATAACCCAAGCTGGACAGCTGTCCAGCAGTGTTCTCTCTGGCACTGTGGAGGTGGCATTTCCAGCTGACAATAAATATTTTGCCTTGAGAACAAACTGAAGATTAGCTTTGGATTTCTGACTGAAAGACATTTCACTTTACAGACTATAAAAGCTGCACACAACTTTCACAAGAAGTCCTCTACACATTCCCCAGAAACATACAGAGCTTTTCCCTGAAGCTGGGGGTCCTACTTTGTGGTTACTCTTCTGAAAGCTGAGTGAAAGGACTCTGTGTGTACCCCATCATCAATTCAGTGCTAAGTTACATTGAATCCTAATATATACTCTTTCTTTGTTAGCTATAGTATAAATTCCTCCATATCTTGCTCTGTTTTATGCAAACCTACTAGTAGTTCTTTTTTTTTAAACTGCATAGTAAGTAACAATGTTTAAGACATTTTTTCTGTTAATCTTCTGTCTATTCAATAAATAACTAACTTTATAATAGGCCATATTTGCCATTTTTAAGAACTTGTGAGCCAGGGTTGTTTAGGTGCAAGTCCCATGAATTTAAAAGTCTGAACTTTAGGTAAGTGTGTCTAATGTTTGCTCGACCCATAACAGTGCTGGAGTTAGGAAACTATAACTGTACAATACTAGTCTACAGAGCTACAAATATACATGAAGAATGTATAAAAGCAAAAATAATTTTTGCATCAATGAGATCCTTAGTGCCCATCCCCTCAGAGAAATCACAAGTAGGCTTGGCAGAAGGACATAGGACTTGTACTGTTCAGGTGCCCACAGACATCAATTCAAGTTAGTGATGACCACCAATTGAACTTAACAGTTCACTGTCCCTGGACATCCCTGGAGCTTATCCTCATGCAGCTCACTCTTTTTGGGATCATCACCCCTGCCAACCTCCTTTCTCCAGAGCGGGTGTTTACCCACCTCTGTCTGAGACTCTTTCTTTTTAAGACCACTTTCTCTTCCCAGACTTTACTTATTTTCTGGGAACTTTTACTTGCAACCACTGGGTTACTCAGTCCATTGTGTTGAAGTACAGCTCATGGTAAATCTCACTACAGTTCTGTCTCGTGTCTCTCAATCTGGATGTACCTTTTTTGCCTAGTCCTGTTCTCAAAATTTACCAGCAATTTATGCTGGTTATAGCCTGCAAGGCTTCTGCTTAGAGAGTTCAAAATCTGCATTACAGATATTCATTGCCTATCATTCTCTTCACCCTTGACTGTCTGCCACCTCTCAAAGGTCACTGTTTCAGACTATATCACAAATTTGACAGCTAGGAAAGCATTATCCAGGTTGCAGAAAGGTTGACATTGTGACAACATAATTAAATTGGACATGCACAAGCAGTAAGGCTGAAAAAGTGCCAAAGGAAATATTTGATGAAATTTCAAGACCAAACTATTTTTTTTTTTCATAGAATGGCAACCGGAATATGATCCTAATGACCAGAAAACAGCATATTTTCATCTTCAAGAAGGTGTAACTGGGGAACTACTGGCCAGTCAACTTTGCCTCAGCACCTGGGATTACCACTAAGGAAATCCTCCTGGAATCCACGTCTAGGCTTCTTAAGGACAGAGCAGCCACTGTGAATTCATAAAGACAAAACTGTACCTGAGGAAGCTGATATCATTTCAAGATGAGATCTCTTGCTCATTAGATATGGGGAAAGAAGTTAATTTTGCTTGCCTTGACTTTAACAAGACACACAGAACGGTCTCTATAGCACTCCAATAGCCTAGGGGACAGGTGTCCTGGCAAGAGTATGGGAACACTGCCCAAGTGAGTAGGGACGTTATTTGGCTAGAGAGGAACTTGACAAGAGACACAATAAGAAGGGATCCTTTAGGGATATCAGCCAGAAAGAGGTCAGAGATATCATATTCTCTCCCTGATGGCCTGGACTGGCAAACTGGTAACAACAAATGAGGAAAAGGCTGAAGTATTCAACAATGTTTTTGTCTCACCCTGTCAATTCTTTTACTTTTCCCACTCCTCCTGAGTGGATGGATTGGAGGAGCAAAGTCCCTTCCACTGCAGAAGATCAGGGCTGAGAACCCCTGAGTAACGTGAATCTACACGTCTGAGATGCATCCCAGAATCTGGAGGACTTGACTGATGATGTTGTTGGCAAGCCACTCTCCCTGAGATTTGAACAGTCATGGCTGTCTGATCAAGTCCCAGATGACTGAGAAAAGGGAAAAAATGTCTCCATTTTTGAAATGGGTAGAAAGGAGAATCCTGAAAACTACCAACCTCAGTCTTGCCTCTGTGTCTGAGAAGATTATTGAAGAGAACCCAGAAGCTCCATTTAGGCAAGTGGTAGAAAGGGAGGTAATTTGAGTCAGCAAGCAGGGCTTCACCAGGGGCATATCCTGCCTGACCAAGCTAGTGGCCTTCTGTGAAAGAGTGACTCCATCCATGGACAAGGGAAGGAATGTCATCTATCTCAGCATCTGTAAGATGGTCTTTGGCATGGTCCCCCCGTCATCTGTCTCTCTGAACTGGAGAGAGATGGATTTAGTGGACAGAGTATTTGATGGACATGAAATTGTCATCCAGAGGGCATTGATCAAGGGGTTTAATTTGTGGATGGAGTTAAGGGATGGGAGGTGTCCCTCAGGGATCTGTGTTGAGACAAGTGCTGTTTAAAGTCCTCATCAGTGCTATAGACAATGGAATCTGGTATGATAATGAAGATGTCTCAATTGACTTATTCCATCAATGTGGAAAACAAAAACCGTGCCCAACATAACATAAACCAGAATCAGAACCTAAAATAACTGTTTGATTTCAGTCTGTCTGTATATTTATTAATTTATTTATTTATTTTAAAAAGCCTCGTATTCCTATCGCATATCCAATTATTTTCTTTAGGTTTAGTAGGAAAAATAGAAAATGAAACTTCAACAGCAGAAGATATTTCTATGGCAAGAAAAAAAAATTCTTCTTCTATATTTACAAAATTTATAGTATATTGCAATCTGAGTTCAGCTTCGATTTCAACACAAAAAGGAGGTGCAAATAAAAGCCTTCTCCCTGCCACTTATTTGCACTTTCTTGCCCAGTCATTGGTGAAGTATGTCTAAAACTAAAACACACATATTATGAAGGAACTTGTACTAGGTTGTTGTAAAGGAGAGGACAGTTTCGTCTCTTAAGGAAATAGTGGCAATGGCAAAAAAATGGTGGCAAGTTTCAGGCAGATCATTTTCTCCTTACATGTAACCATAAGCCTCAATTGCTCTTTAGATTTTCAGTCTATATGATGTCCCCCAAAGGGCTACGCATACTTACTCCATGTCACACTGGGGATTACAATTTCTGTCCACAGCTTTATTTCATGCATATGGGTTAGGATGTTTATCATTCAGAATGACTGGAATATACCCTTTTCCTGCCGAAAATGGCTATGGATCCAAACTACACACAGCTAACAGCACTCTAAACATCTATAAATACATACTGTATTTCTGCTAAACCAAACGTAATCTGTGCTTTCTTCAACGCTCCCAAAGTAAAAGTAAGTCAGAGGAGACCCTCCACTGACCAAAATAAGAGAAAAAAAAAAAAATCATTAATTTTCTTTTCTCTATTCATTCATTTCTCTTTTCTTTTATAAAAAATATGAAAAATCGCAGTCAAATTTTACAGTATTTAATTTAACAATATTATTTCTCTTCCAAAGAAAAAAGCTACCTACTCTAAAATAACTCTTGTTTAAGCAACATGGTTCTTCCTTTTCAATGAATAAATTAGATAAAGGCTTAAATCTTGCTTAGTACTTTAGTTCTTGATTCATCCAGGTAAGCTGGTAGAAAGGTACTTGCACTTTTACAACTGGGATCCCAAATTTCCATGGTCTGCTTTTTTTTTTTTTTTGCAGCCACATAATATTTTTGATAATTGTTGTGTTATCAGTGCACTTACTTAGTGTTTAACTATCTTTCAGTATTTCCTTCATATTCTCTACCTTTATTTGACATCCTTCTTAAACTGCAAAACCTAAAACTTCACATAGTACTTTAGCTTGTGCCATACCGAAGCAAAAGTTGAAAAAATAGCTTGCTCTGTTTTAGAGACATTATACATGAATTTCTAAGTGCAGCCAGGTACTTTGCAGCAGCATATCACCCCTGGTTCATGCTGGTGTTGTGTTTTGTTTAAATCCCTTAGGTACCCTCTGTAAAAGTCTATTACTGACTGCCTCCCCCTCCCATATCTGTGCTCCCTTGAGTAAGTAACACTTTGTAATTGGTTACAGAACCTTAAACTTTGCCCGGGCTGCTAATCTTCCACAGCTTGATCTGTGAATGTAATGAACAGCCTGCATTTTATTTTTCAGAGTACTAATGAAAAATATTGAATATCTGTACCCACTACACACTTCTGTTCTGATTATGAACCACTGATAATTTGTCTCTGCAAACAGGTTCTAGCCAGTGTAATCCATAATATATTAAGTACTGTGTTCTCCAAGGTGATCTGTCAAAATGTAAAATCTGATACTGGTAAAACCCTGATATAAGTGAAGATATCACATCTCTTGCTTCTCCCCTATCCACAAAATATATTATTTCATCATAGAAAAAAAAAAAAATCAGACTCAACTTCCACAATGTGTTCTTTGCAACACAAAGTGTTAATTAACACTTTTTGTTTTCACTGACTTTTTAGATCCATTTCAGCATGTTTTTATTTGTTAATATTGGCAAATAAATTTCAACATGGTTCTGGGAACTAATGAGGAACAAGTTTAGTTTCCCATTTACTCATTTGCAGACATATCTTTATCATTCACTTATTCTGTAGTGTGCTTCTCTAAAAGTGATGCAACAGTGATCACTGAAGTTTTGAATCTCAGGTTTAGCTGGCCATGTGAGAGTTGTGGAATCCAAATGTAGATTTGTCTGTGATAAGAGAAAATATAGAATTTTTTTGCAGCTGTATAACTCTCTTTTCCTCTTACCAAATTCAGGACAGTTCTGTAGATGAGCTTCCTCCCCTCCAGTCTTTAGGGAAAAAAAAAAAAAAAAACAAAAAAAACCCAACAAAACTGTTTTGGTCATTTTCACTACAAATCCACTGAGAATTTCTATAACAATATTTTCTGAAAATATTGCTCTGAATGGTAGACAAAAAACATTGTTAAAATGGTTGAAATTGTCAAACAACAACAACAACAATAACAAAAATAAGACAGTGAAAAAATGAGTAAAATTAACAGTATGAAAACTTATTCTTCCTTAGACTTACAGTGATGTGAAAAAGGCAGAAGTCCAATGATTTTCCATATGTTGCTTCAGATCATCAATACACATTACAAAATCATTCTGTTTCTTAGAAAAATAAATATCATTTTATGTCTCTGAGAAGAGAGTTAAAAAGTAAATCTCTTGAGCAGCTCCAGTGATTTATCTCTGAGATGCAAGGACGCAGTTGTTTTTTTCTTACCACTGTTGCTGAGTAGTTAGCAAAAAAAAAAATTATACTTAAACAAAAACCCTAATAACTCTTTTTCAATAATGAATACTTACAGAAAACATTTGTCATGATTCATATTTAATATCCAGCCTCGTTTCAGAAGATACTGCAATTAAAAGTGCACTAATGGCAATGATTTCTAATTCATAGTGGGAGCCTAAGAGAGCAAAGCAACTGTTAGAATTGATAGGAGATTTTTAACTCTCATAAGACAACTTTGTCTTTAATTCAATAAGCTTTGCAATATTAAAGCTAAAGTTAGATAGATATAAAATAGCTTATAAATACTACGGAAACAACTAAACTTTTATGACATTATTTCTAGGACATACTATTGCAAAATTAGATAGAGACAAATCCAGGAGATAGAATAATATGCAAAATTTTTTCCATTTATCACTTGTTGTGATGGCAATTTTAAAAAATTAAATATAGAAATACTTTAAATAATGTCTATAGATATCTCCCATTCAAATAAATCAACCATTGTGATGTAAAGAGTTTACAAAAAATGAGCTGTTTAAATAGTTGGAAGTTAAAATGAGTAAAGCAGCCACAGCTGAACTCTGGGAACACACATAATACAGGTCCTACTATCTTGGGTTATGTAACCAAAAAAAAGTGTATTCTATTTCATCTGTTGAAACCAGTTGGGGAGGGTTTTTTTTCCCTTTATCTCTTGTAATTCTGGGGGGGGAGGGGTGTTCCTTATCTCCTCCATGACCCATCCTCCCTCTAGAGGGATATCTGCTGTTAATGGGCCATTAAGGCTCACCACATGACTGATAAAATTAAATCATTCCATTGTNCAGAAGGAGATACTCAGATGACACAATGGACTTTTATAGGAGTATAACAAAAAAATGTAAGGAGTAACAAAGATATTTAAGCTCAAATACTATGGTACCATAGAAAACAGTAGCTATGGTTTTTTGTTTGAAGTTTTTTGTACTGTGCTAAAACTCTTGTAGAGAAACACTGAAAAAAGACCATGACCAACCTATAGCATGAGAAAAAAGATATCCAGCTCTTCAAACTAGTAGTAAACCCTGGGGGGTTATTGTTGTTGTTATTCCTATTATTATTATTATTACTACTTCTACTATTACTTCATGTTAACAAAGAGCATCTGGTCTTGAGGTGTATGAGAGAAAGTGAATTGAGAAAGAAAAAGTCGTGAGGTTGACTTGAAATACATCATATGTAGGGTCTGTGAGAGGTATAGATGGCAGTAAGAAAGAAAATATTGCATAATCTCAAGAACAACAGGATAATTCAACAGACACTTTAAAAGGAATATATACAGTAAGCATTCTTTTATAGGTTTCAGAAATAAAGTCCCTAATTACCCTTAAATATCTTTGAAGGAAAAGAGATTCCAAGATAATAAAGGTGTTGCTGTGGTTCATAGATTTCAGCCATGAAATCTGATGCAAAAATATGGTCCTCAAAGGAGGCTGTTAAGAAAAATTCTCAGTTTGATCACTCACAGGACTTCCTAGCGGCCATCATCCTACCATCAGAGACTGTCACAGCTGGGACTGTTCCCAGTGGGAAGCTCCAATGAGCCAAAGGGTTCCTCCCTCAACTCCCCACACACCCCACTCTCACATGGTCAGACAAGGTTTCCTTACCAGCTTAACCCCAGGTTTCCCTTAGAAGAGCCTCAGATGTCTTATTCCATAAAGCGGTTTATTCAGGGTGCAGTAACACTGAAACAGCTCCAGCCGCTGCCTCCAAGGAGAGACCCCCAACAAAGGAACCCCTGGGTTTTTATACCCTCACAATGCAAGGCCAAAACCATTGCTGTTCCTTTTGAGGCATCAGATCCTGCTATGTCTCAGTGTCTGGTCCCCTGGCTGGTGCTACACGTCCCAGAACCCTTTGTTGGGCCAAGGCTTAGCAATTCCCGGCTTCTTGCCTTGGGCTCCCACCCAGAACTGACCCTGAGCTGCCTGCACTGAATGTGTTCCTCAACAAGATCTCCTAGGATGAGTGTCCCCTCCACCAGTCCTGCACAGTAGATATAAGTCTTATGAATTTTTAACAGCAATGGTATTGCACTCTCTATCTTCCAGACACTCTCCAAATACTTCCCTGTCTGCACTGGAGAGGAATTAATAGTCATAAAATCACACTCTGTTCCACATTTAAAGCTTCTTCAGTTGTTTGATGATGGAAGAGCTTTTGGACTAAATAAGTTTGACTAGTAGATCTGAATTTACGTTTAAGTTGTACAGCAGTCTTCACTGACTTTGTTTATGAACAATAATAAATGTTAATGACATAAGAGTGTAAAACCAGGTATATTCGCAATATTTAATTATTTTTTATGTGACCATTTACAAAAACTTTAAAAGCTTTTACATTTAGTGAACAACTAAAATGTTGTTTCTGCATCTCTGAATCTTAAAGATATAATTGATATCCTTTTAAATAGTTGTAGAAGAAAAATCACTGGGAAATCTATTAGAATATTCACTGCAAGGGACATTTTGAGATGAAATTTCTTCCTCACTTTTACATCTTTTTTTTTTCAGCTTTTCTCTTTTCCCTCCATTTGCAAATACATATATTTCCTTCCCCTGCTTAATTAACCAAGGCAGAAAGTACAGCTTATGCTGCATCTAATAATTAGTAAAGAAAGCAATAATTGAAAGGTTTTGCAGGTATAAGAAGCAGGAATCTTAAAAAAAAAATAGACTAACATTAATACAGTTTTCAAAAAGGAGTTGTCAAAAGGAAAGGTTAAACTAAACAAACCAGCCTGCAAAAAGAAACCATAAATGCCCTTACTTACAGCTGTTTCAGCAAAGCTGCTGGCTGCCAGTGCTCTAAGTGAAACCACAATGAGACCCTGATTGCTGTCAGAAAGGCAGCTTCAGCAAAGGACCATGCAGCAATTTGTTTTTTTCCCAGCCAGCCCTTCTAGGCAAAAGAGAATAATGGTTGTGAACAGATTAAGAGTTCACAAAAGTGTATCATTTACACTCAGGAATGTTTCTGATCTCACTCTTTGTCTGCCAGTTTTCCTCTAGGGCTTTGGTTCAAGAGGAGGATCCATAGTGAGAATAAAACACAGTGTCCCACAGGGGGGAAATTATTGCAGAAGTACAACAGAAATCCCCTCTTAGCTGCAAAAAATATTTCTGTCTACTTCTCATAGACAAATGAAATACAAACAAAGAAAAGCATAAAAGAAAGTGTATTTTAGATCCCAGTATGATAATTTAAGAAGCCATACTTATGCTATCTCCATAGAATGGCAGGATTTATACAAGCTTTAACTCTTACTCAAAGGTCTTATTAAATGTACTATCGATTTAAAGCTGCTGTGCCAGTAAGGTTGAATGTTATATTTGCCTGCTGTGTTGATATACGGATTAAAGTTGGGAATTATTTCAATTGTAGTTCAGTAGGGAGTTATCTTGCAAAGGATATTCTTATTCTAGAAAATTATCAAAATACCACAAAAAGTACATCTTTCTATCTAAATGAACAGGATGATTCTGAAAATAGCTCATACAAATAAGCAAGACTCATGTGGTCAGAGACTCAGATTTTGTGATTTAAAAATCAGATAGAGTGCTGATACTAAAAATAATCACATTACAACATTTCATAATTGGTCCTGTGTTGCTACTAATGCCTTGGTGTACTGGCAACTAAGTATATTCTATAGTAACAATATCAGCAACGGAGAGTTTTGTCAGGTAATGGCTGTCTGGTATAGCCTGAAATCAGTAAATAAGTAAAAAAACAGCAAGCAAGAAATGTAACTTTTAAACTACTGTGGCACTAGGCCACGAAAAATCCTGAAATTAATATCCCATTTTTAAATAAAGACAAAATGTTTATTCTCATCCAGTGGTCAGTAGATGTGTACATCTCTTTGTTGGAGTATGTTTGGGATGCAAAATATTTGTACATTCAAAAAGAAATAGAACAAAAGTTACTTTGAAGTTATTGTAAGTTACTGTTAACCCATTGCATTAGTAAACTAAGCTAGAAATTGTAGAACTTGGAGGAATATACGTTTAATATTTTTACACATCTGTAGGTATCTAATCATGTGTACTATTTTGCTTCTTCCGTTAACAATTCCCAGAAACAGAAATATTTCCTCTTTCCAAAAATCCTGCAGTTGGAAAAACTGTCTTTGAGGATGTGAAGTATCTCCCTCACCAGATACAACTGTTCCTTGTGAAATAGGTCCATAATTTCAAAATAAAATTTGGACACAATTTGGAAGAGTAAGGGTGGCCTCTTATTTTTGAGACACAACTTATGACAACCATACCAAAGAAGTTTTGTGCAAATAATATGATCAAGATTTCTGCACTTAAGGGAACTTCAGAGGCCAGTATATTTAAAAGTGAGGATTGAATTTTACCAGGGAAAATTGCAATCCTGGACTACCCCTTCAGAGAAGACACAGGAGAAGAGAGATGCCTGGTCTGAATTTATTCAGAGGTCTATTCTGCATACGATTACTCCAAACACAAGAATGAAAAAATGCAAGGTTGTAGATAGGTATACCAGTATATAAGAAAGCACATTAGATAAAACAATTATTTTATCTATTTTATGAACATAACGTAATTGTTTCAAAAAAATAAAACGTCTAAAACAGGGTCAGGAACAGCTTCTTCCACTAATCTCAGCTGTCTGTAACTGCTACAGATGTTAGCTGTAAGCTATTTGCTACTTTGTCCACTATTTGGTGTTCATTTATAAGCATCACAAATTATTCTTCTTTTTTTTCCGTAGAAATGAGACAGAAAACATTATTCCTCTCTTTCCCAGATATTTTGATACTTACTTTTGAAAATATATAGTCTCTTCTCTATGAAGAGCTTCAGGTGTTCCTTTAAAGAAAAGGAATTAACACTAGGAAGCCATTCAACAGCAGCAGCTGTCTCTAGACTGCAGTATCAGAAGCATATCTTTCATGGGGAACCTTACTTCAAGCCTTACTGAAAGGCTTCAGGAGGCTCTGAAGCAGTACTGAAGACTTCTAGTTTCAGATACACATCAGAAAAAAAGGGAAAAATCCTCCCTGTACATGCACATGCAATATATAAAACATAAACTATTATTGTGACATAGAAATAGAAGGAATACAATTTGCCTACTTTCTCATCCTGTGTAATTGATACAGCAGTACATTAGAAGAATATGCCTTAGTAACTAAAGTTTTTAGAACAAAGCCAGTCTACTTCAGGGGAGCTCTACTTATTACACAAGTCAGAATAACTGTTCTTAATTCTACCTAAACTGATACTACAGCTCACAGTAAAATCTCTATATTTTATGTATTATCCCAAATCACAATGCAAGAGTGTATAAAAACCTCCACATCAGGTGTGAAACTATCTGCCAAGAAACTCTTTCTATTAAAAATTATAAGTAAATAATCTTTGTCTTTAAATATATTCTCCTATGTGTGTCGCCCTGTAAATATTAAGTTTTATGATATTTCTGTTATCTTGTTGAAAAAGACTACTGAAAAGTAGGACAAATTCAGATCATACAAAAAATTCCATAGAAAGAAATTTTTGTCGAAAAACCAAATTTTGGAATATTACATAAATGAAGTATCTGATCTTGTGAGCTGGTCACGGAGTATTTTTAAAAAATGTAAACAAAACCTCATATTCTGATAGAAAAAAATGAGATAATCAGTATTGAAAAAATATAAAGTATTCATTGATGCTTTTCATATGAATAAGGCATTTTACTTGCACTTTGCAAGGCCTAGTCTAGCAAGGTCTGTATTTCACAGAGAGAAACAGATGTTGCTACAAAGGAGTGAGCAGACATTTTTACTAAAAATACTGCACTAATAATAGCTCTGACAAAGGGAAGTAATACATCAATACATTTAGAGATAATTATTCTTTAAACAATATATATGTATACATCAAAGACAGCAACAGCAATTTGTTTACTAAGAAAGGCAACTGAAACATAAGGAATTTTTTATAGAATTGGCATTATTACATATTTTTACAGACTTCCAGCACAATGTAAAAGGTACAGGACAGCGACATCACTCCAGACCCATTTTTATTTAGCTGTGTTGACAATTAACCAAAACCTACCAAAGTATCATGATTGGTTCTTTCTAAAAGAGACAAATGAAAAAGGACCAGGTGTCTGAAGGAAAAGTGCCAAGAGGGTGCAGCTGGATTCTGTGTGCTAAGCAATAGGACAAGAGGCAACAGGCAGACACTTGCACAGGAAGCTCCACCTGAACATGAGGAAGAATATTTTAATCCATAGGTGACCATGTACTGGAACAGGTTGCCCAGAGAGATTGTTGCATCTCCATCATTGGAGATATTCAAAAACTCTCTGTGTGAAATCCTGTGCCAAGTGCTCTGGGATGACCTTGCTTGAGCAGGGACATTGAACCAGATGACTCAGTTTGGTCCGTTCCATGATCCATTATCTGCTTCTGTAAAATCCTGTATTATTCTTCCTTGACTGTTTCTGATGTAGCACTTTTCTTTCACGATGAGATAATTAATCAGGTCTCTAACAATAAACATACTTTTAAAGTTCTTTTATAATCAGAAGTTATTCATGTATCCACTCAATCCTAAACCTCTTAATCCTCTTACTTGTCAGTTTGTTGCTGATACAAATTAAAATACAATGAAGAACAATCTCCTTTTAAGTTTCCTGCTATGAGTATCTGTAACAACACACTGATATGTAGGGAGATAGCAGAGAAATCCCCGAGCATGGAAAGTTCTCACCCCTGTCTAAGTTCCAACAGGTGGAAGCAAGAAGGAGTGAGCCCCTGTTTCCATGACATTGTAGCTAGTACAGGTACTTTGGAGGAAAACTCCAACTAGCAGAGAACTCCAGGTGACAACAGCCTGTGCCAGAGCACTGTGGAGGCTTGGAGATATTCCTCACACATTACTTTTCTCCTTTTTTCCTGTCCACTGACTGAGCCTTGGCAAAACCTAGTTTGGGCAATGAGGCTTCACAAACACCTGTGTACTTCCAGATGTTCCTCAGTTTTAGCAATCAGAGTCAGGAAGCAAAAAAGGTTAGTAAATTAGGACACAATTGGCTCCTGAAAATACATTGAACACCAAGTACCTCAGTTTGCTTCTGACTTAAAGCACTCCTCCTTTTCAACCCTTCCATACACATCATACAAGCAAACTTAGGGTGGTCTCTGTGTGTTGGCTTTCTATATGAAAGAGAGTAGATAACTACTTTTGCTCATGGAAATATTTATTATCAGGTTTGCTGCTGTTACAGGGGTGTTGCAGTACAGTATGAAAGTTAAAATGAAAATAAAAATAGACCAGGTTCACAAGTAACAAAACCTTTGAAGCAAAATGCTGCAAAACTAAGTAAACGCTGTCATGATGGCAATAAAAAGACTTGTTTCAGTAAACTCAATCAAGTTGTAGTTATTTAGTACACCATTAAGTGTAAAGTTTTTGTACTTAACTAGCAGAAATTTTAGGTTAAATGAAGTGAATGTTCATAAACTTGTCTTTAGCACAGAAGATATTTTGTACTTTTAATACATAACTTAGTTACAATAAACCCTCTTAGTGTAACAAACTGTTGACATTTTCTAATTTACTAATCACTGAACTCTAGAGCAGGAAAAGAGCTGCATGCTATGGAAGCAATAGGAAACGAATGAAATTGTATTAAAAAGAAGGTGGCCATATACTTCATACGTACATAAGAAAAGAGAAAATATGACTTAACAGAATTTTTGGTTTTGTTTATAATACATTATTGGAATAAGCTGTCTTTTTAGCAATAATAAATGTAGGACATGGATACATGTTTACCAGAAAAGTAGGAAAAACTCAGCAAACTGTGCTGCAGTAAAAAATATTTGTATTAGTGGAACATTGCAGTGGCTTTTTAAATCTTGGTGAGCTGCTTCCCTACAATACAGTAAATTAAATATACTGGCCCTCACCAAATGTGTGAGGACTACTTATAAACTCTGAGGCAAACACAACTGCTTCTCAGACAAATGCTGTTAGTGGAGTTGTGAATAACACAATCATTAATAGAAATAATAAACAAAAAGTTCTACTTTCCCTGCAGTGTATTAGATTTTTTTATGTTTTGTGAAAATGGGATGATAAGACAGATGAAAAATAAAATGACTCCTTGTTTGCTTTCATAATTATGTTCTTTTATAGATCATGGAGCTCTAAAGCAATATCTTTCATAAATATCTTTCCCAACTCAGGATTTACTTTTAGACTTTCCTTCTCAAAACATCTGCACAAAAATAGTGATGCCATTAGAACATTCTTTTAGATATTTAGGCTGTTTTCTGTGAGGATTTCAGACCAGACAGTGTGATTCAAATTTCGTTTCTGTCTGTGGTTAGTAAAGCTCACTGGAGTTTTTTGACAGAAGACATGCTAACGTAATTGACAACATCACCATCATTGTTGTCATCATCATCATCACCACCATCATCGTCATCACAGTATTAATAATAACAACAATAATAGTAGTAGTAGTAGTAGTAATAGTAATTTGTATCTTTTATCTTCTGTATTGACTCCCTTTTTCATCTGTTCATTTGGTGTCAGAAAACACCCAACTTTATTGTTCATGACATCTGTTTTCTTTCAGTCCTACACTCATAAAATAATGCTATGCCAAACTTCAATCTAATTGGCTCTTTTTAAAAAATTCAAGTTGTATGTATCTGAATACTTTTAAAAAAAGTAATTATAGCAGATATGCTTCATTTTACTGCAAAATCTATAGCAGAAAAAGTTACTGATTTATTGTCAGTATGCCCAATCCCATGTTGTTTGTTTCTGTAAACACTTTCTTCCCTTTCTGTCTTTCCCAACATGGAAATAATGAGCAATCTACATCACCCTCAAGGCAGTTTTGACCTGAAGTACAGTACAATAATATCTGGGTGGACAGCTTGCAATATTGAGCTGTTCTTTTTGCTAGAGTCTTCTTTTGTAATAAGTATCCTCTATGGCCTGTTCCTGAAATGAACAACCAGCCATTTAATTACTCATAGACAAGAGGACAGCTCTAGGTCCACATCTTATGTACTTCAATAAATAAAATGTTCTAAAAGTTAACAAAAAAAATCCCAAACCAAACCAAACAAAACACACAGAACAAAACAAAACTAAACAAAAAACCAACCAACCAACCAACCAAACAAAAAACCAAAAGCACAAAACGAACACACCCACCAATTAAAAAAAAACAGCCACAAACCAAACCAACTTGAAATTTAGACTGGAACTTCTAGAAGTTTTCAAGTAATTCTGGAGGCAAAAAGCCACGAAATTCAATCAATATCGATACACAATCAATATCCATACTTCTTTTAGGAAGACTTAATTTTTATGGTTAAATGAGTGGAATGGGGAATTATAGCTGAAAACCTGTGAAAACCGGCAGCCTAAATGGCTAATGTTATTTAGGAATTCCACTGCCAAATTTATTCAGTCTTTAACAACACTCCACTGACATTCAAAAGGAAAAAACCCATTCCTTTCACTTCCTTTATCCTCCACTCCTCACTCCTTCCTGACCCATCTATGCCACAGTTATTTGCAAGAGATGCAAAAGAATACATCTCTTTAGATTCCTTTAAGCTTTGGCACCTTTCTTAATTATTGTAGAAACATAGGAATGCTAAGCATAAATATACCTAGTGTAAAAACTGTGATGTTCTACACATGACTTTATCAACTGTCATTAAGCTACTCTTGAAAAGACATGTTCAAAATGAGTTTTAATAATCCCTAAAAAGAAGTTATGCTTCACATATTAATAGCCCCTTCGACCCCCTCCTTGCTGTCCATTCCCTGCTCTTCCCTTTTCCCTTCTTGTTTTATTTCCTTTTCCTTTCCCATCTCAATTTTGTTGTGGTCAGAACTGCAAAATCTCGAAATCTTAGAGATTTTAGGGCTTTTACCTAGTTTGTGTATCTATAAAAATGCTTGACCCGCTTTGAGCCATATGCCTACATTATCCAAAATTTCAATATACTTGTAATACACAAAAGACCAGAAAAACCTTTCTAGACCTGTGTTAATTGTATTTCCTTTAAATAATTCTGAATGAGGATGAGAATGAGAAAGTAGAAAGGACTATACTATAATTCTGAAATATTTCTGTTTTTTCATGTTAACTTTCATGGTGCTCCATAATATTAAATCATAAATAATTAGGAAATACATGAATTTTTCAATAAACCAGATGGAAATGTCAGAGTATTTTAGAATTCAATAAATGTTTTGGAGTTGAGAACAACTGGAAAAAGAAATGTATTTGCTAAACAGGAAAAGGTAGATGATTGCATATGTTTGATTGTCGCATAGCACAGCTCTGGTCATTTATGATGTCTCAGACATGCTTTCTCAAAATGAGAAGAAATATAAAGGAAGCCTCAGTGACTCCTCTATCCCATAGCAATACATCTTAAACATTTAAACTTTCTGGTTAACTCCAAGGGTTTTGACAGCTGAGAATTCTAGACAAGACTGTACAAAACACAACACAAAAAGCAGAAGTTACAGTCTGCAAAAGTTATCTCATTGTCATGCAGAGCCTAATTAGAAGATTAGGTTTAGCAAAAGGCATAAAAAGCACAGGCAGAAAAGGACAGCTCTGTGTGAAATTGCTTTTTTTGCACAGATAGTTCTCTGAACATGGTTGGAGATGGTGACACCCTGAAAACCAGCAGTAGTTTTAGAGGGACTTTTCTCACTGGCAGAACAAATGACATGTTCTTTACCTGCAGTGCCTCTGCCTGGTGAAATTGTAATTGAGTTTTCTTCATAGTGATGACTAGATTTAAACTTCCCAACTATTATTAGGGAAAATCCAAGTAATGAAAAAGTTAGACCCTTTAATTTTTATAGAGTGAGACTTTCTTCCTGAAAGATGGTAGACAAGAAAAAAAGACCCATGACAGAGGGCTTTTACAGTTTACATAATTTACAGTTGTAGTTTACTTTTCAATAACCAGGACATAGGCATATTTGATTCATCTATTAGGCTTTTAGAAGCTGTAAATGTGAGTCTTTCTGTGGCTTTGTAAAAATCCCTAAGGATAATTGGATGAACATGGATGAGTCATAATGTTTTCGACGCACTGCAGTGGGAGATGATTTTCACCATAGAAGAAAAGCATAATTTTAAATCAAGGAATTAGAGAAATATAAAAATTTATTAATTTGGAGGATTTGTATTGCAAAAAAATTATTTATATTGGAGCTTCTACTCTTTTTTTCTGATGGGACTGTACATCTTGTGTACACCATCTCAGAGGGTGTTCAATTGTTTAAATTGTTCAATTGTTTAAAACTAGAAAGAACATAGCAGTATTTTTCAATAGAAAAAAGTGAAACCATAAGTGCTTTGTATTTGGAGTGATGACTAAAAATGGATCAGTATATATGCAAATATGACAATTTTTCGGTAAGGTATTGACTATATGAATCTCTGACACATCACGAGAACATGTATTACTCAAAGTTTTTCATCCAGCATTGGAGGTGCACCCAGAGAAGGCAAGTTAAGGATCTCCTTAACAGTGGTAGGAACATGTCAGATCTAAGTGAGGGCTGCAATATGGACCCAAACTGGCATGAGAGAGACTGTTTTCCTCAGGAAATATATGTGCCTTGTCAATGAATTTAGTAGCTGAAATAGGCACTATTTACCATAAACAGGTATTTGTCACTGCAGCTCCAAGCATGTGACAACTCCAGAGAGAACAAGGTGTGTGGAAGGAATAGTATCATTAAATGGATGAGGAGAAAAGAGGGAAAACAAGTCTTGGTGGAAAAGTAGATGGACGATTACTGCTAAGGAAGCTGCAAGTGGTTCTGTACATGGCTGGTTTGAAAGTGGTATAGCAAAACCAAAGGAACTGTTCAGTGTATCAAAGTTAACCACTATAGATTGTTATACTTTTGCTAAATGCCTGAAAGTGCTTGAAACTGATCAAATTGGAACAATTACCATTTGAAAAAAAATTAGCAGAAGTAGTTTAACAAAGTAGTGTCACAAAGATGCATGTAAAAGGCCTCCATGTCAATCAGGAACTTGGTACTAAAAAATTAAAGACAGAAAAAATTGTCAGAAATATTTGACAGCTATACAAGTCCCCATATTTCTGATATAAATATGCCTTGTAATGTTTTAGAACTGAGTAAGAAAAATTTGGTCTGATCCCTGATTTGAAGGTAAAATTAAATTTATACTTAACCTTTAAATACAAGTTACTCACTTTAAACCAATGTCATGGATTTTTAATGATTTTTTTCTACCAAAGTAGAAGCAAAAAACAAACAAACAAAAACCCCCATATTATTATGCTATTATGCTTTCTGTTACTTATGTCACCATTTATCTCCCATATAATTAGAAATTACTTTAAAAATGTTTTCGCAATCAGCAGATACAACATATAGAACCAAAACTTTGAAACATGTATTTTCATATTTACATTATTTTTATTATACAAGACATTCAGTTTAAATTGTAGACATTATTAACACCTGTAAACACATTACTACCATATTAACCTAATTAATAAATAATTTTTTCTAGAATGTTCCAAGTTACTCTTATTATTACTTGACTTAGTCAAAACTAAAGACTTCATGCTTTGTAGTGCAGCACTAATGTAAGGAAATTTTAGCACACATGGGTTAATAAAATAATGTATATTAATACTTTAAAGATTAGAAACTTAGCACAGAAGTGACTAGAACCAAAGTGACTATATAGGTTGCAAGGTTATACAAATGAAATTCTGAAAAAGCTTCACATGGTTTCAAGATTCCTTCACTGGATGGTTTGCATGAGCCACAAGGTCATAAACCTATCCTGTAAAGTCCTTGTAATAACTCAGACTTAGTGTTCAGCTGTATGGTCTAATCAGAAAAAAAATCTACCATTAGAAACACTGCATTTCAGATATAGATATCTTAGTCAAGGAAATTCAGAATGCTTTTCATCATAACTGAAAATCCCTTCTATAACAAATTGGTTTAAAATGTACAGGTAGGTTCCCATTCAAGCAACTTGTGCTACGTCACAAGAGGAGAATAAAAGGGGAAAATTTTGGAGCTTCTCCATTAGCCTAATCCTATTGAACTAAAAATCCTAATTATAATGTGCTAATTGTGCTAACAGAGCAAGCAAGACTGAAAGGTTTTCAAAAGGCAATTTTTACAGAGACAAATTATAGACACAGCTCCCAATATTCATTCTCCTTGCTCTGAAGGTCTGTGTGAATCTCATTTTTTTACTTATATCTGAAAATAGGAAGAAAATTCTAGGAAATGTGTTTCCCTTTCCTATAAAGAACAAGGGGCATGTTGTATTTCTGAAACATAGAGCTGAATTAGTAGTTGAAATCCTGCAAGTTTTACATAATGAGCAATTATTTAGCATAACTACAAAGGCAGAACTTCTGAAAATAGAAATTGCTGCTTCATATAATATTCAAGATAGATATAAACCAGTATCATACCTCTGAGAGAAGACAGTGTTTTGGATGGGATTGAAGGAAGTATGGGCAGTGTTTATGGGATTACTGGTTTCAGCTGCATGGATCCTTCAGCACTGCTGGAATTCCTCACCCTCAAGTAAAAGAGTTCTGAATTTCTCTGATCTCCCACACCCATTCAAGTTAATGCAACTGTAGATATTTTCATCTCTAAAAGGATTTGCAGTCTTTGATTTTGATCCCAATAAGCCCTCACCCACAGTGATCACTGGTGCAAATGAATTAGTTTCACAAGCAGATTTCATACATGTGTAGGAAGATATTTTCCCCTGCTTTAAAGACACAGGCTTTCACTTCTTCAGTGTATCGCTTCGTTGACCAAAAAGAGCATCTTGAAAAAGCAGCCAAGTGTTTTTCTGACTGAGCAGCAAACTTAAATGGTATTAGATACAATTCGATAATACTATCCATGGCCCCTTTCCCTATTTCCAGAAAGAGTTCAACACTTCACAAAAACATCTGCACTAGAGACTGGCCACAAGCTATTCTCAGGCATACAAGCATTTGCCTTCTTTTGAAGGGGTCAAATGAACAGTTAAAATTACTACAACTTACAGTGATGAAAAGATTCTCTTCTGTTCATAAGCACTTCAGTGATATGTACAGGAAGTTCATTTTGATAGTTAGGCTCAGAGGGTATCTTAACTGTTTCTTGCTGTAAAAGTTAGGGGTTTCAAAAGTTTTTTTTATATTAAAATCTACCAAACAACTAAGATTATTTTTTAAGCATTGTTAGGGCAAATATTCCCAAGCAAAGATGCTTTGGAAACTTTTGAAACACAAAGCATTTTAGTTTTTTTTCTAGCAGGTACTAAATTGGAAGTAATGTCATTTAAATAACTTGACTGGGTTAAAATCGGAGTTTAGATGTTCAGTATGAGAATAATATGCTAAAACTAGGTCATCAGTGTTTTGAAAATTGTAAAGTTTAGGATGATTTTTACTGGGTTTTTGGGGTTCTTTTCAGGTAGTATGCATTCGCTTTTTTTTTTTTTTTTTGTACTTTCATCTAAAAAGAGGAAACAGTTTATTTAATTAAATTCCTCTTCACCTCTGAACAGATTAATTATCTTGAGAAAGGTCATATCAGAACAAGTGATTCTGATTAAGTCTAATCAAGTATTATTTCTAACATTTTGAAATAATGAATAGGTATCAGAACATAGAAAGTGTATAAATATAATTGACTACCTAAATAAATCTAACTTTTTTTAAAAAATAAATTCAGTTGTTCTCTCAAAACTTACTGTCTCGTATAAGATAAAAGTAAAAGCATTTATTTCCAGAACAGGAGCTTATTTTCAACTAGCATCTTAACAATTCTTGCAGACATAAAACCTAGAAACAGGTAAGAAAACATGCACTGTAGAAAAATGTCATGTTGTTTTTTAGAATTTTGGGGGAAAAAAGGCATTCTAAATTCAAGTCACTGTAAATTTCTTCATTTTGACTAAAAAGTGAAGTAAAAAAGAAAAACTGCTGAAGCATCTTTTCTGCATATATGAGGTATTTGTAAACAAAACTCTACAAATGCTCCTCCATAATGGCCTAGTGTATGAAACAAACAATAGAAAGTTTAGCCTTGGCTGTTTATTTTCTTAAAGACAAAACACTCATCATTCACAGTGGGTTTCCTTTTCTGGTTCTTCTTTGTGTCTTCTTGTAAGAGTGAAGTACATATTGAAGACTGCCTGGAATCTTGTTAACACACTATGTTACTCCTGTGCTTAATTCAGTTTTGCATCATTCCTGGCATGTCTTGATTAGGGCTATCAAGGCACATCAAATTTTATATATCTAAGCACATACACTCATTCTTGAACTTCTTGTCATGTGGGTAGTTCTTCGGGTCCTGCATCATATACCTGGATACCTTTCAGAGATTCCGCATTTAGGCTGAGACATTGTTTTAAATACAAATGATTAAATAAACAACATTTCTAAAGACAATGGCTGTCTTAAAGCAAATATATAAAATGTAAGACATACCTGTAAGAAAAAAAGGGGGTGTAATGCTAGCTATATCATAACACTCTTAACTAAAATTCAAACGATATTATTCTGTGTTATTTTACTATCATTATTCCATATTAATATTATATAATTTTTAAGATTATTAGAGAGAAATGTTTGGGGTTTTTTTTTGTTTAGTTTGGTTTGGTTTGGTTTGGTTTGGTCTGGGTTTTCTGGGTTTTTGTTTGTTTGTTTGTTTTAGGTAGTGCAAGTATTATTATTACTCAGGAGTAATAGAACTTACTGAGTTTTAAAATTCTGGAGTTCAAATCTGAGAACCAATCTGAAGAACACTAAAACAAACAAAAAAGAAGTCAAGAAAGAAAAAAATGCTTTAATACATGATATCCTCAAAAACAGTTCCTGAGACAGCTGAGCAGAAAACTAATATGAAACTCTCTCATAAGACATAGATCTATGTGTGTGACACAAACTCAACAATGGATGGGTGGTTTTCAGGTTAGTTTTTTGATGTTTATAAAAAGAAAAGAAGTGTCATACTTAAAAAAGAACAGAGAACTAGTCATGCTGTTGGGTACCCATCCACTGAAGGTCCTATTTTGTATTTGAAATTGTATAGCAGAAGGATGCTCTGGAAAAAAGGGTTCTTAATAGTCTTCTACTGAGTTCCGTTCTTAGACCTCAACTCATTTGGCAAGAGATATTTAAAAAAAAGAACACAAAGTAAAAAACACAAATAAAAAATTTCTGACAGTAAAAGTTTGTTTCAAAAAAAAATCTTGATTTTTTCATATATATAGAAAATTGTGAAAACATTAGAAAATTATCTTCCAGCAAAGAGGGATCTGATTTTGTTTATAAATTCAGTTCCTTCTGGACAAAAGCTGAAGACAAGACAGGAACAAACAGAAAAAGTGACATAATTGGGAAGATCACAAATTATCTTGAATCTGTCAGAATTCTGAAGTGAATAACTTACTGTGGATCGAAGATAATGATACTGGTAAATGAAAAGCATGAGACACATAGGCAGGTGTAAAGAGAAAACTCTCTGTGGCACCCTGTTGAAAATAACAGTTGAATCAAAAGTTATGCATAGATCTGACACAATGAACACCAAAGAAAAAAGGTGTTATTATAACCAGATCAGTGAAAATGGTATTTTTTTTCCATTCAGCAGTGCCTTAAGGAACCTGACTGCAAGGAAATTTATCCATGGTCCTGAGATGTTAAAAAGTGATCACTGGGTTGAGCTAGCAGCATAATCCAAATGATGCAGTGATTAGGATAGGATTCATGAGAGTCTAAAATGTTTACCCTTTGGCTGGGTTTGTCCCAGAGGTGAAATAAACTACTGGTCTGGTAAAGTTTTTATAATTTTTAACTGTAATCAGTAATTGCTATAATCAGTGCTTGTAGATATTTTCTTTCAAAGAGAGTTGCTTAAAGATTGCCATTGGAATAAAAAAAAGTATTTACAGAATTGATATGAGTGAAAGAAAAAAATAAGAAAAACTTGCAGCTTAGGCTGGTTCTAGAAAATGGATGAAATTATATTGAAACTGAGGTACTGAACATGAAGTACTGATGGTTGAAAAATAGGAAGTATTTTCATAACAACAGAGAACCCCCCCAAAATTTCAGGCCCATTATTCTAAATCTCTTCAATATTTTTAATTAAGTCTAAAATGTTTTAATCCTGTTATCCTGATTATAAATCAACCATTGCATTCTTGGTTAGATCTTGGTCAATGCATGACAGAAATACAGCACTTAATTGTCATGTTTCTAAAGTTCTGCTCTCTCTGTATACATACAAGCCACATTTCAATACTAAAATCAATGTTATGTGAATCTTCTGGTTTGTGACATGATTTTCAGTAGGTAGAAAAACATATCTATTGGAACAAGCCATGTTCCAGTCTCTATTTTTCAGTATAAAACACATAGGACAGAATATGAGCCAGGCATGAACACGTGAGCCAAGATTTGGAAATAGAGAAATTTCTGCATGATATTTGTCGTGTCTTCTATACTGAGGCTTATGTAGAAACATAAAAATAGCAATTTACATGTATCCAAAAGATAGGTAGACCCTGTGTCAACTCCCTACTGAAAGATGAATTTTAAAATCAGTGTACACTCAGGGATAACATAGAGCATATATGGAGAACATTCTCATATGCAATGAAAAGGATTGTTATGCAAATGAAGCAATGCCAAGTCAAACTGGACCATCCAATGGGTCTCTTCTATGCAACAGAATTAGGGACTTGGAAAGACTCAAGAACACCTAATGAAGACGTTACGTATTCTAGGCATTGAAAACCATGCAAAAATGTCCATCCCCAAAGGCACTCTGTCAGTAGATAGTAGGGATATCTGAGCTGAGTCATTGTTCTAATCATCACTGTTCAGGATCACATGTGCCATTTCTCCAAGTGTTTTTACCTCATCAGTTCAATACTTAATGCATGTACAATTCTTCATGAAACGAAAATGTCTTACAGACAAGGCATAAACATAAAAATTAAAGACATAATCAGTTGGTTTAAATGTAAACACAGCTGAAATAATTTAAACAAACATTTTTCACCTAAATTTACTTTTTCGCAAGTTTCCTTCAAGGCAAAGATGCCTTACAGTATATCCAGCCTTGGGATTCTGAATTTTGAGGCCTTTTCCTTTAGTCATAATTCCTTATGAAGATTATATAAGGTGTATGTGTTGCATGAATATGATATCAACAGCTTGCTGTATGGTTTAACAAGATCTTGTTTTGACAAGATATGGGTTATATTAATTCTACCATGTACTTCTGACTGTAGGTGGGCAGGTGAGGCAATCAAATTGTGTGCAGAAGAGTAGTAGAGAGAAGACTTTTACCAGGGTGAAAGGAATATAACATTGATTATGTGGATAACTCTGATTAGATGTATTGCCAATATAGTAGCAAATATTAATGAAATATATATCAATCAATCAATGAGGTGTAAAACATAAACACGTCTAAAGGATTATGGTATAAGCAAGTTTGGCTAGAAACATACCAGTTTACTAAGTAAGCCACCTTACTTAGTAGCACCATGGAGATACTTTAGGATTGTATCTCCATATGTGACCAGATCTTGGTGCTTTCACTCATCCATTCAAAAGTGAGAGTTCCTGTCCTGGGATCCCTGATCTAGCCCTGAAGGTGCCCCTGTGGAGTGGCAGTGGAGATACACTTGTCTGCAACCTTGGAGACCAGTTTGTGCATCTGTCCCAGTCTCCAGCAGCATTTAATACCATTTTGCAGGCCAGTGTGTACCAAAGACAATTGTGACCATCACAGCTCCTCCATCTCTGGAATGCATCAATTATGCAAACACCCAAGACTGTTCCTTCTGCAAGTAAGAACTTGTGTTCTTACCTCAGGACAATTCCCACCTGATGTACTCAGGACAAATCATATTCCTTATGAGTGAGGTATGTGTGAAGGTTGGAGGAAGGATGTACAGCAAGATTTGACTATATTTTGTCACTGCCACTTAAAGAATACCTTTTTAGAGCTAAAATTCAGCAGCTTCAGACAATTCCCTTATTTGAACATAATCCTAATTATAAAAAATAAATGTTCATAAATTATTTATAAAATCACAGAATTGATGGGGGTGGAAGGGACATTTGTAGGACCTCTGTAGGTCATCAAGTCTTACAACCCACAACCAAGAGCTCCTAGACTAGATTGCTCAGGTCTGTGCCTAGTCAGTTTTTTATTATCTTAATCAAGGAAGACTTTGAAAACTCTCTGGAAAACTTCTTCCAGTGGCCAAACACCTCACAATAACACCTGAGTAGTATTTCATGTATTGCATGACTTCTTGTCCTGTCACTGAGAACAACTGAGAAGAGCTTGTCTCCATGCTCTTTTCACCCTCCTACAAAGTATTTATATCAATGGTAAAATCCCCTGGAGCCTTTTCTACAAGATGAACAATGCCAGCTCTCAGGTTTTCCTCATAGAGAGGTCATTTCACCAACTTTATGGCCCTTCACTGAACTCCCTTCTGTAAATTTATGCCCTTCTTGCTAGGAGGAGTGCAGAATTAGACCCAGAACTCTAAATGTGTCTCACCAGAACTGAGTAGGGAAGGAATGACTCCCTTAATTTGGTGGTAAGAATCCTTCTTCTATACACCAAAGGGCTATTGTTCTTTAGAGTAAGAGTACTGTGCTCAGTAGGAAAAGATAGGACACACAGATCTTTTTCTGTAGAGCTACTTTCCCACTGATTAGCCCCCAGATGTCCCTAGAACCTTTCCGCTCCTATGGCAGGAATTGGTATTCCCCTGTATTATGAGCTTCCTGACAATTTCTACTTCAGTGTGTGAGGCTTCTCTGAATGGCAGGAAAAACACCTGCTGCATCAACCAAACATCCAATTTTGTGGCCTATGTAAACTTACTGAGGGTGCACTCTGTCTCATCATTCAGATCATTAACAAATATTTAAATTAGAGTAGAGACAGTATCCACCCCTGGGCACAATACCGGTCAGTGCCCTGCAAGGACTTCATGTTACTCATCACAACCATTTCAGCCCATGGGTATTTGAAAAGGTGTCTGATAGTTAGTTTCCAGGACATATAATTGCCCACTTATATGTCACATACTCAAGCAATATGTCCTCAGGGATGTTCAGGATACAGCCTCAAAACCTTTGAAAAGACAAGGTAAATAATATCTCCTATGTTCTACTCATCCATGAGACAGGTAGCTCATTATGGACTGCTATCTCACATGTTCTCATCTTCATAAATCCAGTAGTGTTGACTACTTCCAATCACCTTCACATTCTTAATGTGCTTGCAAATGTCTTCCAGAATAATTTGCTCCTTCACCCACACCACACCTAAAAGGAGGCTGTGTCCTGGTTTTGGATGGGATAGAGTTAATTTTCTTCTCTGCAGCAGGTACAGTGCTGTGTTTTGGATTCAGTATGAGACCAATGTGTGTAACACACTGACATTTTGGCTGCTGCTCAGGACTGGTTATTCTGAGTCAATGACTCTTCAGTCTCCCATCCCATGCTCTGCCAGTGAGCAGGTGCACATAAAGCCAGGAGGGAGCATGATGACCAACTCAAACTGGCCAAAGGGTTATTCCACAACACAGAAAGTCACGACCAGTAGATAGACTGGAGGGACTTGGCCAGGACATTGGTCAGTGAATGGTGAGCAATTATATTGTGCATCATCTGTTTCTCTCAAGCTTTATTTCTTTCCTCTTTTTCTTTTCCAAAATGGTAGCAATGATATTTATAAAAACAACAACGGTGGCAACTACTTAATTTAAATTATTAAACTATTTTTACCTCCAGTTGAAAGTTTTACCTTTTTTCCTATTCTGTTCCCCATCCCACCAATGGGGACTTGTGGAGTGAGTGAGTGGCATGGTACTCTAGCAGCCAGGTGGGATTAAAACAATGCAGGCTGATAGATTTATAATTCCCCAGGTGTTTCCTGACCTTTTTGAATGTAAAGATGACACTTATCATCTTTCAATCTTGAGAAACCATCTCTGTCTCCATGAACTTTCACTGGTGATTCAGAGCAGCCTTGTGACATAAACCAGGTCCTTTAGCATGTTAGAGTGCAACTTGTCCACTCTCATGGGCTCGTGTATGTTTCTTCATTTGCTCCCTAACTTGATCCTCTTCCTCAGCTGAAATGGTAGATGGACTTTAATTTTCTTAATACTGTCTGCAGAGGCACTGAACTTTACAAGAAGTGGCAAAAATTTGAATTAGAATAAATTATATTAGCATCCTTTAAATGTTTTAAACAATCACTTGGTTGTGGGGAGTTTTTAAAATACGTCAAAGCTGTCAAACCCAGGTATATAAATCCTTAGGATGGAGAAAATCTTAAAAAATAATATTTTTATACTCTTCAGTTAACATGCAGACAGCATTATTCACATGTAACCTCTCCACTGGTGAATGAAAAGTGTTTTTCTGAAATAAGAAATCTTATTAATAGGATTACAAAATCTTTTAATGCTATTTGAATCCTTTTCCCTGAAATCTGTGACACAGCTAACATCAATGCAACAGAACAGAATATTTCCTGGAATAACCAGGAACATTTTTGAAATATTTTTTATGTCTTACCATCACATTTTCTGCTTCTCCTGTATAGCCTAGAACAAATAAATGACAAGAAATTACAAGATTAGATGATTATCTTCTTTCCATTCTGTGTCCTCACTCTTTTTGAAAAAGTTGGCAAAGTAAAAAATATGATTCTCTTTAGGGTTGTTCCAATGCCAATGTACATTTAATCAACTCAACTAACAGACAGAAAAAAAAAAAAAAA
>VXBR01010642.1:158369-183405 GCA_013400215.1 Cisticola juncidis
AAAAAAAAAAGAAATTTCTTTCCAAAATGGGATCTGAAATAAAACACAGAGAATGTATTGAGTGGACCTTACTCTTCTTATGAGCTGCATATTATTTTACTTTCAAATATTTCAGTTCATTAACTTTAACATAATTTCCCAAGCTGACAAATCTCTCACATTAGAACATAAATACATGAAAGACCAGTAAAATATTTTATTGTGGTTCTGCTGTTGCTTCATCTTCTGCAGAACAGCAGAGTATTTTGTCTTTCATAAATCAAATGTTACTTCTAATATTTTCAATCAAATCCCCGAAAGCCACAAATACCCTTTAAATTTGCACGCAGACACCCTTTTATGATTTTTTTAAGGTTCATAGTGTCACAGTACATACAAATGTTGTGGAAGTAAATTAAAGTATAAGGGCAAAGCTGAAGTGCAAGTGTTCAGGGAATATAGTCTTCCTCTTGAGAATAAGAGAAAGTGGATTCAATGAGTTTGTTTCCTGGTCCCAGGGCCCTCTCATTAGCAGAGAGGGCAGCACCACTCTTTGTTAGGAAAAAGGTAAGCACAAGCTGGCAACAACAGATCTGATTCAAATGCTGGTATGCCAAAGGTTGGCAACTTCTCCATTGGAAACATGTCTTTTACTGGTTGGGGAAAAGAATCTTCAATGGTATTGTACAAAACCATGTTGGAGAATGGTCCCTCTCTGGTACTTACTTAAAGCAATGGAACAAGAACAAAATGACTGGGATGACCTGAAGCACTGAACATTATTCTCTTACAATTTTTCGCAAATAAATTTTCCTACTAACTGTTCAGGAACACAGAATCCTGACAAATACTGAGTTTTCATTTCATGCACCATTCTGCATCATATTTCATATGAAGGCACTCAGTGTTTAAAGTTTATAATACCCTAATCGTGTGGTTCTTACAGCTTTCTCTGTTATTTTAAAGAAAAATCAACGTCCTCACAGGCATCAATGCTATCTTTCCTCTGCATACACAAATAGGGCCTTGACAAATCTTGAGATGAAGGTGTACAAGAAGCAGCTGAGGTCACTTGGACTGTTCAGCCTGGAAGAGACTGAGAGGAGACCTCACTGCAATTACAGCTTCCTTCTAAGGGGACAAGGAGGGTCAAACACTGATCTCTTCTCTGTGGTGACAGTGACAGGACCCGAGGGAATGGCCGAAGTTTAGTCAAAGGAGGTTTGGGTTGGATATCAGGAAAAGGTTCTTCCCCCAGAGGGTGGTTCAGCACTAGGACAGGCTTCCCAGGAAAGTGGTCACAGAACCAGTCTGACAGAGCTTGAGATGCTTTTGAACAATACTCTCAGGCACACGAAGGCACGCTTGGGGATGGTGATGTTCCTTGCCAAGAGTTGGGCTCCACGACCCCTTCCAACTCAGCATATTCTGTGATTCTGTAAAACAGAGGTGTCAACAGATACAGATATATTAATTTTAAAAGTATCTCTCAGATGGTTTCTAAATAATCAATTACATCTACCTAATTTTTTTCCAGATTTACCTCTAGCAGTTTAGCTAAGTGTTCAATGGCTTGGGTGGCTGTCAGTTAGTTGTGGTGAAAGAGGCTGTTTCTGTGCATTACTCTTCTGTTGACAAAGAGTCCTAGTATTAAAAAGAGATTACTATTTACAGAAAAGCCAAAAAATTGTTGATGAATGTGCTAAGTTAAAACAAGAAAGAAGGAACAAGAAAGAAGGAAAATACTAACCTCCATGTTACAGGTGCTTTCCTAGGGGCTGGAGCACCTCTGGGAAGACAAACTAACTCAGCCTGGAAGAGTGAAAACTCCAGGGAGACTTTATAGCATCTTCCAATATCTAAACAGGGCCTGCAGGAAAATTGCAGAGGGACTTCAAGACGTAGGTTTATATTAGATAACAGGAAAAAAAGAATTACCCAGGACACTGGAAGAGATCTTACAGAGCTCTGTGAATTCCCCATCCCTGGAACTGTTCAAGGCAAGGGTGGATGGGGTTCTAAGCAACTTGGATTAGTGGAAAGTGACTCTGCCCACAGTAGGGGGTTGCAATTACATGACCAGTATGATTCCCTTCCAATTAAGACTGGTCTATTTTTCTACAATGCTTTTCAAGGTATCTTTTTTAATAAGAAAAATTGAAGAATATATTATATAAGAATCTATACAGAAGTAATTCTGGACACAGTTAATTGTGGAATCATGAATCATTTTCTGGCCCATCATGACATTTGTGCCCCTCTGAACTGTTCATGTGTTTTCAAGTCAGAAGGGCAATCAGATAGGATAGATGTATTTGCACCTGCAGGAATGAAGCAAAAAGGAATAGGAGAAAGAATAGTCTCCCCTAAAACAGATGGTGGAAATAAATGTTTTTGTAACGTGTTCTCTCTATTGTCTGGCAGAATTGCTTCTGCTTATGCAATCAGACCCCAGACACCTTGAAAACTAGAGTGGCACACAAAGCAATATTTTAATATCACAAAGCTGTTATGTTAGACTCTTCCTACAACTTTCCAGGAGTCATAATTTTTATGACTAGTACTGAAAGGCTTTCTGAAGAGAAAACCAATCCATGACATCTGCTGGGCTTAACAGAATGTCAGACTGGTAATCATCAGGAAATAGAAAACACTTGTCCTGGGATTGCTTCTGAAAATGTGGTGGGAAAACTTTAATAATTTTAAATGCCCTGCCATTTTTAAAGCATAAACTGAGGCTTAATAGCCCATCATATTTACAGGAAATTTATAAATTCTCAAATGAAAAACCAGGCTTACTTCACTACATTTCTAATCTGTTTGTTAGACTTATCTACAAAGTCTTTAAGCTAAATTCTGAATTTTAGTCCCACATTCCTCTGTTACTTCCTAATTTTTCACACAGAGGTTTGTGTGAGAAATTTCCAGGAGACCAGAACGCAGAGTCATGAGCCTGGGTGATATGCATTATTCATCTCAGAAATAAAGAGAGGGGGAAAAAAATCATACTAATCTTGTCTGCCTTTCACATGTTAGTAGTATACTGAGTAGTTACTGACATTAGAACTGAGCTATTTCTAAACTCAGACTCTTTCACTTTTTTGGTAAACATTCTGAAATGGGGTATTTCCTACTGAACCTACTTTTACTCTATCCTTTCATTAAAATGACTCTTTAAGGACTTTTTTCAGAAGCAGATATATTTTAGTCTCCAAATCCTTAACAGCATTTTTTGGGAACTGTATTATCCCTCTGATCTGACAGGATAAAGACCTAATTACTATTGGCAGGGTATTGCCAAAGTAGCAGACACTGATCTTTTCTTTGTGCAACCCTGGGTTTTAGCTCTCCTATCCTATATCTAGTGCATAATCTACCAGAAACAAGAAGTTATTTTTCATCAAAATTGAGCAAAAATGGAAAGAAATCTTTAAAAATATTATACTAGGTAAACCATTTTTTTTTTCTCATGCTGCTATATTTAATTGAGTAATATTTCTTCCATCCACTTGTTCTGCAGCCAAGGCTTTAAAAAAGATTTCCAGAATGAAAAACACATGTATACAATTATTATACAGTTTCTCAGAAAGTTCAAACAATTCCTGCTTTGATATATGTTTCCAATTAAGTGTTGAAATACGTAGCTTATTTAAAACAGATGTATATTGCACTGAAAGCACAAACAACCCCTCAACAAAAAGCTAAAAAAAAAAAAAAAAAAGAAAAAAAAGAAATTAAGCCAGGGCTCACAGAGGTTTCTCTTTTCTTAGATGACAGGTCATAGTGTGCCATTTTGATACAAAGCACAATATCACACAAGCACAGCAGCTGGAAGGCATTGTTCAAATTATACAATTATGAATATACAATTATGTAGGATATACTCTCATTACCACTGGAAAGGAGTCAAAGTATGCTTGCTTTTTCCCTGAAATTAAACTGAACCAGCTGGAAGCTGAACTTCATAGTACATAATGAACATAAAAACTAAAGCAGAAGAGTGAGGTTTTTTGAATTAAACAATCTTTAAATTGAATTTTAATGAATGTTTACAATTTGACCTAGTAAAAAAAAAGTAGAACAGGTGCTTATAGGAGCCAATTAATCAACCTTTTTTTACTTTGGCTTATTTTGTACTTTTCCAGACATTTCTTCTTTTGGAAAAAAAAAAAAAAAAAAAAAAAAAAGAACTAGGTAGCACCTTAGTAATATCACTGAAATTAGAGATGATAAAGATGGAATGAACATTAGAGGAATTCTTAAAATAGCTAATTTGCCAAGATAATTAGGTAGGAGATCCTGCCTGCCTTCCTGCCTGCCTTCCTGCCTGCCTTCCTGCCTTTCTGCCTTCCCACCCCAAGGAAGGTGAGAATAATCTAGATTCCTGTTAATCTATACCTCAGTGCAGATTAGAGAGAACGACCCTGAATGAAGGGTGTTTGCAAACGTATATACACACACATTTATATATATACATATACAGTTAAAAAAATTACATAGGACACTATATAAGGGAAAAGTAAAAAAGGGAGGTATGAGGAGATTCGAGGAGAGGAGAGGAGAGGAGAGGAGAGTCGAGGAGAGGAGAGTCGAGGAGAGGAGATTCGAGGAGAGGAGATTCGAGGAGATGAGATTCGAGGAGAGGAGATTCGAGGAGAGGAGAGGAGAGGAGAGGAGAGGAGATTTCTCAGTTCAAAACCTCTTTTTATTTACTTTGTCTTTCCAAACAAAAAGCATATTTTCCAGATGTCCTGATACCTGAAGTGTGAATTACTTTTATAAAGATACTAATGTGTTTAAAGTGGCATGGAGCATAAAAAGTGTAGTGAGATAACAATTAAAAAAACAGCTAAAAGTTTTTAATCATTAAGTAATGCAATGTCACTGTCTCAAAACTTTTAACTTTCTTCATAAAGCTTCTTTTTACAGTAACATACATTTTAGAGTACATATTTCTTATAAAAGGTAATGATCTCTCCCTGATTTACAATCTTTTCAGATGCAGAATTCAGTCTTAATTGTGTCCTGCATTATCAGTACAGTGTCCACAGGACAGTAACATATGACTTATTTTGTAAAACTTGCATTCAGGCAATGGAAACACGTTTCATCATCTTAGAGAGGCTTTCTCACTTATTTTTGCTTGGTCTTGAACACATAAAGTAGAGCTGAACGATAAATATATAGATCTTGCAAGTGAATGAGAATTTGCTTTTGAAGTTTAATTGCAATAGCCTTGAATATATGCATTTTCAGAGGCACTTTCTAAATTTTAGTAATTTTTTGACAAGTCTAGATTCCCCAATCAATTGATCTGTTCTGGTTTCAAAGTGTTATGATGGATTTTTCCTGGCTGGATACCTGGCATCCACAAAAGGTGTTTGCTTATTCATTCCTCTTCTCAGTGGGACAGGGGAAAGAAAATATAATGAAAGGCTTGTGTCATGGGTGGAGAAAGGGACAGGGAGAAATCACTCACCAGTTACTGTCATGGCAAAGCAGACTCAATTTTGTGAAACCAATTCAATTTACTGTCAAACAAATCAGAGTAAGGAAATGAAAACTAAAGCCAAACCATAAAAATGCCTTCCCTCCATCCCTCCTGTCTTCTTGGCTTAAACCTACTCCTTGTTTTTCTATCTAACCCTGCCACAGTGCAGGGGATGGAGAATGGGCACTGTGGTCAGTTCATCACATGCTGTTTCTTCCTCCCTAGGAGAAGGACTCTTCACATTCTCTCTCTGCTCCCATGAGGATTCCTTCCACAGTCCTCAATGAACTACTCCAATAGGAATCTTTCCCACTGGTTGCAGTTCTTCACAACTGCCTCAGCAGTCTATTTCATGGGGTGTAGTCCTTCAGGAACAGACTGCTCCAAAGCAACCTCTCCATGGAGCCTCAGAGTCCTTTGGACATCCACTGGTTCTGTTGTGGGGTCATTAATCAGCTGCAGGTGGATCTCTGGTTCCCCATGGATCAGGGGCACGGCTGCTGCACCATGGTCTCACCATGGGCTTCAGGGGAATCTCAGCTCCAGTGCCTGGAGCACCTCCTGCCCCTCTTTCTCCACTGACCTTGGTGTCTGCAGACCTGTTCCTCTCACATCCTCACTCTTTCATCCAGCAGCTTTTTTAGAGCAATTTTTTCTCCCTCCTCTTAAATCTGTCATCCCACATGCACTACCATCCTTGCTGAGTGGTTTGGCCTCGCCCGGAGGGAATGCTGCCTTGGAGTCAGCTGGCATAGACTCCCTCAGACACGGGGGCAGTTTCTGGCTACTTCTTGCATAAGTCACCACTGCATCTACCCTGCCACCAAAATCTAGCCATGAAAACCCAATATAGCCATTTTAGGATAGTTTGGGAGTCATAACTATTTAAAACCAGCCCCTACTGTTGGCTGTTATCTGCTCCTTGAAAGGCCAAAATTCAGGTTTTGATCTACCCTGCAAGTTATCTTTAACAATTCAAGCTGATTTTGTCCTCAGATACATCAATGCTTTTTCATTTTTAAAATAATGGTATCACAGGTAGTACTTTCTCTCTACAGACACCTACACATAGCTCATTTCTGTGCTCAGAAGATGCTAGAATAATATAATTTTTCATCCACTTGCTTAACTGAGCACTGAGTTTTCATATTGCAGGAGCAGGACCCCTTGATTTTCTTAGGCTGTGTCTCATTATGGACTGTGGTTGCCAGAAGATCCTCTGTTGTTAGACATAATGAGCAGCACCACCTGCATTTACCATCTGCCCTATGAAAACTTCTGGTAAGTTCAGGAAGTTTAAGACAAGGAGAGACCTTCTTCCATGTCTGATCTCACCAAGTAACGAATATAACACAATTGATGAATAAATACCATGGATTATGGATAATTACACCCATGAAAACATAATGGCAGTGATCTTTATGGCCTCAGAGGATTAAAGCATGCAACCAGGAGAATTTAGCTTTTTCTTTCAGGAGATGAAGAAGAAAGCAAAAGAAATAAGTGGTGAAATATAGAGAATTACTTTTTCTCATGAAATTTCTTAATCTCTGATTGATTTACTGGATTGAATGTTGAAGAGATCAGAAGAAGACAAAGAGTAAAATAACTATTTTGTTAGTAGAACACAAATTTGATAAGGAGATTGGATAAAAACTAACTGCACAGTCCTAAAATGACATTGTTACAGTTACTACTCTGCACAAACGCATTCCCCTTTAAAATATATAAACCTCAAAATGTATTTTACTAAAATGACAGATCCTCATTGATTTAAGCTTAAATAGCAATAGTAAAAAAAAGCCAGCAGCAAGTAAACTGACCAGCATGTCAAATCACAGTAGCTTTGAAAATCATCCAAACACAGCTGCATGATGTTCAGAATCCATTAAGGTTAAGTCATGGCATAAGAATATTACTCTCCAATTTAGTTCTCCTAGTGAGGCTCTTCAAACCACGCTGATGCTTATTGTGTCCCCCATTCACCCTCTCTCTGAAGTTTCTTCTGAGGGATGGAGATGAAGATTGGAGGCTCAAAAGGTAAAGATCATGAGTCAAGATAAGAACAATTTACTGGAAACAGCAATGAGATAAGAAAATGAACAGAAGCAACAACAACACTAATGACAGAGGGTACAAGAAAGATGCAAACAGTTCATATAGAAGCAATAATACCTGATCTGTCCCTCAGTCACTCTATGTCCCCTGAAAGAGAGCCTGTCCCCCATCACCAGATGTGAGGTGGTATAGAATAGCCTCCCTGTGCTGGTCATACTCCCTCCTGGCCACTGCAGAAATTAACCCTGACTTCAACCAGGACAGGCTAGAAATCAATTGTACATGTAATTAGATCTTATTAAAAATGTTTCCTAATTTTGTCTTTTTGTCATTTTTTTATCTGCTGTTGGTATCACCTTTCCATTATGAAAGATACAGCAAAACTGATAGAATATCACCAACAGAAAACTGTCAGTCACAAAAAATTCCCTCCAAGACCAGATAGAGGGAAGCAAACCCCACAGGTCATCATCAATAAAAATATGTGACAAAATACCAAAAACTGGCAAAAACAACACACTGCCATGAAACAAAGGGTAAATGAGAAAAAGAAACCTAAAGAAAACACTGCAAGTTGAATAGAAAAAGACACCTCCAAGAGAAATACTGAAAAAAATGGGGAGCTATCCAGTCATTTGCCAAAAAATCTATCACAATGCAAAACCTCAGCCAGAAAAAAAAAAGAAAAAAAAAAGAAAAAGAAAAGAAAAAAGAGTTAAGAATGAACACCACAAAAGCAAGCAGGTGTCCTTGTTAACTGCCAAAATCCCTGTAAGTTGCCTTTATTTGCTGCATTGCTGCCTATCAGCTGGGTAAATAGGTGTTCCCATAGCATCTGAGAGGGAGCCATCTGCGAAACATCTGCAGTTACACACATTTACAAGCTGAAGAAAAATAGCTTGTGTTTTAATGTTTCTGTCACAAATATGGAACTAAAAAAGGAAATCTGATTTTAATTAAGTAGGTTAATGCTTCAAAGTCTACCATTTGCAAAAGAATAAGGGAATAAGTGACTTTTTTTCTTTTGTTTTTTACTGCTAACCTCAATTCCACATAGGCCACTGAAATTTTGAGCAGTACATTTTTCTTCAGTAGGGAATATTTTCAAAATCACAATTCTCCTGTGTCATATAGCTCTGATACAGAATCAGATAATGAGTTTCATTTCCCTGGGTGTCAGATTGCCTATTATCTGTACAGGAGTTTGACTCATATGTCAGCTAATTCACTGACACCAAATGTCTGAAAATGCCAGAGCAAACTGGATGGAAGACCCGAAGATACAACGGAATTAAAGTGTCTTAGAAAATATATGTTTTGCCCTCATACTCCGCCTCAGAGCCAATGGAGCTTTTTTTTTCCTCTCTATAGGCTACTATCACTTCTGAATAATTACTTTCAAGCTTTACTTTCAGATATGGGGCAATCTTGACATTGGTCCTAATGGACAAATTTCGGTGACCTCCTCTGCTTGGTGTCCATAGGAAAGCTCATTTGACACCAACTCTCCTCTGCTTCATGTGGTACTTCTGAGACAGACTGTAGATTGCTGTTGGTCAAGCTGCATGGACCTATGTCACAGTCTGTTACCTCCTCTTTGGAGAAAGCATTTTGCCCCTATTTTTTCCATACAGATACTTGTTCTACTATAGGAAGGAAATGGACATCTTTGAGATATCCTAACAAAAAAGAGTTGGACAGCTGGCTCTCTTCTTCCTTTTTGTTTGTTTTCCTAACCTGTAAATCACAGCTCTGCTAACAATCATCATCATTAAATTTAATAAAATTTTGTCAGAGAAGAATTTGGGCTACAGTATTTTATATATCAAAAATTTACCTAATGTTGGACCATTCAGAGTATGATGTTAACAGTGTTACCTCAGTTCAGTTTGGAGCAGGGTATGAAATAAGGAGAATTAAGTCAGTTATTTCATCTGGAAAAACCTTTTTGTACCTATGGATGTTCCTACTAAAAGACATGCTAAAATAGTTCTTCAGATTTTCACACTATCCTGTCATTTTCACACTTTTTTTCACTTTCAGAACAGATAATAACCCCAGTTTTAGCAGGTTTCAGAGACCACATATCAGAATTTTCATCAAGATAACTATCACTTCTTAATAGCCTATCTTCAGTGCATTACATGCCTGTTTCTGTCTTAAAATGGAGTAGACTGGTGCTTCAGTGCTGTATATGTCTTTCCATGGTTCATCTGATATCAGCTACAGGCACTGCACAAACATTCCCTGCAAAGAGAATGGGAAAAAAAAAATCATAAAGTTCTGCTATTGCTGTTCTGTAGTATTGATCAGACAAATAAAATTATGTTTCTGATTAGCTTGGGCAGTCCTAGAGAATATGGAAGATGTGAACAACTAGAGAGAAAAAGAAGTCTCATAGAAGGTAATTTTTCATTTGTTTTGTTCTTAATTTATGCTAACTGTAAGGAAAAAGAAATATATATAGCTTTTTTTTCTACTTGAACTAAAATGCTAACTCAAATAGTCTGGTCTTTTTCAGACAGACTTTGATTTTAAAGCATCATCTTCAAGGTTCTAAGAGGTTGTAAAAAACAGCTTGTAATGTCCACAGTATTTGTGAATAATAGTATACAATGAGTGACTGGAATATTTACTGGAAAAAAGACTTTCTCAATTTAGTTAAATTTCCAAATTAGGTACTTGGCCATCTTGTTGCTCAATTGTCCATAATTTTCTGCATTGGTATTAGAGGTATATGAGCTGAACTTGTGGTAAGGAAAGAGAAGGATGCAGGCTATATCTCAAATTGTTAGTTTTTACAAAAATAAATTATAATATTAACTATGAATTGTAAATTATTTTTCAACTAATGCAGTGTTGTAGGTAAGTAAAAATATTTTAGTCTTATACAGTCTTTTAAGTCTGCACTTATCAAGGAACTGAACTAAAAAGTACTTGGTACACAGATAATATCAATAACAGAAGATGAAAGCTAAGTACTTATTGTTAAGTGCAGACCTTCCCATTTATTATCTTGATATTATGATTCAATTCCACTGGCAAAACCCGCTAAAATTTATATGATAAGATGATGTTGAAGTGCTTTAAATAGATATTTACTGTATTTTTTTTAATTATGCTTGCCTATTACGTGAAAACATGATAAATATTCCATCAAAGTATAGGAGATGGGAGGTTTACTAATTTTATACAAAGTAAATTTAATACACCTATAATGTAATTAATATATTAATAATATAACACATACTACATATCACAAAAAATTAATGTAGCTACCATTTGCAAATCTATATTTCCTCGGCTCATGTATATTATTTTTCTTTTCATCCTTATTGTATTTCTGTAGTGTAATTTTCCAATTAAAAATGAAAAAATACTGGGTTGCCTCCTCTGTTGGTAGTTCTTCATTTTCTACTTGTGTTGTGTCAACATTTTCCTAATCCATATATACAATTTACAGGCTCTCAGCAGTAAGAGGAGATAGGAAATTTTCAGTGAAAGAAAGTCAATATTTTTGACAGATATAGACAGTTCTAATAAATGTGTTTCAGTAACACTGTAATTATGAATATCCACTTCAAGCAAAGATTTGAATCAAAATTATTTTAAATGTACAGCTAATGAGTAAAGATAAGGCCTAGTTACCTTTAGCAAAATAATTGTTCCAACAGACAATTAAGCATTTGAATATTATTGATTATAACAGTATCTAATACTGAAGATTTCATAAGTTGTGTATTCTCAGATAGCCTGTTTTATTGCACAGAAGGAGAAATTCTGTTTTGCAGTTGTAAGAAAATGTGACGAACGTGTAAAGTGATAAAGTAACAGGAGGAAGGTTTCAGCAGAATATAGAGCAAAATGTAATAACAACAAACTCTGTGTGAAAGCTGCAACTAATTCAGGAATAATAACCATCTACAAATCTGAAAAGTTAGATAAGAAAAACAGAAAATCCTTGCTGACATTGAAAATTCCTAACTAATTTTTGCAGTTACTAGCCCAGCAGCTCTCAGGCAATTGTTGCACACCTCCAAGACATTCTTATAAATATTCACACATCCTACTGGAAAAAAGTTATAAAAAGTGCTTTCCATCAGATTTTAAAATAACTTTTACCCAAAAAAGATGAGAGTGCAAGAAGTTTATAGGACTTACAGCAGAACATATTGATGCTTAGGTAAAGTTTCTATTATCACTGTTGACATCAGCAAGGATCACCTCTGGATCTTACTATGACTGTCCATTAATGATCCGCAAAAGGCACACATTTTCTTGGTTTAGCCATTGCTACTGATTTTCTTCTTTTTTTTCCTCTTTGCTAATTCATGAAGTATCTGCAAATCCTTAGGGATTTCCAAACCATTTAATTCCATTTTTACTGTTGTGCAATGGTAGCAGTATAATTAGAATGCAAAGATGAGTCTGTCAAAATCAACATAATTACCAGTAACACTTTTGCTTTGGTGGGTTTGGATTTTTCCCAGTTTAATAATTAAAAAATCCCACCTCACTATGTGCAGAGGTCAATATAAACAACTGTTTATACTTGAGGGCTTAAAGCTACTACCTCAAATGCTAAGCTTTCCCTAAATTTTTCTAGAATTTTAAGGTGAGTGTCTGCCCAGACCTGTAGGTGACAAATATGGGGAGAGCAGCAGAGATTTCCCGTTGTCCCTAAGGTGCAGAGGTGCAAAGCCAGGCACATAATTTTGCCTCATGCAGAGCAGCTTTCTGGAGGCTGCAGCATGTCTCAGCTCCCTCCCTCACAGCCAGCTTGCTTTGCAGGCTTACCTACATGCCTGACAAGCCTCAGATGCCAGGGATCTGTGGCTAATCTGCTTGCTAAACCAGTATTTTCCTATGGAAAATGCAATGACTTAGTGCAAGAATCCTTTAGAAGCCCACTGAGAATGCGTGTGTTCACACACCCAGGTACAACTTTTTCCAGAAAATAGATTATATGACAGGCTGGGGCAGGTTGTTTAAAAGGCTCGTTGTGATTACAGTGCAGTACAGGCCCTTCCTGAAAGACAACAAAATTTCTGCTCCACTTTATTTATTTAAAAATTAAGGAAGGACTCAAGACTCATAGAACTGGAGTATCTTGAGTTGAAAGGGACTCACAAGAGCTCAGTAGAACCCTTTGCAGGCCTTCCCCAAGAGTCCCACCGCGTACTTGATAGTATTGTCCAAATGTTTTCCCAGGCTTGGTGCTGCTCCCTGGGGAACATGTTCCAGTGCCCAAGCATGCATCCAGGGGAGAACCTTACCCTGATATCCAGCCTAAACCTGCCCTGACAAAACTCCAGGCCATTCCCTCGAGTCCTTCCATTGGTCAGCAGAGAGAAAAATCAGTGCCTGCGCCTCCTCTGCCCCTCACAAGGAAGTTGTAACTGCGGTGGGGTCTCCCCTCACTTTCCTCCAGGCTGAACAGACCANAGCTCAGTAGAACCCTTTGCAGGCCTTCCCCAAGAGTCACACCGCGTACTTGATAGTATTGTCCAAATGTTTTCCCAGGCTTGGTGCTGCTCCCTGGGGAACATGTTCCAGTGCCCAAGCATGCATCCAGGGGAGAACCTTACCCTGATATCCAGCCTAAACCTGCCCTGACAAAACTCCAGGCCATTCCCTCGAGTCCTTCCATTGGTCAGCAGAGAGAAAAATCAGTGCCTGCGCCTCCTCTGCCCCTCACAAGGAAGTTGTAACTGCGGTGGGGTCTCCCCTCACTTTCCTCCAGGCTGAACAGACCAAGTGACCTCAGCCACTCATATGACGTCCCCTCACGGCCCTTCACTCTCTTCATGACCCCTTTTTGGACCCCCTCTAATAGTTGTAAATCCTTTTTATACTGTGTACCCAGAACTGCCCCCAGCAGATGAGGNCGAGTCCTTCCATTGGTCAGCAGAGAGAAAAATCAGTGCCTGCGCCTCCTCTGCCCCTCACAAGGAAGTTGTAACTGCGGTGGGGTCTCCCCTCACTTTCCTCCAGGCTGAACAGACCAAGTGACCTCAGCCACTCATATGACGTCCCCTCACGGCCCTTCACTCTCTTCATGACCCCTTTTTGGACCCCCTCTAATAGTTGTAAATCCTTTTTATACTGTGTACCCAGAACTGCCCCCAGCAGATGAGGCTGCCCCAAAGCAGAGCAGGACAATCCCCTCCCTTGCCCAGCTGTGATGCTGTGCCTGATGCCCCCCAGGACACAGGAGCCCTCCTGATGCCAGGGCACTGCTGGCTCATGTTCAACTTGCCATTGACCAGGACCCCAGGATCCATGTTGTCATCCTACTCTCCAGCTGCTTTTTCCCCAGTCTGTACATACATCTGGGGTTAACCCGCCCCAAGCTGCATAATCCAGAGCTTTCCTTGTTGAACTTCATATGGCCACTGAATAATGTTCTATTTTTCTTTTGTATTCATGGGATGAAGCAGCAGTTTATTCTTCACTAGGAGTTTAGTCTGTATGACAAAATGGAAGCTGCATATGTACCAGAAAATTCCCTCCCTATAGAAAGTCACAGCTAATAATTGCTTCAAATCATGCAAAATTAGAAGATCCCTTTCCTTATAAATGAATCATATTTATAACACACCTCTTTTTATTATTAAATTTTAAAAATCATCATATTTCATGCAAATAAAACTAAGAGACTGATCTCCTTTTATTCTCTGCTTGACTCTCTTCAAGGGAAACCCTGTGTGCAGTGAGAGGGCTCTGTGTTTTCTACAACACATGAACATTTACTTTGCATATGTCATTTCCACTTGCCATATACTTGCCAGTAGTTTTCTTCTATTTGTAGGCTCCTTTGTCTTATAGGTCATTGCATATTTTGACAGTATAACTTGTTTACTGGATATATTTGACAATTTTTTAATACAAATCCACTATTCAGAATATGCTTTTCCAGGTTCCCTTACAAATCTCAGGGTGGCAGGGAAAGTTTTCCATATGACACATTTATTTCCAGAATTCCTATTCATCTTTATTGTCCCTGTTCATTTACACTACTTAAATCTCTAGCATGATAACAAAAGATAGGAACAACAGCTCCTTTAGTTGTGTCACATCTTTTTATAGATGAGGAAATAACTGAAAGGAATATTCCTCTAGGAAACACTAATAATTTTTTTTTAAGAAAATAGGTCCTCATTCAGAGATATTGGTTCAGGATGAAAGGAAATGGTTTCTGGTGGGGTTTTTTGCTTTTTGTTTTTAAGACTGAACTGCAGATAAACCTGGGAAATAAAGCTGTTTGGCACAAACTTTGAATGGTAAGACAAAAACCTGTGAACTGAGACATGTTGAAAACCTTGCTTCCCATAGAGTTATGCACAAGATTTATGTGGTACAGAAATTTGGTACAATGTTATAACACTGTCTTATTTTAGGTAATATTTGACATATTTTTTTTTTAAAGACCCAATTGCATGTTTATAACAATTCAGGCTAATAATTTTAGGAACAAGGACTGCCTCTTCATATCTTTTCAGAGCTCAGCTTTTGGAAAATTAGTTTCTGTATTTCAGAATTGCACCTGGTTTTGATTATATATCCCAATAAGCAGATTGTTAAGATGCCAAAACCTCAAGAATTGTAGGAGACACAAATGGCATCCTGCATGTACTTGCCAGTCAATGACCAGTACAGGTACCTTTGATGGAGTTTGAGCTGTACATCTCTTCACTGGAAGAAAAATCTTAACTAAAGAGAACAACCCAGTGAATTTTCACACTGCTCTGTGAAAATCATTCTGAAGTGCACTCTGACAGTGCAGAATTCAGCATCTTCATTAAAGGAATTTCTCAGAAATTCTACCGCTCTCTCTCTCTCACTTTTATTTTTATCATTTGTTCTAACCTGTATGAGATTTCATCTTTTTCCAAGAAGTGCAGAAATGGTAGAAGAAAAGGAAAGGTAACAAGAGGCAATGCCAGTAAATATTAACAGATAACTAGAGATTCGTTTCTCCTCCTGGAAATTAGGCTGAATTTTGAATTATTAGAAAAAAAGTTCTGTTAAAACATAGGTAGAATGAAAAGAATTGGTAATCTCATAAGCAATACAGTGCATGGATTTGCTACATGAACAGTCTTATGAAAAATTGATGATCAATAACTGGGATTTGTAGTTCTTGCTGCATTGATGAGCGATACAAATTGTACCCTTACTATCTTTTTCTCACTGGCATCTGGATTTGTTGCAACTAACAGCTGCCACCAGATTTCAAACTGGACTCTACTAATGTGGTCGTTATACATAAAAAATTATCAAAGATTTCACAGCCTGCTTGTGCAAAATCACAGGTTAAAAGAGAAAGAAAGCATACTAAAATGAAAGATTTTCCTTAAAACCAAACATGTTCAGGATTTAAATAATGTTAGATCCCCTCATTATAACATTTAATGGGAAATATTGCATCTTTATTCTCCTATTACTGACACACTATTACATTTTCTTTGCTTCCAGCTTTTTTAATCTTTTTTTTTTTTTATAGTTGCATATTAATGAATGTTACAAAAGGAAAAAAGGGTTCTTGTTTTTAAGAACTCAGACATGGAACAAACATGAACATAGTGAAATTTAATTTTTAATTTGGCTTTGGGAGCAGTAATCAGCATTTAAGAGTAAAAAGTACTTATCTACCTATCACTGATTTTACAGGGAGATATATTGCATAGGAGGAGCCAGATGTGTAACATAAATAATGGATATCATAATGTTGATATGTATCTATTGAAAATTTGAGTCTCTCTTTAAATGTTGAATGAGAGCTAAAACTATGTTAAAGTACTTTATCAGCATGTTTCAGTGAAAACACAGTAACTATGCCTTGTAGTGTTCCCCATGGTTCTCTTTCCAAAGGTATTAAAGCTAAAGATTTTTTAGACAATGCATTTTCTTCCCCATCATCCTTCCTTATTTTCCTTCACAAGAAAATCTGGATAGAGGAAGTAAGTATGTATATTAAGGTGTCAAAGCTGTTCTCCTTCAGTGTGCAGTCTTTGTCTCCAAATTTGTTTTGTGCAGGTATCATTATCACTGCAAGAAAAAACATTGTGATTGGACCCTAAATCCTGAAATAATACATAAAGAGTCTATATCTTTTTCATCTTTCTTCCTTCATTTTCATCAGGCATACAAACTAACACAAAGAGAAATCAACAGAGAAAGAATTGTTGTGTATTAGCATTTTTTCCTCCAAAATTTACAGTTTGTTTCCTTTGTACTGAACCAAACTGTTCTAACTTCTTTTTTCTCAAAATTATCACTTAGGTAGCAATGACAGATGGTATATCCACCTGTCTCTTGTTCCCTTACTAACATCAATAATAATATACAACTCTATAAACCAGCTTACACTAAGGGATTGCTGTCATCAGCCATCAATGTTTACAAGGCCAGAATACTAATGAGGTTTTACTGTGGACGCTAACACACTCACTGGATGAGTGCTTTTCAGTATGATGTGTGTTTTTCAGCAACAGAAAAATTCCACTTAGGAAAAAAAGACCATAAACTAAAGGAGTACTTTACCTAATTCTAATTTTTGCTGTCCAATAGGTAGAACTACAATATGTGTGATGTATTCTTGCAGCCAGGTCTGTTTCACTTTAATTTCCAAACAGAGACCTTGGAAAAGAATATTATCTTTTTTCTGTTTGTCTTTCTTGCTAGATTTTCATCTTGAATGTTTTCACTTTCAGTTATTCAGATTACCAATACAGATTTATGACAGGAGTGTCACCTGGGGATATGTGACTCGCTAGCTAAGCATTCAGAAATCAGTTTAACTATTTAGAAATATTATCTTCTCTGAGTCATTGTCGCTTGGTTCTTAATGAAGTCTCTAGTGTGCAGCACAGGTCAGCATATTGTGTAGAAACACCCTTGTGGCTTTTTCTGCAACTTGTTTTTCAAAACTGCAGTTGATTGTGGCTGTGAGAATTATACTAGGTTCCTCCTGCTTAAATAGGAGAGTGTCTATAATTGTACAACCTCTGCGTTGTTATCCTGCATCCCAGGCACAGTCTTCTGTCAGGATAAACCTGTTTCCACAGAGCTTTGTTGCAGGAGCCAGCCTGTGTGGCCTCACCTCTACATCATCCTGTGCCCCCTGACACCCTCTCCTCCTTTTCATCTTCCCACCATGTAGATTCATAAACACTAGCATGGCCCTGCAGTGTGCTTCTGCTTCACAGAGCACCATGTAGATTTACAAGATGACACAGTGGTGAGCTGCAAAACAGCCTTTAGTCTCAGTAAACTGTGTGTTTAGTTAATTGGTGTGACTGCACTTTAGTGAGGAAGAACACATGTCCAGCAGGAACCCCACTGGACCATGGTGGCCATGGTTGTTTTTGCCCTCTGAAGCACACCTGCCAGAAGGGGGACCATCCTCTTTTCTCTGAGAGTGTTTGTTCTGGCCGTTTTGGTCTCACACATCTTCTGGACTTCTTTTGCAATCTGATGGTAGGGAGAACATAACCTTCCCCTCCAAAAGAGCAGAACCAGAATCACCACACCCCAAACACTGAGAAGTGTACAAGAAAATTATCCTGCAGCGTGCTTGAAATGATAATCAGAAAATTAATTGTACTCACTTCATGTATTTAATTAGAACATCTCCATAATAGGCTGGACCCCTTTGCATTTCAGTGTGAACACCACTACCTGTGGTTATCTCTACTTATGGCATTTTGTGCACAGAATTTTAAAGAAATGTAATAATCCCAAGATATCTACCTTTTTTCCTTGTATCTGCTTCAAAACTGAAGTGGTTAAAACAGCTGTCAGGAAATTAATTGTACTACAGCATTTAGATACATCTGGAATACAACGTTCTTAGAAAACAATCCCACACCCCCAGACTCTTTTCACAAAATTTAATTCAATTCAGTTATAACTCATTCCACAATATTTGTCTTACCAGCAGTATTCCAGAAGTGCACAAAAATGAAAGAGATGAAAGAACATAGAGGAAATTATCTATTAAAGGTACTTTTTAAATGAAAATATCTTTAAACTACTGCTTGTTTTTTGAGGTGTGTTTGTCAGATTCATTTTCAAATGGGAAAAATTGGATTTATCAGTCACTCTCCATCACTACAACAAGGACTCTCATGAAGTATCAGGGATAAAGGATTTCTCTTATTATATCAATCAGCTCTGAGGGGAGGTTTAAATAATATGTTATCTCATAAACACGTTTTTTTTTACACCAAAGACTATTGAAGAATAATTTTTTAAAAAAACATTTTAGTCAATCAAAAAACCAAAAAAGCTCTTTACTTACAACAGCTTTTTCCATTACCCTAAAGAAGAAATAAAATTATTATCTCAAAAAAACCTCCAAACAAAGAGATAGTCTGTCATTATTTTTTCACAGGAAATCATCCTATATTTCACAGACCCAATGAATAGCTACGTTTTGAAAAATCACCAACAAAATTATTCAACTCCTCATCCTTCTCCTTTCAGTTTATTTAATATAACCAGTAAGATAATGTGGTTAAGGATCAATATAAGATGAAGGAAATAATTACTTTGTCTTCCCACATATCTTGAAATCAAATGAAGTTATTTTTACTTGTCACAAGGCTGTATCCTACAAGTCCAAAAGACATTGCTGAAACTGTGAAAAATTCCTCAAAAGTCATCTTTCAGTTTTCATGTAACTGAACAGATAATATGAAGAAAACAAGTTGTTTCTAGAGGAGGTGGGTGAGAGGATAAGGGATGTGGGTAGGAACAGACAAGGAAAGAATTTTCCCTTTGTTTTCTAGAAGAATAAAATATTTCCACTCTCATCTCAGCATAGATTTAGATCTTTCCTTAATTCACAATATTTTGGTAACTCTCCAGAATGCAAAGTAGGAGGTAGAGGTCAATGAATAAATTTTGTTTGTAATAAAGTGACAGAGATTAAATTTCCTCCATGTGTTGTCACAAATTTCAAGGCATAAAAGCATGCCACAACTCATTTCACAAAGTCCTTCCAAATGTATTTTTTGACAGATCTATAAGCCAATAAGCACTGGACAGTCTTTTAAGATTGGCAAAGATGATTAAAATGCCAATGAAAGGGTATTCTTTTAATGAAAAAGAACACTCTAAATAATAATTTGCAAGAAATAAGGTATTTAACAGAGTTCAGAGCACAGATGAAAGACGTGCAAGAGGGTCTTTCCTGATCCTATGTGATTTCCTATGAAAATGAAGAGAAGGAAAATAAGTCCATATAAAGTAGGCTATTCCTGTAATACTATTGGGATAAAAAATTGCATTTAATACAGTCTATTAAATGTTCCTTGCCCTTTGGCAGCAGTTTTAGTTTTGGCTCCAATATTCCAACCTTTTCTGTCTTATGTAGGTTTTCGTTCTTCATGCCTCATGTATCCTAGCCTTGACTCTCTTTTAGCTAGCACCAAGAGTTGCTTGCTAAAAAAAAGCCAGCATTAATGTTCTGTTTATTGTGCTCCAGAAAATATCATTATATCCACAACATCTTTTTTTCATCTTACATACGAGGGAAGACTTCTCTGGTCTGCTAGTTCCTGGGATCAAGCAGAATATTGTCTGCAGCAATTTCAATTGTATTTCTCACTTCATAGATTCAGAAGAAGGTTGGTATAAATCATTCTGTGTATCTGAGCAGATAATAAATAAAAATTTGAAAATCATTTTTCAGGACCTCACATTTTCATAAGCAGGACTCCCACAAGACTTTTTTGCTAGGCCAGCTCACAGCACTCATTGCTTCTGCAATTCACCTGAATGATGACATTTCCTGACATTAGCCCAAGTCACGGTTTATGCTGTTCAGTCCCCCACGACAACAACACTTCCTTTATGTCAAGGTCCCTCTGAAGGGCTGCAGCCCTCTGGGGCATCGGCCACTCCTCCCAGCTTTGTGTTGTCAGGGAAATTGCTGAGGAGGCCTCTGCCCCTTCACCCAAGTCATTGATGGGTAAGTTAAACAAGACTGGTCCTGCTACTGAACCTTGGGAGGCACCACCAGGGGCAGGCCTCCAACAAGAGCCTGTTTATCACTGATTATCACCCTGGGATCTGCTGTTCAGGCAGTTATGAGTCCACCTTTATAAAAAAAAAAAATATCTAGCTTAGGCAATCTGTGTTTTATAGATGTTTTTTGATTGTTTAGGTCTAAGTTATTTCCCCAGCTGAGGTCAGACAAACTGAATTAAGAGAACTGTGGCAATATAAATCTTGCATGAGTTTTCAAAAGAAAATCAATACAAGCCCCAAACCATTAGGACAGTACTTTGCCTGCTTAAACTTTTGTAATAGCTACTTTTAGTATGTTTTCAAAATAAAATGATAGCAGGATGAGTGCAGAGTATTATTTGATAAGTCTATCTCCAGTACAAAATTTCAGAAAGCTTTTGGTAAAATAAATATTCCATTTTCTTCTGTGAAAGATCAGGGTAAAATTGAACAAGATAGAGTATTTGTCCAGCTATACATCCTTTCTTACATAAAATATGACTGCAATAAATGACATAATAGGAAGATTGATGGGAATCCATGTGCACTTAAGATAGATTATTTACAGAGGAAAGCGAAAGCCTTCAGCAGCCATAAAAGTACACAATTGATTGCTATGCTGTATCACATTTTTGTTTCATAAAGTTTTTTGAGCATTCACTGCTTGGTCATTGCAATAGAAATAGATGAATTGTTATTTTGAGGGTCTCTGGCAGTGTATGAAATGTGTCATGAACTGCATTTTTCAGATGTAATTTAGAACTCAAAGTCAAAACCAGAAAAAGGCACAAGTTTGTATGTGAGTGCTGGAACAAGCTTCAGGAAAAATATTCCTGAGGTTTAGAAAGGTAATGGAACAAGATTTCAATATGTTTTCTAGGTAGCAGTAAAAACTGAGTAAATTCCAGCTCAAGTAAAAGGGAGCGCTTTGTGCCAAACATGAATTACTTTTTCCTTTCTTTTCTCCCTGTCCTTCTTTTGAAAATCATACCTATTGTGTGTGTGAGTCTTATTCTCAAAAGTACTGAAAGCTTCTGCTCCCACTTAACATCAACAGAAAAAAGGTTTATGACAGACTTGAAAGAGGTACTTCCCATAGTCTGATCATTTGCAGTGTCTTGTAAGACTCGTGTTTTCCTTCTTTCTCAGCATTTCTCAAAAGTAAAATGCTACTCAAAGTAAAAGAGATACTTGCTCAGATTGGGGTTAGGGTAGATAGAGCAAAATGAAGGTATGACCCCTGCAATGCATGTCAGAAACAAGATATTATGAAAANGTCAGGGACAGAAAAGAAGAGCAACACATTCAGAATCAGATAAGATTTGCTTGATGGTCCCAGAGTGAAAACACATTTGAAGATCGAATTTAGTGCACAAGTGATTTGACTTAGGTGATGAGCAGTGCATGACACAGGCTTCAGCCTTTAGGACTAATTAAATGTCTCAAATTACCAGGATTTAACAATCAGTAGAGCAATCAGACCTGAGTAGAAGCTGTTTGTCAGTTGATTACATAACTTCATGTCCAGACAAACAACACAGGGAAAAAGATGTGCAGTTATCCTTTCAAATTTGTACCACAGTGCCTTTTACCCATTTTTCAGCTTTTATAGCATGCACTGCCTGCGCTCTACTCGATGAAACTCTACTTTCTGACCATGCTAACAAGATAAATCTGCCAATATTGAACTGGTTTGTCAAAAACCTAGCAACTGTGCCTCTGCCACACTTAACCATACTTGCAGATGTGCGTATGAGCTGCCTTTTGATTACTCAGGCTTCATATGTCCCTATACCACCAAGGTTTAAACCTCTTTAGGCAGGAGTGCAATCTCTTGGAAAGCTCAAAAGGGAGATAGCTCTCTGCATCCTCTCTATTAAAAGTCTTCCTTTACCAAGATCTTTAAATATATCCTGCAACTCCTGTAATGACTTTTCATTCCCTGGTTTGACCTCACTAAGCCATTCTGCAGGATAAATGGAAAGTAAGCTGGAGATTGGCCATATTAAATAGCAGACAAGCAGAGAACACATGCTTCAATAGGTAGAAATCATGACCATAATTATTTCTGCTATGTTTGTTTTCGGTGCCGTGAAGCTGTCAAAAAATAGTTTACTTGTTTGTTGTTTTGTTACTTATCCAAAATAGTGGAAACAAAGGCTATAACAGAATAAATTGTTTTTCTCACATTATATTCAGTAGCAGAGGTATTATATAGTCCTACTGCGAAACACACATCTGACAGAATTTTCAGGAACTATTCAGTTAAATGCTCAGATAATATTATCCCTGAAAAGATATGATATGTTACTCTTATTTACACCTCTGAGACAATAAAAGTACACTTTTTTAAGAGATGTAATCACAGGAGTTAAAATAACAAGGGTAAAAAAAGAAAGGGAAAGCATGAAGCAAACTATTTGGCCTGTATGGCTCTTGCTTTGCCCTTGAAACAGGGTTACGAGCTGAGGAGCCAGATCTTGATTTAGAAAAGTGATCTGAACTTTGTGAGAAATCAACAAAGCTTCAGTTTGACTGTCTTACTTCTTTAAGATAACAATTGTGGATTTTTTTTCATGTCAGGAAGTAAAGAGTAAATAAAATGCTTCCAATCAAAACTCTAGGCAGGAGGTGAACTAGTTGTCTAAGAAACGAAAACAATCATTTGTTTATTATTAAATAGTTTCGTTGGGGCTTTTTGGTGGTTTTTTTGTTTTGTTTTGTTTTGTTTTGTTTTGTTTTTTACATTTTTACTTGATTTTAGTTATTGAAAATAAAATTATCAGATATTAAACAGTTTCTTTCCAGTCTTGCCTTAAAGTTACTGCAGCATTGTAGACTAAAATGAAAAACATCTTTTAAAACAACAGTTACAGAACCCCCAAATTGCTATTTCTTTGTCCTAGTTCTGACCAGGACAGAGTTAAGTTTTTTGCAGTAGCTGGAAGGAAGATGTTGCTGAACGGGCATGGCCAGGACTTTATTCTACATTATTCTATTACACCCTAAGTCTTTGCCAGGGGCAGGAATAAGGAACATTCACTTTGGAGATGAAAGGTGTGGCTTCCAATTGAAAAAATGCAGTGGGAGAAGGACAAAGCAATTGTTCATTATCTAAGGCTCCTCATTTTTGTAGATGAATAGTCTTTTATTGAGTATGATTTTGTTATTATTGTTGCTGCTGTTACTGGTTGTTTTCTATTTTGTATAGTTTTGTATGCTTTTGTTATTAATATTTTTGCTGTTACTGTTCATTTTCTTCTCACACTGCTGCTTCCAGTAAATTGTTCTTATCTCAACTTGTGATCTTTGCATTTTGTACCTCCAGTTCTCAGCTCCATCCTGCTACAGCAGGAAGGTGTGGGAACGGTGAGGGAGAACTCAGTGTGGGCACAGAAATGAGCAGTACTATTCCTAAACCACAACACTCTTCTCTTAGCATGTTCAAGAACTTAAATGCAGGGGAAGTATTTTAATACCATATCCCAAAGGCAGACTGGGACTAAGGAACTGTGTCCTGGAATCACACATGTGTAGCACTGACACCTGAGCACTATTTCAGAAACATTAGAAATTCTTTACAATTTAAATGTGACATTCTAGAAGTAGAAAATGTAAGGAAAACATAGTAACTTTTGCTAGAAATTTTATTTTCTGTTTGTATTGTGGGTCATATGTGTAGAGCAATACCAAAGCAAAAGAAAACCAATAGCAAGAAAAAAAATCAAAGCAAAATAGAGAGTTTCTTTGGTAAAAGAATGCTGCCATTTGTAGCTACATCAAACAGCTTTAATTTAAGAACTTATATTTTTAAAAAAAGCTTTGCTTTTTTCTCATTAGAAGATTTCTTTGTCACAAAAAATGCATGGACATGTCTGAAAAATAATTGTGTATTCGTCTGACTTTAAGACGTACATGAACTCTGGCAGTCTCAAATAACTTCACCCTACAAAATTACTTTGCTAGAAATGTATATAAAGGATAAGACCAACATGCAAATCCTTTTATATGCTGTCTTACAGCTACTGTCTCCAAACAATGCATCATTAATTCAATGAGCTCTCCTAGATAACCTGTTTCTATAAGGAGCTAGCTAGTCAGATCTGCTTTCAGTGGCTACCACGGAGAGCACACAACAGCATGTGAAAGGGAGAAAGCTATTCAAAAGCATGAGGGAATCCACAAAGCAGAAGTGATGAAAACTGTAGATCTCATTTCAGTCTATTTCAAACAACAAAATAGAAGACATATGTATTAAATTGGCACTGTGGATCAACTATGAAAGGGGCTGGGAACTCCAAACTTTGAGAAAAGATCCTAAGAAAGGAACTAGAAGCTACTGGAAACTGTGACAATAGGCTTAGTTTTGGAAATTTGTATGGGAAAACACAATAGAAGCTAGAATTTTTTTACTAGCATGAAAATTGAGGAGAAGCAACAAAAACAGCTGAAAAATGTCTTTTTTTTTTTTTTTTTTTTCTTTTTTTTTTT
>VXBR01010642.1:183414-204932 GCA_013400215.1 Cisticola juncidis
AATGTTTTTTTTTTTTTTTTTTTTTTTTTTTTTTTTTTTCTTTTTTTTTTTAAATCCATAACTGGTGTCTTTAAATAACTAAGTTGAAAAGACTGTAACAGCCCTGCAAAAGATAGTTTATGGAAGTCAGTAATCAAGCATAAAGACGTAAACCCTACATAAAGAAGTTTTCCCTACAGCTAAGCTAGTGCTCTCAAGGGACTCTTCACCTCCACTGGCTTCTCAGTTAGCAGTGCTTGGACAGGTCTAAACACAAGGTGTGGTTCAACACTGAGTTCCAGAACCTAGGACCTCTACAGGCCAGCTCAATCTCTTGTCCAGAGGAGGCTCAGCTGTGGAGTCAGATCAGACTGCTTAGGGCTCCATCCTGCAGGGCAGGAAACTCTCCAGGGAGGAGATGACACCATTGCCCTGAGCCCCTGTCATGGTCCCCACCTGTCCTGCTAAGAGAGAAGGTTTTCATTAGCTCCAGGTTCTCTAGCCCTTTTCCGAATTTTTCATGCATTTTCTATGGATAGAAAAAGTATAAAATAATTATATAACTATGTATAGCATATAAAAGTATACAAAGTATATAAAAGTATATAAAAGTGTATAAAATATATAAAAGTATATATGCTTCAGTTATAACTTCAGATGTTCAGGCATGTTTATTAAACTACCTGAACACTCAGGCTAAATTTGGTAATCCTAACACTGCTGATTTTATCAGACCTCATGACTGCTACGTGGAAACAGGAATGATACCTTCTGCAATTCATTAAACACCAATTCCCTGGTCTTACTAGTACTTCTAAGTCAAAACACATAACTGAATTGATACTAGGTTTATGTCAGCTGCAGTATATTAGTCCTGCCAGTAAAAAGTTGACCTACCAAAATTGTTAGACCAGTTTGAATGATCCTATGCTGTCAGTCCTGCAGCTGAAGAGCCGTAAGCATCAATGTATCAATAAATTAGGACTATCACAGTACGGAAACTGTAATCACCTTTGTTTTGACATTGATGTGAGAGCATAGGGCAAGACACCACGCAAATGATGCTGAGGCAGTAGATTTTCCCTCAGCTACGCTGGACGGCCATAGCTGTTTGATGAGAGTGGTTAGAGGAGACTTAAGACAGCTGAGAAGGCCGTGGTAGCTCCATTCTATTCCCTTGCTGCCTCCCACTATTTAGAAGACACATAGGAATATCATGTATAGTTCAGTCAATTGTCCCAGAGCCCATGTAATACCTATTTTATTCTTTCCTCAACTCTTCCACAAATTTAAAACCTATTAACTCATTTCAGAAATTTAATTGTAATAGAGTAGTGTCATCCATGTGTTACATTTTACTGAGAAAAGAGCTCCTGGAAAAGAAGTTACATTATTATCTTTAGCAGCACTGCATTTCTGGCTATATTTGAATAGATTGAAGCTATTGCAGTCAAATTTTGTTCAAGATCCACAGCTGTATTATTGTTGCTCTCAAATGAAATGCCGAGTACTGGTAGAGCTAATTATTAACATAATCATATTTAAAATGTAGTGAAATGTGGTTACAATAGTTTGCAGTTTGCAATACAGCAGTCTGCCTGAAGTCCTCAGCATTTTTCCACACAACAGATGACTCACCTTCCAGTCTCACTGATTTCCTTAGGTAAAACCAGATACTTCTTCACATTTAACTTCAGATGGTGTCCATAACTAATTTTATGACATTTCCTTTCTGAAAATCTGAGGAAGAAAGATCTCATTGCAGATAAACTTCAGACTTCTAGACAGAAAATGGTTCTGCAAATAGAAATCAGGGACATCTTTGCACTGTCAAAAAAAAATAAAAAAAATAGAGTTATTTAAATGTTACAGAGAGAATTTGATACTTGTCCTAACATAAGACTCCATATGCATTTTACAATTGTAAACAATCAATATCTGTAGCCACTTCTGGGCAGTTTCCTATCTCTGAGGATTAACATTTGTTCTTAGCACTGGAATGTATGTAGAGAGATTGTGCATGGTTATATCACAACTGCTGAGATCTTTACTAAATTGTATAAATGAAACTTAATCAGTATTAACTCCTGTAACTGTAGGTTCTGAAATGAAACATAATTACAATGAATAATCTAACATAATTTAATTGGATCTTGGAAATACTTTTATATAAAGCAAGTATATATTACTATCTAAAAATTGCATTATCACTCATTATTTACAGAGATGTATGACTTTTGCTCTATCATAATTGTCAAAGTAGCAGATACTCAAATACAGCAAAAAAACCCCAACATCCTGATATCTTAAATATAAAGACCCAAATCTCTATTTAAATCTGGGTGATCTAGAGAAAAAATATTGAAGCAATGAATTAGTAATTTTAATTTTCCTTAGTTATAATGGAAGAACCATTTTATCAGATCTTCTGCTGAAACTCAGTATTTATCATGTCAAAGCTAAGTGTTTTCTTAAAGGAAATTCTCTTTGTGATATAATTTAATTTAGATTCTTTTCTGTCTCTTTTTCCTCTCTACTCCACACTCCAGCCCGATGAAAGTGGCAAAAAAGCTTGCCTGAGGGGAGGAGAAAAAATTGTGAGATTGTCTAAACCAAATGAAACAAACATACTATCTTTGGTGAAATGATGTTTAACTTGGGCACAAAGGCTCTAAGTCTAAATTCAGGACATGTGTAAAGTTTCATGAACAATTGTTGTAAAATATACAAACCAGACTGGGAAATATTGGATAAACCTTGATGTTAGCAAAGCTGGATACTGGTCAGGAGATGTCCAAAAGAACCTAGGAATAGGCAGCAATAAAAACAGTAGCACGAAATTAGAGGGAAGTTACTGGTCAAGTACCTTAAAAATTAGTTGAGATGCATCTGTTCAGCATTTACATTTCTACCCATAGTGTCAATCAGTAAAATGTTCTCATCTTAAAAGGCTAGATGCACCAGCAACTCAACAAAAAATATGGGAGGTTGGAGCAATAAATCTGAAATAAAATTAAGTGTCTTGAAATAAAAGTTCACTTTTTAATGTCTTACTCCCCAAAAGTGTTTCCTTAAAAAAACCAAAATATTGTTGTGTTTCCTCACAATCACTAGAGAGGGCAAATGGCATGAAGAGAATAGACTTAAGGCAGGTATGGTGAACAACTCGACTGGCTTTGGAAACAAGGATCACAAAACCCACTGCACACTGCAGGCAAGAGAGAGTGCAGCTCCAGTGGCTGCAACTCATGCTGGAAGAAACAGCCCTACCTCAAAGGAGGAAAAACAAAGTTCTGTACAAGGAGCATAGTAGAGCACAGAGGTTTTTGAGCCTCAGGAAAGAATAACTGATTTTACTAAAATGAAGACAAGATGTAAGAACTACCTGCAAGGACACCATGCAAAGATGGAGAGAGGCAAATAAACAAGGGGTTTTTCTTCACTTTATGCTTTCTCTATTCAAAAGATTTAAACCATTTTGGTCAACTCAAATAAAAGAGTGGTTTAGTTTTTGTTCAAAACTACTTAAAACTGGGGGCAGACCAAATGGGGGAGATTTTGAAGAGTGATCCTTTTCAGTCATCCAAAGCAGTGATTGACTCAAACCTCTTCCAGCTTGTGAAGAGCAAACTGAAGAGAGAGAGGAAAAAAAATAAAAACAAACCAAAACAAAAAACAAACAAACAAAAACAAAAACAAACNAAAAGTTACTCAGTTAGAAAAGCAATGATGTTACACAAATAAACAGGGCCTGTGCCAACTGGAGTATTCTTTCTGAAAAAAAAAATACCTTCCACACTTTGAAACTTAAAAAAAGTAATTTAAAGCATTGAAGGACAAATGTACCTTCAGATCTTCTCACACACAAACTGTACTCTATGGTATACACAGTACCCATAACTTTAATCTGTTATTGCACCTACCTAATGTAAACTTCATATTGATTTACTTCAGGTTTTCCTACCTGCATTTTTCTATTCTCTTTGACAAAAACTTTCAAGAGGTAGACAAGTATATGCTAATAAGTGTATTTTTTTACATATTAAATTAAAATCAGAAATACTTTCAGCTAAACCTGTGCTCAAAGATTTCAGAATTTTTGTAATTTTGAATAAAATAAAATTCAAAAATCAACATTTTTTGTTGCTGTTTTCCCCTCCTGTGCTAAAGACCCACAGAACTATTCAACAAGCTATGTTGTACATCACATGATTTGATAAAACCAAATACAGATACATACTATTCTCTCTTCTTCCTGGATTTTTCACATCAAGTTCTACCTCACTGGAGACCACTGCACTTATTTCTTGGCAGAAAAAGATAATCTTTTTCTTTGCTTTCCTGCCTTTTAGATAATAAATTTCAATTTTAAAGCTTTTACTGTCAAACATGCACAAAATGAAGGCAGCTTTCCAAGGTTTCTACTTGTATTCCTGGACTAGCAAATGCTTACTGTTAGAAACAGTTTAGAAGATATATGAATTTTTTTGTTTCATTTCCCTTTCCTAATAATTTTAATTAAGAAATAATTACAGACACTTTACAAAAATAGGAGGAAACAATTCTATTAGCACCTTTTGCTACATAAAAGCCGGTCATCCATTTAATGCCTGTTAACTTTACTGTTTTACAAGCTACTTTTTTCCCAGTCTGTAAACAGGTTTGTGCAAACATGTTGTTCCAAACATATATTTGAATGAGTAGCTGTTGTGGCAGGTTCAGGTGAAGAAAGAGCAGCACTGGCAGCAAGCTGAATGTGAAATGGCTTCCTCCCTCCCCATTTTTCCACTCAGAGAAAATGTTAAAGATATTCCATCATTTCTTCCGAATGACTATATGAGAAGAGTTTTCAAAAAAATCAATTAAAAATAAATATGAACCCTTACTTGACACTTTGAGCTAACAAATAGACATTTCTGCCAGTTTAATACAATGTTAAGTTGCCCAACAGTGACTTTATGCTAAAATCAAAGTGTATATAAGTCTTGGTTTATTATAGGTCACTGCTCTCACTACAAAACCTTGGTTCCAGGCCAAACCTTTAAGGAAACATCTGACAGTTGGTAAAAAAAAAAGAACTAGAGTGATGTACTGGTCTTTGACTAGGTTAGAGTTCATTTTCCCCACAGTGGCTGTTGTGTGCTTTGGATTTGTTCTGGAAACAAGGTTGATAACACAGGGATTGATTACACAGAACCAAGGCCTTCATTACTCCTCATCCCACTGCACCAATAAGGAGCTGATAGGAGTCAGAGGGAGGACAGCTGACCTCAACTGGCCCAGTGGATATCCCATACATGGTCATGCTTCACACAGGAACCTGGGGAAAGAAAGAGGGAGTAGGTTTGGAGTGGTAATGATGTTTGTCTTCCCAAGGAATCGTTTGGTGTAATGCACCTGCCTGCTCCTGGGAAGCAGTGAAATTATTAGATTAATTTTCCTTGTGTTTTAGTTTTCCTTTACCTGTGAAACTGCCTTTATGCCAGCCAAGGGTGTTTTGGACTTTTACCTTTCTGATATTCTCCCCCATTCCACTGAGCATGTGGGACTCACTGGGGTTAAACCACAGCATAATTTAGTCAGAAAAGGTGTGTGAAGAAAGTTCTGAAATTAAAGCATTAAATTCCGAAACAGCATTTGCTTTTCAGAGACTCAGCTGCCTGGAACATGGTGCTGAGTCACTGAGTCTTGCACTTGTAACAGTGATCTGGGAGCTTTGGAACACATGGCAAACAGAAACATATTTCTAAACTTCCTATAGTGGATTTATTGCTATTGGTGAAACTGAGAGAGGCAAGTTTTTGCTCCTAGCATTATTTATTATTAAAATTATAAAAAACAAAATTTGGGATGTAAATGGAATGTCAGTAAAGCACAATAACTCCCACAATTATTAAACATTTTTACAGTATGAATATTTCTGATGGTACTTCTTATTTATGAAACCTGATGTATAATCTGTCCCAGATGCATAAAACAGAGTCTTCTTTGACTATAGAGGTTCACCAAGTTATTTTCTACTACTGGAGGTAGACATCAGCTCTTTACACTTCAAATACAGAAGTATGCTATTTGGCAAAGAGAAAACTCTTCAATTTTGTCTCAGCTGTTTTCTCCAGTGATATTAGAAGATGGCAGCAGGAGGAGGCCAAATCCAACAGCCTAACAGAGATGAGGCTGACTCAGCCTTGACCACAGGTCCAGCTGGTAGCAGCCTGACCATGCACACAAATCCCTATTTATACCTCATATGCACAGGTATACATTGCTGACCAGACAATTCAGAACAAGCTGACACATGTAACACTTCCATGAAGACAAAGGACATAAGTAGCCTCATCCTGCTTCTCTCTCTTGTTGAGGAGGATAGAGATCTGCAGAAGTGAACAGGTATGCGTATATACATATAAACACTGGTGCATGCTGTCCACACGCAGCCTGAACTTTTGAACCCTTTTTTCTTTCTGTTTTACCATGTTTCTTCCTCCACAGACAATAGAGAAACGTCTCTGTTCCCTGCTTTGGTTCTTCTCAAAATTGTCTTATAATCATTCTTGTGCAATTCCGAAATGGTCTTCCCCTGATCTCACAACACGATCCTGTCCCTGACCCTGGCAGAGACACCCTGGATGTCACTTGGAAATGTTACCACTGGTGATTGTCCTGGAATGGGTGTCCCCTTGACATGTGCCTGCAGCAACCCTAGGAGAGCCTAGGGAGACTGAGACACGAGTTCATTCCCTTGGCTGGGTTATTGGGGTGCCTTCTCCTGCCACACTGCCCGTGGGTACACTCGTGCCTGGGGAGAGGTCTTTGTCAGGCTGGCTGCTCCTGTGATGCCTGGCAGCAGCTGGGAATAGCACTATTTAGGCTCCTCCACCTGCTCCACCCTAACTCTGCCTGCGGTGCAGATGTAATTTTTATCACAGAACACAAAATGTGTTAGTGGGGAACTAACAGGGTTACAGAACATGCAGCCTTGTGGGTTGAATCTGGTAGTGGGTACGAGTTTGCTGCTGTCTGGAATACAAATAAGCATTCACCTCTACTGAGCTACTTTTGAAGGATGTTTTATTCTGAATGTCAACAAGTAAGTGATAACCTTAACAAGAATAACTTATGTTAAGTAAAAGTTATTCTAAGAATTTTTCAATGAAGCAAAATATGTCTTTCAAATTTCTTGCTTTATTGTCTCTTTATGAGCAATCAGCCATTTTTCTATGAGTGATCACCTAATTGTAAGATACACCTAATATTGTAAATAATAGGGTAATCTAGAAATATCTTCAAGATGTTGGCCACAAGCAATCCATTAAAAAATTCTTTTGGTGCTTACTCCATTTATATTGCTTTCTGAGGAGCCTCCAAAATTGATAATTCAGAAAACAACTATATANTTGAAAAAAACACTTCACAGTATTGGATTTAAATTTTGTTTTCCCAACATAACACCTCACTAGCAGATCAAATCATCTTCAGAGCATCAAAGTCAAAGCAACAGGTGAGCTGACTAACAATCATTTTAGCTAACTGATCATCAACCCCTGTTATTAGCCTGACTATCTCACCAATAAATATAGACAGGTAGGCACTACATCATATTGTAAGTAAGAAAAAGCCTGTCTGTGTCTTGTAACAAACTCATTCATGACAGCTGAAAGATTTGCTTAGACTTTGTGGGCTTTGTATTTTAACTAACAGAACCATCAGCATAAAATATCAACCAGCAGGAGCAAGGTATCCATTCTAATCCTGACATAAATGGATTGAGATTGTATCTAGAGGCAGCATTAACAGATTATAATGAAAGGTCACTGCTTATGGAGCCCTCATTTGCCTTTTTGAAAGTTTTGCTTTTATTTCAAATCAGTCTCTAGAAACTTAAACTTAGCTTCAAGATTCTTAACACTTCAACTCCCATAGCCAATGCTATGAAAGGGAACTGGTCTCTAATGAATTTTTTTTCAGTTCTACAGTGTTTATATGTAGCAGCAGTCTCTCCATAAGAGCCTGCAATGTATGTTATTTGCTCTGTTCCTTCAAAAAGTCCATCATTCATCTTTAAATAGAGAAAAATTATGCCAAGAAAATATACTTACCTCCATGTTCTTTAAATTATATAATAAATTGTACTGAAGTATATTAGTCTTTCTCAGAACTATGTATCACATTGCTTGGAATTCACTTTAGAAATAAGTAGTACCCTTAATGCAAGTCACTCAACATGCAAGTAACTTCAGGCAGAAGAGAAAAGCCCGAAATTGAAAAAGAAGAGGAAAAAAGCACAGAAATACTAATGGCAAGCAGATTGACTTAGCAGTATATACTTGTGCTTTTCTCTTCACAATTTTTTGTGAAGCAGACAAAATTATATCTATATCAGAGACTGTATTAGGGAAAAACAAGTGTATTACACTATAGCCTAAGATTTTTATTTCACAGGTTGTCCTAGAACTTCATCTTTCATATGTGGTCTTATCTTCATTGTGGTTTACATCTCTATGTCTTAGTTGCTACTTAAATATTACGTCCGTTTGGTCTGTTAGGGAATAAAATAAACCAATAAAGCCCTTCAGTAAAGCAACTGCACACAAGAGAGAAAAAACAGCTAAGAGACAAATCATGTTCCACCTACTCCCAGCTGAAAACTCTTCCTTATCTTATTTACTCTGGTTCACCTGCCCATTTTCCTGTTCCTTTGCATAAGTCAACAAAAGGTGCAACTCCTCCTTCCATTCACAGATTGACAGGAGAGAACAAGGAAAAGCGTTGAGGAGCTGCCTCTTGGTCTTGGTAAATAAGGAAAGTTTTTTTTTTTTTTTCCCTTCCCATTACTTTTGGCAACATGAGCCACACACAAAGCTAAGTGTGGCAAAAAATAACACAGAGATGTTCTTCTCAGAGTGAAAGAACTATACTAAGTGACAAAGAAGTTAATCCACACTAAGTTTCCTCAAAATTTTCTAGTACTTCATGAAAAAGCTGCAGAATTCCATACAACTACTTATGCTTAGAGCACAAATGGGCAACTAAAGACAACTAAATGACACAATCATTGCTGAAAATTATATTTCATAGTCAATACTGCAGATAGAATACTGGAATTTTTTTTACCTCTTTTAGGCTTCGTAAAGATTTGATATCTTCAAATTCAGAACACAGTTCTCTCCAATACAAAACTGCAGATCTTGCTCTATTTCATAAAGCCTGGATGAAGTCACAGAGTCACAGTGTCATTGTGTCATTCACTTGTCTTTTTTTTTTTTTTTTTTTTTTTTTTTTTGAGGGTCTAACACTGAAGAATTTACTCTGGTAACACTGAAGAATTTACTCTGGTTTAAAATTATGGTTGAAATAAATGGGAGATTTCATTAAAAAAGGTGCTTGTGGTTTAAATGCAAACTTGTAGCAAGAGTATTTGAATGAATTTTATCCTAAATATTTTTAGATCTCTTGGAGGAGTTTGGTGTAAGGAGAAAGCATAAATATATATTCACTACAAAAACTCCAGCTGACATTGTTTCTATTGCAACAATTTATAACATGGAAAATTCTTTTCATATTTCTCTTGGTAGAAGCCAAAAGTAATTCTCACAATTCATCCCAGCTTTTGGTTTCAGGTTCCTATCTGGTTTTAAGTGTAGCACATGTCCTTTTCTAAAATTTATGGAGTCACAACATGAACACTACACCTAGAGCTAGAAAAAAATAGATTTTTATTCTTTGTGGTGCAGACTTCTCCCTAAAGAAGACACAAAGATCATTGTGTCTTCTTCAAATCTCAGCTCATACGAATAAGTATAATGAAGAAAATGCTGTATGGCAAGAGTAAAAGCAGATTTATGTTAGTCTTACTAGATAGCTCTCACCATAAGCTAAGCAAAGTAGATGGTGTTCTGTAGGATACAACCACTGTAATGACGCCCCTAAAGTCCTGCTGAAATGGTGTGTGCACCAGTTTCACATGTTGTACAGGAAAAGAAAAAGTGGCATGATACAGCCCACTGGATTTCAGTGAGTGCTTTTCTACAGCACAGAAAGACCCAGTTTGCAAGGACAGAGAAGTCACTTTGAATCAGCACAGCAATTACCTATTTATACTCAGAAACACAGTGATTCTCTTCCCTCTACCCTCTCCTGATTCTTTTGCTGCACCAGATGTATGATTTTTTTTTGTAATGCAAATTTTGTTTATTCAATATTTGGTGCTACCATCTATGAAGCTCTAAATTCCATTTAAAATTTTAACTACTTCACTGGAGTTATGCAAGCAAATCATGTGTTTTAAATCTATTTTATCCATTTTGATAAAGAAATTACCATAAAAGGATGAAACAGAATATAATGGCAGATCTGGACTGCAATCTCATTAAAGCAGTGCACATCTGTGTCTACTTCTGGTTCTAAACAAAACAGCTGAGTGATACAGATACATGGCCAAGAATTTGTATGGAATTTAATTTCACAGAAATAAAGGAGACTTGAAAAAATATTGTCCAACACTCTGGTGCCTACCTTCCAGTAGTAGTCAATAAGTAAAATGGAGAAGTCACCTAAGTTCTAGCTTCCTAAAAAAACCCTTTAATACTTTGATCATTAACAACTTTGTTTCAACAATGCAAACTTATGACCTCAACATCCTTACCTATCAGTTTATTTTCCCTTCAAAAAGACAATGGCCCCTTCCTGATTTAAAATTTATAGCTAAATTATTATCTATTACTGTATGCCACTAAACAACCTTCATGTGAGTGACCATGCTGCTATTTCTATCCTATTATACATTTACCTATATCATCCAAATATTATTAATCTTTCTGTACAATCAACATATAAAATTGTCAGTAATGGGATCCAAAATCAAACTTTGAAACACTGAGATTTGCACAGAAACAACCAAGTTTTGCACCCTTAATTAAAACAAATGTTCATTTCTTCAATGGAAAATTGATCTCAGCAGACACAAAAAAATAATGATCAAAGTTCCTAGGAGGAAGGTACAGCAGTGTTTTTCCCAACATATAGGCTCAATTTATGTAAGTAATTTTCTTCGCTGGTCTCATCTGAATATTAATTCTAGTCAATTATTTATGAATCAGTACATTTTACACTCTGTGACCCAGTAGGACTGTGATCCCCAGCTATGGAAAATCAAAAGATAGCAAACAACAGAAAAAAAAATGAAGCTTGGATTTCAAAGGAAAAATCTAAGAGACAGTGCACAGAAAATCAAAGATTTTTTAATCTTTGATAAATAACTGGATTTGTTGCTTACGTGTATAATTTTAAAAGAATTGCTAAAACATATTTAAAATCTTTAAAAGTAATAGATATTTTAGGAAAGTATGGGCTATAAGGTAAAAATTCTCTGTTACTTCCACATTACATGATTGTTATTTGCAGTGCAGTTAGAGGTGCTCAAAGATACAAACTGTTCATATATAAATTAATTTTTATTGATTTAGAATATATTTGCTATATTCTCCCAAGACTAATTAATACTATTCACTTATCTTGAGTATTGCTTTCAACAAAATACAGCAGCAGAGGCAACCTTTCCATACACTCAGTCATTCTGTGTGCAGTTGGTGAAATGCACTTGTAAGATTTTATGTACATGAAAATGTTGGTAGGAAACTGTAGTGTCTTGATGGATTATTGCTGTTTTTTTTCTCAGATTTTCTTTTATTATAATTGCCATTCATGGACAAGAATTGCTATTTGTCTTGAAATCCATTTCCACTAAAAATCTTGATGAAATACATAGAGTTAATTTTAATTGTGCAGTATCACTCTTTACAGTACTTATAAAAGCAAGAATGACAGACACACACAAAGCAATTTTCTTAAATATAATCACCTGTCCAGTTCTTCAATGCAATCCAGTGTGTGATATGTGACAGACAAGCAGTACATCTGGATTGAAGAGTTAATTATCCATTCCTATGCACAATTAATAGTTATTGCTACAGATTTATGTTGCTCAGCACACTATGCCATAAAGATATATCTGTTTAGCAATCAGAGTTAATCAGTAGAAAAATTCAATATTTTCTGGTCACTGTGTATTACACTTTTCCTTCGATTGCCAATATTTCTCAGCTAATTTTCTTCTCCAAACATCTGGGAGGAAAACATTTTCAGGCAGGTTTAAGACATATAAGTATACACGTAATATACATTTTGCACATGTAGAAGATGAAGAGCAGACATTGTAGAAATAATGTTTACTTATAAGCAGGTCTAACTAACAGTTTAAATTGAAGGAGTTACCCACATTAAACTGAGGCACAGCTCCATATTTCCGTCTTGGCCTAAGACCTTTTATGATCTGGTCAATATGATGAATACAATGCTGCAAGACTGCTGAAAATGTTTTACTGGTGATCTACAATTTATCATGTGTAACACATGGAACAAAGTAAGTAAGGAAAAAGCACTGCATAGATAAAATAGTCAAGGAATTTACTTTTAACTCAAAAGCAAAAAAACTGTACAGACCCAGGAAAGGGCATTCTGCTAGTGGTAAATGCAATGGAGGAAGAGTTACTATTACTTTTGTCCATCCTGGCCTGAAGAAGTAAAAGTTTCACAAGACAGAAACAAAAACAGAAACTGCAGGCACAATGAATTTTTACTTGAATTTCATTAAAGCAATATTGTTATTAATAAGAAATAAATTCATATTATCTGTATATTATTAGGGAAGAGGTATCTTTTATAGAGATTACAAACAAATAAATTAAAAAATTTTAAAAGTTTACCCTTAAATTAAAAAGTGCATGAAAACAGAAGAAAAAGAAAAACGATCTGTATCCGAAATACAAGAAAAAAAAAAAAAGAAGTCTCACAGAAATTTCTCTCTATGGAAAAAGACAGCTCAAATCTACTAATGTCATAGTCACTTGCAGTCAACTAGGATTAGGAAAGTTTAAAATTGACAATATAAGAAACAAATACATTTTTAAAAACTCCAACTACACAATTTTTATTTTCATAAATGTACTGGTTTTGGAAATCTTTCCAAACTACCTTTGCCATCTGTTTTTAAGTAAATAGTGGTGCCTTAATGTCTATCTTTTACATATTTCAGATCCTGTACTGCATTAGTGTACAACACTGAAAGCCATATAGAGTGTTAGTAGGCCCTCTTCACATTTTGGTCTGACAAAACAATCTTTCCAGCCTGAGAACCAAGGACACCATCTGCTTCAAGCCCTGAAAAGTATAAACAAAAGTGAATGGGGGAAGAAGCAAACCAGGGAAATATGACTTCATTGTTTGAAGCTATAATTGGACAATTAACCTCTGATATGCAAATAGACCAAATTTATATATGTCTGAGAAATTCGTGACCACTGTCCATCTTGGGTATAGTCTCTGAGAGGCTTTTCCACTGCCCAAGGTGTATCTATTTAAGGCCTTTAATAAATACTTATTTTATTCTTTTAACTGTCTCTAGTCTCTGCTCTAGATAGCCACTCCAAGGCATCAACAATATTAAATTTGATCTTTTTTCTTTCCCCTCTAAGTGTTAGCAATATCTTCAAAGCAATATGGACTAGATATCAAAGATATTTGAATTAAATTAATAACTTTTTCCTCTTGATTATTGTTCTAATTCAGTCCTAATTGACCAGGAGGGCCATGTCCTGGGGTGCATCAGGCACAGCATCACAGCCAGGAAAGGGAGGGATTGTCCTGCTCTGCTCTGCACTGGGGCAGCCTCACCTCCAGTGCTGGGGGTTTGTTTGGGTGCCACAGTATAAGGAATAAGGTTATTAGAGAGTGTCCAAAGGAGGGTTGGGAAAATGTTGAAGGCTCTAGATGGGAAGCTGTATGAGGAGCAGCTGAGGTCACTTGGTCTGTTCAGTCTGGAGAAGAGGAGACTGAGGAGAGACCTCTCTGCAGTTACAACTTCCCTGTGAGGGGAAGAGGAACAGCAGGCACAGATCTCTCCTCTGTGGTGAGACAGTGACAGGACCTGAGGGAATGGTGTAAATCTCTGTCAGGAAAGGTTTAGGTTGGATATTAGGGAAAAGTTCTTTACAGGAGGGTTGTTGGGCACTGGAACAGGCTTCCCAGGGAAGTGGTCATGACACCAACTTGAAAGAGTTCAAGAAGCATCTGGAAAATACTCTCGGGTACACAGAAGAACTCTTGGTCATGTCATATGCAGTCGGAGCTGGACTTCAGTGAGCATTGTGGGTCCTTTCCAGCTCAGGGTAGTCTAAGATTCTGCAAAAGGTATCACTTTTTCCACTGCATTTTGACTTTCAGAATTCAGAGACTCAGAACTTTCACTCCAAGTATTTCCTTATTCCCTAACTAGAAATAAACCTAAAGAACATAATTATCTTCAAACTTTTGCACCAATGTATTTAGGGGCACCATTGTATTTCTGCCTTGGGACAGCATTTGTTAAAAAGGTAGATTTCATTAACAGATGAAATTCCTGTTCTCCAGATTATGAGGACTTAGTCATATGAGAGTTGATAGATCAAATTACCTTTGGATTTAATATGCACATTTTAGGATTTCTTAAAAAGAAGGAAGCATCTCTTTTTATGATAATGCAGAAGAAAAGTTTTATAGTTGGCTGACAGATGGGCAAATGTCTTACCACTATTAATGCGTTAATCAAAAAAACCCAGGAGTCCTAACAAGAATAAAAAAAAACAAAATACAAAAAGATTAAAAGTTATTGAGAATAGATTTTAAAAAGGTTTTGTATAGGAAAATTGCTTTCTTTGTAGCTTGCTGTAAATTTTTCTAGATTTGAACATATAACACTTTTTTTTCCAACAGCTTCATTTTCCTTCTACTGACCAGCAGGTCAAGTTTCTGCTGGCTACTGAAATTATGTTAGAAAAAACTCACATCTATTACTGCAAAAGAATGATTGCTTTTATTGTTTTGTTGTTTAGAGTTTTTTTAAATAAACACTCTTAAAAGGCATTTGGATTTCACTGGGCTAGTACTGTACAGAAAAATCAGTGCCTCTGCACAGTAAATTCACATTTCCATACAGCTGGAAGGACCTGGCAAGCCAAAGGACAGAAAACAAGTGAACAGAAAGTCACACGTGATGAAACTCATCCATGGTCAACAGCCATGGTAGTTAGATCTGGTTATGTCTTGGATAATGCCAAATAATATCATGGCTTTAACTGAAATATTTATAGACATTTATGGAATGTCTCTATATCGACATTATGATAGATATAGATATGTGTGTATACACATATGTGTGTCTGTGTATATATATACACTTACACGTAGTTATATGTGTATATATGTGGGTGTGCATATACATGATATATACATATATATACACACACATTTCTTAGCTAGTGGTCTCATAATTTCTATCAGAAATTACAATATATCACAAAAATTTAGACTGTGTTCTGTGGAACCAAAGAATCTATGGCAAGCAGATCTGTAAATACATAATGTGATGGGAATTTATCCCATTCAATTTATTCCCTGTTTATGCACTGTTAGATTTTGGAAGTCACCTGTAGAGGTCATCTTGTCTAACTCTCCTTCTGAAGCAAAATGTGTTCAGATGGCTTTTTAATATCTCCAAGAAAGGAGACTCCAGAATATCTCTGAAAACCCTGTTCCAGTGAAAGTCAGAGAACAAATTAAACTTTATTTTCTCCCAAAATGTTTGTTGCCAGTATTCTTCCATTTGAATAAACCATTCTGAAAGAGTAATTATCTTTTATCCGAAAGTTATCTTTTATCTGAAAAAATATTTCTGATAAGAATGTTAAACAAAAGAGTAATAATGTATGCAAGATGAATTGCATTGATCTATGTCTCCATTAAAATTTTGTAGTCCCACACATATAAAATGTTTACCTGATTATACATCTTCAATTGTTTGGGTATATTTTATTTTATACGACAGACAAAATAATTATCAGCAGTAGTTTTCTTAATATNATTCAGTTTTCTTATTTTTAATATTTCCTCTTATATTTAATATTGTAGCAGTAAAAGTACAAACAACTTGTAGAGTATCTGTGCAGGCTGAATTCAAGAAGGACCAAAGAGAGCTGCTACTGATTTACGGAATGAACTGGACCTGTATTTTGAGCAGAAAACATAGCAGTACGACCTGAAATAAAATTAGATCTACCATATGGTCTTTTCCCATTGCGACTGCTATTACAAAAATACCATTAGAAGAAAAAAAAAAAATTAATTTGAGACTGTTTCATGTGAGCAAGGGTAGAAATTCCAAACAACTACAAATATATCTGTTCATTATGATGTGACTTTTAGCCACATATCTGCAAAGCAAGGGTTTCAGCAACACAACAGAGATTTTAAAGTCCTGATTGTATAAAACAGGTACTCTGCCACGAAATGGTCAAGACTAGAAGACACTTTTCAAATTTATCTAGTCCAATCTGCTATGCCTAGAAGAGGACCCCACAAGCAAGTTGCCCAGACCCAGACGACTGTCCAATCCATATTTGAGTATTTCCAGGAATGGGGACTCCAGAAACCCTCTTGACAAACTGAGTGTTTGATCACTTTAAAAAGATTTTCTCCTTTTCAGCTTGCGCACATTATGTCTTGTCCTATCACCAGGATTCCCTGAGAAGTGTCTGACTCCATCTTCTTCACTTCCCCCATAAAATTCCTCTGATTGATCTCTTTCTCAGACTAAGCAGGCCCATATCTGTGACTCTCATTTATCTAAACATTTACTGACCTTTTTATATTCCTCTACAAAGCTCTTCCCTGTTCCAGATCTCTTCTCTAGTTTCAGGGTCCCGAAAGCATAAATGTTGGTCCTGTGGACAATCTTATCAGGTAAAACTGAGGAAAAGAGAGCAAAAAAGTTATTCTGGTCCAAATAGTTTATTGAAGTAAAGTTGTGTTTCCTTTTGTGGAAAAATATGTTTTCTGTATGTTGTTTTCTCTCTCATTTCCCATCTGTTGATATGTTCCAGGAGCACTTTACAACATTAAAAAATTAAAGAGATCACTCATTGGACTCTCAAATGTTAAATGGACCTTTTCTTTCAGTTCAGTATTGGTTATGAGTGGCAAATAAAAACCAGTAACAGAAATGTAATATCAAAGAGGATTCTTGCTGTTAAAATTAGCCGTCCTCAATTTATAAAGGGTTTTTGTTGTTTTGTTTGCTTGTTTTTGTTTTGGGTTTTTAGGTTTGTTTTGGCTGGGCAAATTATATTTTTGTATCTTTGAAAACAGTAGTTGAGAATTCAGATCATACCTATGATCCTGAAACAAGGATCATGTTCATGCCATCCATACAGTCCATGTTTACCTGGACGCTGATAGATGTACACTTGTCTTTAATTTGTTGGTTGATTTTGTGTGTTTTTTCATATGTGTGGTTCTGCTGTTTGGAACCAGTCTCATTATTAGTTCACTGGGCACAGGAAATTACAGTCCCAGCAGCCCCACAGATACTAGATCAGGACAGCAGAAATCCACCAGGTTACTAAAGACAAATCTACTCTGTTACAACACAGCTTCCTTATTTTCACAATTCAAATGAAATTTTACTGATTTCAAAGGCCTTTAGGATTCTCCCTGAAGACGTTGTAGTAGGTACAGAGAGTAAAGTGATTCATGATTCTAATGCTTGTCTTTTCAGCATCAGGTTACAAGCAAGGAAGAATCTGCTTGCCCTGCCTTGAGCATTTCTATATGGTGACCCACAAGAGGAAACAGAGGATGACTACGAAAACTTTCTCTGTTTCCATCCCATTCAAATTACCTACAGACGTGATGCTTAGAACATCTGTTTTCTCTTCAAAGGTATCGTATATATATATGATATATTCAGAGTCTACAGAAAACATGTTCTCCATGTCCCACAAAACATTATAGCTGCTCCATGGCTGCTCCATCCTGACCAGTGCACTCTCTTGGGCCCCATGCAAGCTCTGATCTCATGCTGTACCTCTTTCCTCATCAGATCCCATGATCTTTGGATTTTCTTTCATCTGTGTAGCTATGTATTCTCCAGACCAGGAGTGATTTTGTGCTGCTTAGAGGAGCCCCCTAACACAGTCCTCCTAAGCAGTACAACTGCAAACAGACTATGCTGGAGGCCTTGTGAAAGATACATGACATCAACAGGTCCCCTGTATCAATACAGTCAGTCATCTCATCTCTGTTCCTAACAGTGTATTCCTGGGTTTGGAAACTGCTTTTAGGAAGGTTTTTTCATTTCCACCCTGGATAGGGTTGAGGAGATGCTGATAAAATTGTGGCTCCTGCCCTAATTGAATTAGAGGTTACTTTTTCCCAGTGAAAACTAAACTATTGCCACTACTTTTTCAAGGCATTCCCACAGTGACAGCAGACACCTCTTTCATCATCTTAAGGTGTATCCTCTGTGGTCCATGGACCTGTGTGTCACACTAAGTGAGCTTAGTGCTCTCTGCTTTGACCTCCCCCCCTTCGTATGAGCACTGCCATCATCCCACAGACCCTGAGAGGAGGCTAAGAGACTGGGGTGATGTAGGACAGCTCTTGGAAGTGAAAAGGGCACTGAGTGTCCTGTAAATTCCTTGTCGGTAGAGCCCCTGTTCCAATGCATCACAAGCTCAATTTTCCTCAGCCTTATCTTTGCTACTTACAGAAATCCATATGATTGACCTCCTTTGTTTATTTCAGTTCCAGTTGAGTTTTGGATTTTTGGCATTGGGAGATTGGCTAAAGACATTGCTTTCTTGGGATGTTTCTCATCTCCAGTTCCACCTGTATATGCTGGTTTTTGTCCGAGACTTTGGTATTCTCAATTTTTATTGATTTTTCTGTCCATTGATCGTGGATTGTTTTTGTTCTGCTGTGGTTGGCATCTTCTTCCTTCCATTAGAGTTTCCAGGGATTCTGTCAAAGATATTTCCACACAAGATGAATCTCTCTGTCCTTTTCTTTGTATCCCAAACATTTTGCTAGTTTGTGGAATACAACAGAAAATGTAAGGAGTTGCAGATCTGTCAGCTGTAGAAATTTCCAAGGTGATTTAATAATAACACGTCTGATACTAAGACTCTGTCACATTCTAGCTTTTAGCTATAAACCTTCAAACTCTACTACCACCTGCTTCTAACTTCAAACTCATACACAGATAGAAAATTAAAACTGTGATAGATAAAAAAAAATAGATAAATGAGAATTACTCCTGATATAGCTGATGAGCTTATTGCTGAAGATAACACTATAACATTTTCTAAAAATGTAAATGACAATGAGATATCATTTCAGATTTCAGAAATAACAAAAGATATCAAAAGCATGATTTTCAAATATAGCTTTTCCAAAGGGAAGTTCCAGTTCCAAGGCGAATCCCATTAGTTAGAAATCAAATGAACAAAAAGATAAAGGTTGCTTCCTTACAATTTTAACAAGAGGTCAATGGAAGGCCAACCAAATTTCCTGCAGCCTTTGCTCAATAGTATTATTTAATGAAATCAACCTTTATTTAATCTTGAATTCAGTTATTTCAAGCATTAGTATTTTTTTTTTCTGAATTCAATGAGAAAATCTATCCGAGACAAGCATAATTATTTCACCAAGATAATTTTGTAATTCAAAGACCTATCAAATTCCCAAGTTACATGCCTCCAAATTCACAGTATCTTAATTGGTACTGAAATTTTAGCTTTGCTTTTTTCAGCCTTAAGGAGGGTAAGAGAAAAAAAATCTGATAAATTTCTTGGTTCTCTATAAATGACAGATAATATCTGACAAGTTCTTAAAATGATTTAAGTGACAAAAAATAGAATGTAGCTCTTGGAACAAAGACGTATCAATCCCAGTTGTGTAGTCTGAATTTCTAAACCAAAAGACAAATAAAATTATCTGTTTCAGTGCTTTGTCAGCAAAGTAGCATTTACTCTCTTAATATTTTGCAAGCCAGATGTTTTATTGCTGTGTCCCAGAGAGTCAAATTCTGTAAGACAATGTTTTGCCTGAAGAAGTCAAATCTAGAAGTGAGTTTCTTATCTTCACTTTTTGGGCAATGGCCTCCTAACTTGCACATGTGGCTTGCTTAACAAAAGGTCTCAAGACACAAAAGCCAATGAATGAGACTGCCTGCCTACTAAAACATGCCTTGAACTGAAAATCTTTCTTGGGAGAAGGAATGATCTTTGAAACTGCCCCATACCACAGATTTGGAAATGCCAAGACTGCATTTTGGTCTGGTCTCTTATTTAAAGTCTACAAATCATTAATAATCCTGTTTGTAAAGTATTTTATGCTTCATTCCCATCCTTAATGTATTCCCACACATTCATAAAATTTCTTTCGACCTCAAAAAGTGAAGGTAAATCTGGCCTTAAAATACATGGTTTCTAAATCTTGCCTGAGTAATTGGAAGACTTAAAAGGGAGATCTGTATTTGATTTTTTCACTTCTTGCACTGCCAGTTATTCTGGGAGAAATTGCAAAGCAAGTATCTAGACAGAAAGATAGATCCTGTACAGAAGGATAAGAAGAGAGATAGAAAAAAAGAGAAATATTTTAAGAATATAAAACAGGTGCTCAGATAGGATGAGAAGGACTTCAGCTAAGAAGACAATAATAGGAAAAGGAACAAAATGTAGAAGCAAGGGGTAAAACAAAGGAGAAACAAGAAAAGAGAGAGAACAGATAAACATTACTTGATATTCAGCTGGTGCTAACTACAAATACAAAGTATTATCTCTGTAAATATACGACCATTAAAAAAATCCCATAGCAGTAAGGAAATAAGCTGGAGGGGCTATGTTAATAAAAAGGACCACTAAATGCTAATATAGTAGAATAAGTAACCCTAACATAATTTCCAGTTAAAACTTACATTTCTGTGCATTCATTTTCTGTAGAATATTCAAAATGTAATTCACCTTTACTGCATTTGCAGTAGACAAAATTCCAGGCCCACCAAAATAGCTAGAGGAACAAAATATACCTGCAGTAAAACAATTAAAGCCCTTTAAGACTCTAACAAAACATGAGATGTTTGAACCACAGAATGGTTATAGTGGTACTTCAAAGGTTTTTGTAGATTTTTTCACTTATGTATGTGTCCATTTGCACTGGTTTTACCCTTCCTACAATGTCAAAAACAGGGTGAAACAAACAGAGACTCCCTTCTTTTTTGCCTTGTCTGCCCAGGAGATACTGAAAAGAGAAAAAAGGTTGCCTCTCCAAGAGGCAACAATTTTAATTGCCTCCAGTAAATGATGGGCGTTGCTGACTTCTGGAACACCTCTGAGGTCTATACCTTTCTAAATATGGGTTTGAAATATTCTTGTCTTCAGAATTCAAAATAAAGCAGTATTTCTTGGGTGCTTCTGTATTGTAGCTGTTAACCTGTAATTCTAGAAGCCTGAATTTGGTTTCTGGTTCTCAGTTCCTAATCTGCAAAATCCTTTTCCTTTTCCTTTTCCTTTTCCTTTTCCTTTTCCTTTTCCTTTTCCTTTTCCTTTTCCTTTTCCTTTTCCTTTTCCTTTTCCTTTTCCTTTTCCTTTTCCTTTTCCTTTTCCTTT